>JAVRXN010000014.1:44205043-44547543 GCA_033556935.1 Timema podura | reverse complement strand
ACCGTGGGCAGGTATTGCAGCGCGAATGGGAGTATCTAGAACCGCGTTCAAGGTATTGACTGGTAGAACCAATGGGAAAAGAACACTGGGAATACCCAGATGCAGATGGGAGGATAACATTAGGATAGATCTGAGAGAGATAGGGTGTAAAGAGATAGACTGGATAGAATTAGCTCAAGATAGGGAGAGGTGGCGTACTTTCGTGAGTGCGGCAATGAAATTTCGAGTTCTTAATGCCATAGAGTAATTAAGTAGAGTAAGTCTGTGTTTAAATAAAGTCTGTGTTTTTAGAAATATCTTAACACCATCTACCAATCACTTGTGCTATCTATAATCAAATGAAAAAACTAACAGTGCTTATTTTACGAAGATACCCGAATGTTTTAACATTATATTTTAGGCTAAATAATTTTAGGCCAAATTACTTTAGGCCAACTGACTTTTAGGCCAAATGAATTTTAGGCTAAATAACTTTTAGGCCAAATGACTTTTGCGACTCCTAGCGAAATTAACAACATCGAATTGTTTCTATTCAAAATTCACTTTAGGCCAAATTAATTTAGGCCAACTGACTTTTAGGCCAAATTACTTTTAGGCCAAATGACTTTTAGGCTAAATGACCTTAGGCCAAATGACATTTAGGCCAAATGACTTTTAGGCCAAATTAATTTAGGCCTATTGCCACGTATCCATTAGTTTCGGGATTCACCGGCAGGACATCCAACATTGATAAATTAAATAAAACTATTAATATAGAATATACTGAAATATTGCGTTACAGTGGTAGTTTCACACACCTTCCAGGGTTCTTATACATGCCACAATCAACACGGGACCAACGGCTTTACTTCACCTCTGAAGGAAGTTGTGCTATGGATTTATATTGATAACGAAAAATCCATTGACCCCAGCTGGATTTGAATTGGGTCCTTAAACGAGCACTTTACCCCAAGACCACTGAGGTCAACAATTAAATAGTAAATGTTCAAGCCAATGGTTTTAAAAATATAAAAATATTCAACATTTTATTAATATATTGTTTATTGTTGTTATCATATAGAACAATTTTTTCAATTAACTGACCCGACCTTCTATTCATTGTTTATTATGTGTCCAACAACCATGCTCTGTACTCCATTAAGAGGGGTACATTTCACAAAGGAACCAGTTTTGTGATGGTAGGTGAATTCACTTGTCTTTTAGATGGAAATTACCAAATTTTGTTTCACTAAGCTACAAGAATCAAGTTACTGATGATATACGGTTGAATAAGCAGTGTTTTGGATCCAATTAATTGGGGTTTTGTTCCATTAAATTAAACGTCTGTCAAATTTGTCAGTCATTTTCTTTTCTTTTTGAGGGGGATAAAGAATATGGTCAGTGGCAGACAAGTGCATGGATCAAAGTTTTCTCTTACAAGATTATAAATTTGAATTATGCTTGTTTATTTTTTGTTACAATACAACTTAGTTTTTTCTTCAATGGCACCAGTCTTTCATGTGGGATAAATTTTGTTTTAGGGGGGAAAGATTGTAATGTAGTTTATCACACACCAATATGTTTAGATTTTCACGCAATTTGACTGGTATTTCATGCCCACAAACTCTTGGGTTATTATTTCTCCGTCTGTTTTAAATCTTGGAAATCAAAATTCGAACTTCACACTAAACCAAGGCCTTAGCCAGGCAATAATTTCAAGGCAGGGGGGTTGGTGTGCAAATCCCTCATTTGCAGGAGGCTAGAAAAATTCTAAATGATAAACAGTTCTAGAAGATATCTGAATTATTTTTTATGGCAACATTACCCCCTAACTGCTGTCGAAGGCTATGAAAAATTCTAAATATTAAACACATCTAGAAGCTATCCGAAGTGCTTTTTATGGCAACACAGCCCCCTAATTTGTACTCGTAGCTTAATTTTGATATGGTTTGAACCATAAATAAAGATCTATATATTTTGGCTCTAAAATTTGGGGGATTTGAACCCCCCAGCGCCCCCGGCTACGGCCTTGCACTAAGCAATATAAATGTTGGTTATTTTATATCGATGTGGAATTTAGTGTAATAGGTTTGACACTTATTAATCTACGACGTTAACAAGAAGCTTTGGTGTAATCCTAAAAAAAACTTAAAATACAGTGGAGTGTAGATTATTCGGACTAATTGGGGATCGATCCCTATATCAAAAATAAAAAATAAGCATTGACGGGATACTTACGAAAACTCATGGTTTTGGAAGAAACATTTTCACATAATTTAAACGACAACTTGAATGTTTTTTTTTGTTGCTAATATTACAAATCTGGAAGGAATATAAGGCAAAAATATAACAAAAGGTTTTCCACTCTCCCTCCACGCAAATGCAGGTTCACTTCCTCTAAATGCAACCTTACAAATTCCTAACCCATTAGTGTAATTATTACTTAAGCATATAACCCGAACGGATATTAAGATGTGGTGCTAAATGAAATAAACAACTAAAAAAGTCTCCAATTATTTTTATGAACGAGGGTTGAGGTGCGTTTTTGGTGGCCATGTCTCTGATATTGATACCACTGTGGTTATTTTTGTAAATATATTTTTTTCTTGGTGATCTGGACTATCAACAATTCGAAGTTTTGATGTCCGAGTTATCGACGCTCTACTGTATTTTAATTTGTTGGAGAAAACTGGCAATGTGTCTCTATATATATTCTTTTTCTAATGTGTCTTGGTACCCGTTCAGCTTACATGCATACATTAAATTCGCTAATAAAATAGGAATGAGGAAGACAGGATTTTAAAATGTATGTACTAACATTTGTGTGGAGTGAGTGGAAAACTATTCAGGGTGGAGAAAACTCAGTTGATCCGACCGAAACTCAAACCCAGATCACCTACACTCTTACACGAGAATAACATGTTTGACCATGGGACCTGTGATGCCGGTTAATATTGAATAATTTTTAGCACCACGTCTTACTACCTGTTCGGGTTGTACGCTAATGTACTAATTAAAATAATGTGTTAGGAACTAGGAAAGTTTTAATTTAGAAGAAGTGCACCCATATTTGAGTAAAGGGAAAGTGGGAAAACCATTTAGGGAAAAAACCCTCAGTGCATCCTATCGGGATCGAGCTGTGATGGATGCATCGTCATTAAATATATACCGTTGTTACAAAATTTTATTATTTTTTCGAGAAACTTCATGAGTACAATATCAGTGTTTTATAAACAATGTTCATTATTGTATTTAATATTTTAGAGATTATCTGTAATGCAAACTATCAGTGAAATAAAAAGACAAATGTTGATGTACGACACAGTAATTTAATTCCATTTTCAAACTAACATGGAGGTTAATACTAAAACATGTTGAGTTGATGACAGAACAATAACAACTTTTGTAATAACTGTGTTGGTTGCGTGAGTTATGTAGGGACGAAAATTTTGAGGGAGGTATATCAATAAATTGAAATAAGAATACATAAATATAAATCAAACACAAATACAGTACATTGAAAGCAAAAGTATAAATATCAAACATCAATCAAATAAAGCAAATCAATAGAAAATTCAGTAAAAGTCCCGTTTATTTAGACTCTTCACACTAAGGGCTTGCAGTTCTGAAATTACACTGGCTTGCGTGCAGCCACTTTGAGGAAAATCTTCATCGGTGTTTCCATCAGCACTTTGGGGAAGAAGAGGGTGTACGCGGCACATAGGGCTCGCGGTTTAGTAGATCCCCTGGCCGGAGTGGAGTCACTTATGAAATAGCTGCATCCTCAGCCCTTTAACTCGCAATGGTAGAGAGTCTGCCCATGATGCACAAGTAGCAGACCGGTCATTGTGTGCTGAAACAAATATATTATTATTATTAGCACAGCGTCTTATTACCTGTTCGGGCTGTACGCACTTGCGCTAATGTGTAATGGTAAGGTGATTACGAGATGAAATGAAGGACCTACAGTTTAACTTGGGATCCGAACCTCGGTGGAGGCCTGACATTCCACACATTCACAAGTTGTGATTAATACACGTCCTGTCATAGGTGAAGGAAGGGTTTGGTAATCAGATAAATCTGCCAGGACCGAGGATTGAAGCCTGGATCTCCATCACAGAAGTCCGACACCTTATCCCTAGACCACAAGCACCAGGTCACCCTGAAACAAATATAAATATTTATATATAAATAGTATTGACATTAAGTTTCATAATTTTAGTAATAGTGATATTCAATAAGCTCTACCAACCATGTTACTACATTATATCTAATTTAAATTAGTTGAAAAAGACACCTGAACACGGGAATTGAGCCCAAGACCTTTGGCTTAGGGCACCGATGCTACCACTGTGCTATTCGAGATAAGGGTGTTCCAGTGGTTGAAAAAATGTGCTATTCGAGATAAGGGTGTTCCAGTGGTTGAAAAAGTGGACTTACTAAAAAAAAAAAAATTTTAAGTGATCAATTATGATAGAGTGGGGTGAACTAGCCTCCCCTCCAACCCTGAAGGATCCCGGTGGCAGGTAATATTATTGTCATTGCGAGTGAGTTTTCTTTAGAGGGCGGGTGTTTTCGTTCCGCCTTTAGATGTTTAGCGCGTACTAAGAAATGTGTACTTAGGTCCTTGTTTCTGACTAATCTGCAATAAGTGACATTTGTAACGGTTAGCATACAGCTTTCTCTCTCTAGGTTTAGTTTCGCCCTCTAATGCTAACCTCCAGCTTTTCTCTGGTAGCAAGGGGAGAGGAGGGAGTTCACTCACGCACAAAGTGACTAAGATAAGCCTGTCTGGGTTAAATGAATCGTTGTAGTACGGGAATTTCCTCTTTATGAAAATAAAAACTAATTGAAGGCTTTTTATGTTATTTCTTACATTTTAAACTTTTTACAACGTACACTTTATTAACCGACTAATTATATCTGTAAACGGGTAGTAAGACGCGGTGCTAATAATAATAATTATATCTGTAGCGTAATTCACAGTAAATGATAAACGAAAAAACCCTCTGAAGGACCAGTGTTACGAACACGGACAAATGGTGGAATAGGAATGGGTAGCAGGGCTATATAGTATAGCCCTGAAGGGGACGCGGCAGTTGGCCTAAAAGGCATTTGGCCTAAAAATGAAACCAAAAGTCATTTGGCCTAAAGGCATTTGGCCTAAAAGGCGTTTGGCCTAAAGGCGTTTGGCCTAAAGGCGTTTGGCCTAAAGGCGTTTAGCCTAAAGGCGTTTAGCCTAAAGGCGTTTAGCCTAAAGGCGTTTGGCCTAAAGGCATTTGGCCTAAAATATAAATTTAAAACCTTCGGCTATCTTCGGAAATTAAAAAGTACTGTTAGTTGTTTCATCTGAATATAGATAGCACAACTGATGGAAGGTAGTTACAATATTTCTAAAAACATTGACACTATTCTACATACAACTAGATCAGTTCACAAAACACTATATCACCTTTTTTATGTATAGATTTCCGATATTATTTCCTTGTTAATATATCTCACGGTCATAAAGTTAACGATAAACAATAAGAAAACACCATTCTCGGGGACTTTTGACAACTTATTTCGAAAGGCAAAATGAAAGTGGAAGCCAATATTAATAATTAATATATATAATAGTGACGCATTAAATAAATTTTGCCAGTAAATATGTAGACGTCAAACGGAGATCATAACTTGTTTACGTGGCCCAATTGTAATGCGCCCGTATATACACGTGTTTGTATATATATGTTGTAATGATATGGAATTATACATCTAAATAATTTATTATTCACATCTATATTCAAAATTACGATATTATAAATATGAGCGGGTAGTAAGATTTATTTGTGTTAAGTTGCAAGGTATGGCGACATCTTTCTACGCCTCTGTTTGAAAGGCGAACTCAGTTTTGTAGACAGAGACGCACCTGGATGACCACACCTTTCTTTCTTTTGGGAAGTTTCGAGAAGGAGATGTCAATAGATATACCTACTTCAAAGTACGCATCTCTTCACTTGCAATCCTGACGAGGAGCCGTGTGGGTTGGGTCTATGATAAATTTCACGTGCCGGGAATTAACATACACATAATACAATAGTCGGGTTTTTAAATTAATATTTACAACGTGTGAAATATCTAGCAAAAACTGTTTATCTACTTAATATAAAAAAACTATAAAAGACCAAAACATTTAATTTATAAAATAAGACATTATCCCCTTTTGATTACCATAATACAGGATAGCAAACTTGGACCCAATTCAATCATTATATCAAATATCACCCTAATGGTGGCGAACGAACATTAATATATCAGGCTAACTTTTATACGTTACAATAATGGCTTCCCAACGTGGAGGGCCTGATAAACTGAAATAATAAAATTAAATCCAGCTCACAACCCGAGAAAGTGAGTGCTCAAAGAACAGTGAAAGTGCCGCAAACAACTTAAGTGCTTTATTACGAAAAAAACCAAACAAGTGACTTAAGAAGAAGAAGAAGCTCCAAATCAGGTGATTTTGGAAGAAGAAGCTCCAAACCAGGTGACTTCAGAGGGAAGAGTTCGAAACCAGGTAGATTCAGAATAAGGTCCAAAGCTTCTAGACTTCAGGTGAGGTACGCAAGGAAAATCTCATGTAAGTCATCAACAGCAAAACTTCATTAAATATGGAAGAGACAGACAGTAGTAGCAGTGAGAATAATCCTCCCCTAACGCAATATTCCAACCAATGGTAGAAGACCATTCTTGTTTAGAACTATCTGATCAGGAACAAAGTGAACAACATGAGAAAGTAGTTGAACCAATAGTTCATAAAGAAGAAGACTTAAGGGGGGTGGAAAATGTTTCAAAGGTAGGAGGTGTAGCTCAACAAACATCAGCAAATGACCTAAATGCAATATTAATGCAGTTAGTGCAGAAAATGAAAGAGGGTAGTGAAAAGAGTGAAAAGTTAAGTCAGCAAATTAAAGAGAGTAGTGAAAAGAGTGAAAAGTTAAATCAGAAAATAAATGAAAGGTTCAATAATACTAGCCAGGAGCTACAAAAAACTAGACAGGAGCTACAAAAAAAATAGCCAGGAGTTAAAAGAAATCAAAGAAAATAATCAGAATTTAAATACAAAGTTTGATGAAAAATTTAAGGGTGTAAATGAACAATTCAACAGCTTAGAACAAGAATTGCAGGGTAAATTTCAAGAAGTACAAAACGACTTTGACAAAAAATTACAGAAAATACAACAGACTGAAAGTGATCAAACGCAGGTAAGGGACGAACTTCAGACGCTTAGGGAAGACTGTAGTAAATCAGAAAAACAGACGAATGAGCAGATAAAAAAAACTTAAAAATGCAAAGGAAAACCTTAAGCTTAAACAGGACGCTTTAAATTCCAAAGGAAAAACTACTCAGGAAAGTTGCGATAAAAATAAAAATGAAATTCTAGAACAGGTACACCATTTAACAGAACGATTTGCGACTGTTGAAAAAGAACAACAAAAATGTAGTGATAACCTTAAATTCCAAAATGATTTCTTTGATGGACACACAGTACCAGATGTTTACTTACAGGAAATAGTTGACCAGCAATTGAACAAATTTAAGGACAACTTGACTGAAACTGTGGACAAGACGTTACAAACAGTTGAACAAATGCGACAACTAGAACAGGCTAAGTCAAAATATGACGAAGTAGTGGAAAAAGGGACGCTAATTACTGCTTGTGCCTTGGTAATACCTAGTACAAGTATCCAGAATCAATTAATGGACTATGTACCCACCTTCAGTGGAAATAATGATAGGGTGCATGCTGTACAGTTTTTGAAAAAGATGAATAGACTTTTTGAAAATAGTAAACTCATCGAAACACAAAAAATAGCATTTTTTAATTCAAAGTTAGTAGGTGAAGCTGAAGTGTGGATGAATAGTCACGAGGCTGACTATACATCCTATGAAGCAATAAAGATAAACTTTCGTAAAAGATTTTGGTCCGTGTATAAGCAGGACAAGTTAGTAAATGATATTTTTACCATTGATCTCTATAGTATAACTGGATGGACATCTGTGGCTGAAATTTTCTAGCTGTCGTCTGCATACCATTGTGTAAGAGAGAAATAAACTTTCGGGTATCTCTTTCTTTCTTTTACCCATACAAGGCAATGTGTCATTTTGACATAGTTCATTAATCTGATTGAATATATGAGAAACATCAATGTGTGAGTGGTTAAATTAAATAAATATGTTAGTTAAAGCTTTGAAGAGCATATAAAAGTTCAAAACTGGTTAGTTTTTTCTTTAAATAAGTTGATGTAGCCTAATATGTAAGATGATTTTTGAAGGAAGCTTACTTGTAAGGCTTTATCTCGTACCAGAATCCTACCCTATAGCTGTGTTTAGTTAGAATAAAAGACCTTACAGAAGGAAATTTCTACTTCTGTTCTAAATTGCCGTTCATCCTACCAAAATATTATATATATG
This sequence comes from Timema podura, assembly GCA_033556935.1. Taxonomy (NCBI): domain Eukaryota; kingdom Metazoa; phylum Arthropoda; class Insecta; order Phasmatodea; family Timematidae; genus Timema; species Timema podura. Next base: position 44,539,110 of record JAVRXN010000014.1, on the reverse strand, counting down.
ATATTATTTTGGTACGAAATAAAGCCTTACAGATTGGGATTATTATAAAATCAGGGTTTAGTAGATAATTACTTCCTACAAGCCTATAACCTAAATTATCATTTGAACGTAAGACTTCTACACAAAGTGTGTCATTCAAACAAATGTAATACAGTTTTTAGCTGACTTGTTTCATTATAGTTATCGAAATTTCAACATAATATGGTTTCTGAAAGATATGAGCCAACTTAAAAAAAACAGGTATTATTATAATAATACTTTTCACAAGCCTATAATCTAAGTGATAGTTTGAATGCATGGCAACTGTTCAAATTTGGTCATTCAAACAATGGTTACAATTTTATAATTTATACATACCACTACCGGATAACATAGGGGAGAACATCTCAACCCCACTTTAGATTTAAGAGACCTGATGATGGCTGAATAGCCGAAACATGTCGTCAATAAACTTCAACCCAACGAAGGAATATTAAGGAGAGGAATTAACCAACCTAGCTAAGGAACGGCCTATATGAGCACTTATTAACCTAATTTATTTTATCAAAATTTATATATCTATCTTATATTTTAATACATTCTAATGTTGTTAATTGTATTTTTAGGACTACTGTTTTTTGATTAGCAACTTACTGGTTATAAATAGGCTTAAATTTAACTTATCAATTTACTTTCTTATTTTATTCTCAAAACTGTAATTTCACATAGCTTATGTCAATAATTTTAACATATTATATTTTAACCAAGTGTTTCATCTAATCATTATATTTCAATTTCTAATCTAATAATAAGGCCTATTTTGTATTAATAGGATTACTGTAATTGTCTCTTTTTCAATTATTGTATGTGGTGATCCTAACTATATTTTTAATATTTAACTTCAAATTTTTATTAAATTTCTATAATAATTTTTAACTTATAAACCGTTTCACATTAACCTATTTCCAAATTATCTAATATTCTCACAAGCTCGTTCCTTACACAATATCCTCAATCAATTTTTCCTTACTAAAGATAATATGAATATAAATACAAATGTAATCAAGTTTTAAAATACCTTGTTCATTATATTTATAGAACTTTCAATATAATATGGTTTCTGAAACCAATATACAAGCTAATAATCAACTTTAAATATAAGTGTAGTTGTGCCAGACTGTAAACAACATTGATGATAAATACATAGAAATGGGAATATCTAAGGTTTTATTCATATCTGTACAGTATTACATGTAAAACTGGATTGTATATCCTTTAATGTAAATGTTTCTTCAGGAAAGTGTGGTATAATACTTCACTATTTTCAAACAATAACACTTTTATTCATCAGAGACATGTTTTCGCATAAGAACATTTAAAGAAACAGTTAAATCTGTCCCCCCCCCCCCCTTGTGTATTAGATGATACACTTGGACGTCATGCTTTTGTCCTTGGAATGTGCATGTGTATGTCCATCCAGTTATATCATAGAGATCAATGATTTTTACAGGCCGGTATGATCCACATAGAGGGCCTATATGTGAATATTAGAGAATAGAGAAATTATGATTGGGGAGGAGAAGGGAAAATTTTCAAAAACCAATAGAAACAATTACTAACAGAACAATTTATTTGATAAGCTGAGGTGCTTACTAGAGTGATTCTTTCAAATTAATTCAAGTTTAATTAGTAAATTTAAACTATTTCTTTTGGTGTTCATTTCAACAATATCTCCGCGTAAGCGAGCAAATATTGATGCAAAGACTGCATATATATATATATAATTGATATTTATTTACTCTTATAGGTAGTAGTTAATTTGTGGCTTCATCAACATACAAAGTTCTCACCTCACACGTGTCTAAAATTGTATTTTTGGTAGTTTAGATCAGTGTTTCTCAAACTGCGAGGCGTGAGGGGATTTCAAATGAGGTGTGAACCAATTTTTCACTTCCTTCGACTTGCTAAATTATGATTGACTAAAAAATTAATATTCTGTTTGTCTTATGAAGCAATAAAATTAATTAATATCTTACAAATCTTTACTATTCTTGATAAACTTCTACAAAGCTCTTATCAGAAAATAAAGAAATAAATTAAATAATAAATGTCTCATTTTTGTATTTTAACGTAAAAAGTTATCTTATTCTAAGAAAGAGAGTCTTAACAATTAATTTAAATGTTCATGTAAGGCTCAAGAGCATAGAGTTTGAGAAAACCTGGTTTAGATGATTTGCTAGAAATAAGATAGTTTACCCAACTTAAATGTGAGCGAAGCCGTGGGCAAACTCGAGTAAGTTAATATGATTATAAAAAAAGAATGATTTATTAATTCATTTAGCAAAATTAATAAACAAATATACTAAGAAAGACTTATAAAATATACTTTGGCACTTAAAAAATAAGAATTCAAAATAAAACAAAATTATTAAAATGGTGTGACCACATGTATGTGCTAATTAATAGAAAACGGTACGTGTACAAAACTTTTTATTTCTGGTACAAAACGGTACAAAAACTAGTATAAAACCTTGGAGATGTAAAAAGTTCATCATATACAAAAGTGGTACTACAGGTTAATGGACGTGCTGCTCTACCTTGGGAAGTAGTAAATTGAGAAAAGACTTACGTATTTTGAAACGGTAGTATATACTATTTAACTAAACACTACACACCTCGCCATCTATTAGCATCACTACAAATCATAACGAATGTTTCCGGAGACAGCAAAACATATTTTAATAAATAGTCTAAAAATTAACTTTACAAAAAGTCATTTGGCCTAAAGGCGTTTGGCCTAAAGTCATTTGGCCTAAAAGCATTTGGCCTAAAGGCATTTGGCCTAAAAAGGCATTTGGCCTAAAGGCATTTGGCCTAAGGCATTTGTCTAAAGGAATTTAGCCTACACTTTAGGCCAAATGCCTTTAGGCCAAATGACGGGTACCCGCCCTGAATGGGTAGAGGCTAGTAATGGGCACTATCGAATGAAAACTATCGAATAATTCGATAGTATCAAACTATCGAATCGTTCGATAGTTTAGAAATCATTCGAATGAAAAGTATTCATATTCATTCTAGTTGCTGCTGATCGATAGTCAACCTTAAGGTTTCGAATATTTTCCTTGTTACAGAGATACGAAATATACGTTTCTATAAGGTCCACTATTGGAAATCAACCATAGTTTTACATTGCTGAACAATTATTAATATAATCAACCTTATGGATTCGTTCTCATCTATCGTTTGTCCACACAAAATGTGTGTTAAAGTAAGTCTACAGTGTATCATTCACATTGTTGTTTATTTCACATTTGCCTGACCATAGTGTTTAGACTATTATTCAAACCTATTTGTATTTGTTTGTTATTAATTTAATTTATAATATTATTGTCTTTCCCCTAAGGCTATTCATCTAAGTCCGCGATTCACTTACGAATTATTCAATGCCTTAGCTCAGCCGGTAACGAGTCTGCCTACTAATCTAAGAATCCCGGTTTGATTCCCGGCATGGCTGATAAATCTATTGTTTGAGAAATGTGAGTTTCCCCTTTCACAGTGATAAATTAGCGGCTAGGAGCTGGATGTTGGGTCTATTCTAGAATTTAATTAATATAAAAGTCGTGTGCTGATATAATCAAACGGTTCAGAAAGAGCACGTAAAACACCATAAATAACAATAAAACACGCCTTCAGCTTGATATAATAGTCTATACACACATCAAGAGGCGTATTAACCAGACTTTCTGTAATGCCTCTAGAATAGTAATGATAATGAATATCTCTAAACTTGAAATTAAAATGTAAATTGTAATAATCTGCAAATTGTATTGTATGGTATTGGATTGGATTGTATTAAATAATTTATAGTAATAATAATAAACTCTCTCTCTCTCTCTATGAACCAATACATACAAATAAATCTTGAAGGACCTTGAAGAATCCTTCCTCCGGGCGATATTATATCGTCTTCTTTCTGGCTTTAAATTGTCCGGAGCTTAAAAAAAAAAAAAATGCGAGAAAGAAGAACAATTTAATTCGATTTTATGTTAAAAGGGCTAGTTTGATATTTACAATATTGGATTTTTTAAAAAGAAGGGGCTTATATTGTAAAATTTTGGAGACGGTTTACTGGCTGGTGACGGATACACAATATGAAGTTTTAAATAGCGACCGCCTAGGTGGCGTAGTTGGCTAACGCGCCAGTCGTGTTAAGTCAGACCACCGAGGACGGGAGATCGAGGTTCGAATCTCGATCGGGTGAACTGAGGGTGGTTTTTCCTAAATGGTTTTCACTCTCCTCCACGCAAATTCGGTTCACTTCCTCTAATTCAACCTTCCTAATTCTAATCCATTAGTGTAATTAGTACTTAAGCGTATAACCCGAACGGGTAGTAAGACGCGGTGCTAAAATTAATTAATTAATTTAATAGCGATGTAATTTAACATGAAAAAAATCTTCTACTCACAACATAGTTTCATTTAAATTATTTACTATATACTTGAAAAATAAATATTTTAACTAGATAAAAATAAGACACAACAATAATGTGTATCTAGGAAACCACTATTATAATTTATTGAAATACATCATGTTTCCTGGCAACAAATATTAACCATTACTTGATTGTAAATAATCAAAGAATTTGATTAGTGAGCTAAGACTTGTGAGAATTATAAACGATATTACAGTTTAAACTGTAATACAATAATCCACTATATTATAGTAGCCTTACATACAGGGCTAAAATAAGGGATATAATCACCCAATATACTCTGCCATCGAATAAAGGTATTCCATGATAAAAACTTGTATTTCCTTTAGGAATCTACCACGTGAATATCTATTTATTATATTGATATTTTATAATGAATTTGAGTAATGTTAACTGAAACAGTACCTACCTGGAGGTCCAATTGTTATTACCCGGTCTCAGGCGTGGATCCAAATCATTTTCATAGGGGGCTCATAATTATAAATAATATAGTTACTTAAAATGTTAGATTTCATTATTGTTCTGTTTCTTGCCTGAAAATTCTTCAAAATGACATGCATTTAGGAGCTATTTGAAAATTGTATGAGCTGAGAAGCTCTAGAGCTTTCCTCCTCTGACATTTTCTACCAGTTAGATGATGCCGGTTAGCTGGTGGTCTAGGGGTAAGGTGTCGGACTTCCGTCCTGGGGTCCGGTCTTCAATCCTCGGTCTCAGCACAGATTTATCTGATTGCCAATCTCCCTCTGACGAGAAATGTATTAATCACAACTTGTGAATGTGTGGAATGCCAGGCCTCCACCGTGGTTCGGATCCCACGTTAAACTGGAGGTCCTCCATTTCATTTCACAATCACCCTACCATTACACATCATCGTAAGTGTGTAAAAATCAAACGAGTAGTGCAGTGCTAATAGTAATAATAATAATAATAGAATATGCCTTTAGTCTAGAAGTAATATGATGCGGTCTTCTCAGGCAAATTTTTAACAATAGATGCATCTAGAAGTCATTTGGAATTTGATCTAAGGCCATACTTCATCTTCATTTTCGATAATATCAGATAATTTGAAATATATCTAGCGGGAAGTATATTCCAGGGAGTGGCAAATTGTTTTCATTCCTAAATGAAAACAAATATTTTTCCATACTTGCTTGCGTCATATCGAACATTAAATAAACGTGAACGAATAACGCACGTCTGGACCCGACTTGAGAAGTGTCTGCTCTTAGAAAGATTTTAAAAAATCTGGACAATTTATTTGTGTTATATTTTCTTTCTAAAATTTGAACTTTCATTTAGTTTTTTTTGTATTAATCTTTTAACTTTCACAGGGGGGGGGGTCAACTGACCCTTTGACCCCCCTTCATGAATACACGCTTGCCGGGTGGTCATCATTACAACTACAAGGGTTACAATTGTTAGATTGTTTGTTATGAATAGTGATATATTTATGTTTGCTCTACCAGCCATTATTAATACTAAATTAATAATTTTTTAAAAGTTGAGAGCAATTAATGAATATAACACAGCACCGCGTCTTACTTCCCGTTCGGGTTATACGCTTAAGTACTAATTACGCTAATGGATTAGGAATTGTGAAGGTTAAATTTAGAGGAAGTGAACCCGCATTTGTGTGGAGGGAGAGTGGAAAACCATTTAAGAAAAACCACCCCCAGTTCACCCGGCCGAGATTCGAACCTCGATCTCCCTGTTCTCGGTAGTCGAGCTCAACATGACTTGCGCGTTAGCCAACTACGCCACCGAGGTAGGTAGCAACAATATAGCGATAATATTTTAACAGGTAGAGAATACATTCTTTAATTTATTTAAAATCGTGTCACAGACCGGGTTCAAAACCAACATTTAAGAACCACTTTAACCAAATAATTGATAAAAAATTAAATTAAATTACATGGTATAGCGTTATCTTGCCATATCAAAGTTCTCGGGTTTTAATACCTGTCAGTTTATGTGGTATTTATCAAAACGAGATGGATTCTAAGATAAGCTATGATGTTGTGTGATGCAGGGTAGAAAATGGCCGCGAGCGACAATCCCCTAGAAGAATTGCCACTTCAGGAAGATCAAACAAGAGGAAATCAAAAGAATAAGAATTTACAAGAAGATCCAGATGTTATAATGAAATTCGACGACTTTTTAGAATCCGGTCTCAATCAAAATTTTAAGTTAATGGACCCTAACATTTTTGAAAAGACCACAAATCTAAATTACGAACAATCAAATAAGATCGAGAAAATAAAATGACCCCTCCAAAATTCCCAGTAAGCATAATTCTATTCCAAAAAACAAATATCCCTCGTCCGAAAAAATTAACAACTCTAAATTCAAAACTATCTCTTTGGACAAAATATCAAAATTACAGTTGAATATCCAGATGACCTAGACATTTCGATCACTTTCGATAAATTTTCGGATCCCAGTCCTAAATTAATTACAATATTCATTAACCCTAACTATTCTAGCAGTGATAATAAATCTCTTGGCGATGTTTCGGACTTTTTCAAAATTCCAAATTATGAGAAATTAATACCGAAAGAAAACTATTTAGAATGGTGGCTTGGAAAAATGGAAGAGTTCCCCTTTACAGAATATTTTGACGAGGAGGTAACAACATCATGTACAGGTAGACTTTTCAGGAGAATTGGGAGATGGTTTCAGAAATTAAATATATTCAGATAAATTTACAAGTGGAGAATCTTATTCAAAATTATAGTTTATTTAATAATTACTCTTCAAAATTCAAAATTCAAGATTTTCGAAATTTGCAAGTGAAAATAGTACGTGCCTAAATTACGTCAGTGTTTGATTAAATTTCAGAAAAAATCATTACAATTTTTTTTTACCAGTACCTTCCTGTAAATGACTATAAATAACTTTTCTCATATTGCTTTTTTTTTCTTTTTTTTAGCACCGCGTCTTACTACCCTTTTGGGTTTATACACCTATATCTTTACTAACTTGTTTGTGGGAATGTTAAACCCACTTTTTAAGTATCATAACGAGATTCTATGATGTTGACGAGGATGCTGACTCATGTAGGATAAGAGACTGTCGCCGCAATGACGTCAGCTGAGAGAGGAGCTACAATATCAATCATTGCAGCGATCAGTGCCAGTGGATACTTCGTTCCTCCAATGATAATATTCCCCAGAACCAACATGTCCGATCAACTGATGAGATGCTGTCCTGCAAGTTCAATTGGATCTTTCTGGTGGTTACAAAACCCATATTTTCCCTAAGTGGTTAGCTCATTTTAGTGAACATGCCAAACACACTCAGGAATCACCTGTTTTATTAATATTGGAGATGTAATCAATATGGCCCGAGCCAATCACGTTACCATTGTCATGCTGCCTCCTGACTCAACCCACCGGCTTCAGGACCTTGACTAGACATTCATGGGCCCTCTAAAGTCTTTTCACAGTGAGGAAGTAAGGAGTAGCTTCGTCACAATAATAAAGCAATCACCCCTTATGACATAATGGACTTATTACGAAAAGCTTACTTAGAGTCAAAACTAGGTAAATTGGAGTCAATGGTTTTAAGTCAAAAGAGATATTTCCCTTGAACATAAACATTTCACTAATGCAGACTTCATGAAATATGATGTTGAAGCAGAGAAGACAAATTATGGGGCGCAAACCCTAAGGGAAAGCGCAATTGTTGTTAAAAGGGGGTGCAAGAAATTTTTATGACATTAAATTATTTGTTTTTAACTCGATCTAACCAAGTTACAGAAAAATATATTTATGTTGACTGTATTTTTAAGAGAGCAATCTACATGAAGGAAACTTTATTTTCAGCTCTGGCGGCTATGAAGGGTAGATATCGTGCAAAACGAGATGTCAACAAAGATCTGAGAGTTTCTCATTCTTATATTACTCCTTGTTTTGGTAAATTTTGAGTTTGAAAACAATCAAATCAATCACACAAAGTGTCACCATTACTTGAGCCACTACACCACCAAACATGAGACAAGTGATTAATTAAAAACAAATATTATTATATGAATTATAAAAATGGGCTATAAACTATAATGTTAAAGAGCTATGATTATTTTGTGTTGTGTCAGATGTATAATTTATTTATATAAAATTGTTTTAATTCGAATGATTTTTAATTTTTATTAGGCTAATTTCCTTACAAAATGTAAAAATATGCATAGGTGTAAAATAGGTAGGGGTACAAAACTTTTTGTCTGTGGTACAAAACAATACAAAACTAGGACAAAACGTTGGTATCGAAAAAAAAAATCAAAATTTGAAAGTGTTACTCCAAGTTAATGCACCTCGTGACGGGGTCTGCATGACTCTTGCATTGCGCGGGTGGCTATCAGATGTTTGGCAAATGATTCAAACTTGACGCTTGGTTTAATAGGGTGAAAACACTGTTGCCAATCAGGGACAACGTTAAGTAAAACGAGTGTCAGAGACTATTAACAACGTTTCAACTAAATAACGTTGTAATAGACAACGTTATAGCAGGACTTACTGATGTTCAATAGGCTTGATTTTGGTTGCAAATGCTGAGACTGTTAAATATTTGAAAATATATTTTATGTTTAGCAACAATCTACCATGCCATAATCTTCTTTTGGGTGAACCGCAGTGGTGGTCGTTCGGTATAAGGCGTTATACCTTAATTACACTTTATCGCTCTTAGTAATCAGGTTGGGTTTCGAATCCTAGTCGAATTTACTGTCGAGTCCAAGACAGTCGGTAGCGCGTGTGCCGATTGAGCTAGGGGTCTCAAGTTGCACATTTACATCCTCAATGCTCGATTGTATATTGGTTATCAACTCTGCAAAAACCTGAGCCAAAATGCGTACTTGCTCTGTATGTTGTATAGCTTCTGTTCTAGCTTGCCGCTCAGTTTTACACAAATTAGACAAACATTCCCGGTGATATTTGATCTCGATGGCTGTTAAGTCACCTGCACATCACTTGGAAAAAAGGTCCCAATCTTGGAGATTGTGTGCACACTCCCTCACACGATCGTTAACTTCGAAATTTCACACATCATGAAATAGACGAGAAGGAGAAGCAGGTACCACCACAGAAGAAACACAAATGCTCCTTTGAAGCTATAGATGCGCTAGAACCAGTACTCATGTTTTTTTTACCACCACTCCATCGCAACCACCAGAATATTCTGCAGCCCTTCGCTTCGGAGCTCAATACAGTTCCATTTTGTTAATATTTAAACTGCAGGTCTTGTGATACTTCGCATTATGGGTACAAAGAGTGGACTCCACACCAACCACTGCCATCATCGAGAATATTAAGAGTGATAAGATATGTAAGATAAGATACCTACGATATGCGGTAAGTATACAGTATTAAGAATACTAAATTACAAAATAGCTAACCAGAATTCGAACAATTTTTACGCAAATTTCGCTCAGCTTTGCTAGCTGAGATTAAATTAAACCCCGTTTAATTAATGCAGAGGCATTCAAGGTAGTTTGGAATTGTATGTATAGTAACTGTGTGCCAATGAATGAGCAAGATGATTTGGGGGTGTGGGGTGGAAGTATCCTCCCCGCCAGAGGAGAGGAAATGTGTAATCTGGACCGTTTATAATTTAAGTTGAGCTAGGACATTTTTAGGGAGTCCCTCTTATCCCCTCTTATCCCCCTTCAACCCCTCTCGCTATTTCCCAGCATTTGATTTTTAAATTACAAACTTTCCAACTTTTATGTTATGTAGTGAATTTAAATGTTCTCCCGTGCCAAGTAATAGCTTTAATTATTTTAAGAATATGTAACGTTACTACCATCTCATCCTCCCTCTTTTTTCAGTTCCCACATTACCAATTTAAAATTTTAGCCTATAACTTATTTGGCTATCTTATGTGGTATTGTTTACGTGCCTACCAAGTTTCAATTTTGAGCATACCGAAAATAGTGTTGTCTATTAGTTGTATACATTCAAAGGTTTTTCATTTCCCGGGCGTCTATTTAAAAATTCCATATTCATTGTTCAGACATCATTTGGCTATCCGTGAAGGTCTATTTACCTACATACATAGTTCAAGGTTTCAAACCCTCTCCTCTCACAAAAAATGTTTTTATATTAACTTTGAAAATTTTGAGGGAAACCACCCTCCCCATTGTCTGCCTTTTCATTTTAAATTTTAAGAATATCCATATTTTTATACTGTTTTAGGTTGTCCTTATATCCACCTGACAAATGCCAATAGTCTCCCGGGAGAAGTAGATTTTTTAATTAGTTTTGGGAAATTAAACCACCTCCACCCCCACACCCCCACCCCAATGTCTCTAACTCCCACTTATAAATTTCAAATTTTAAGACTTATTTGGAGTTGTACTTCTACTACACCAAAAAGTTTTTATATAACTACCCCTCCTTCCCCTCATTTCCTGGAGTTCCAATTTTCAGACCTTTAGAGTTATTTGGAGTACCATACTGAAATGTAGTTTTATTATTTTTTTCTATTAGTTTTGTAAATTTTGAAGTTCCCCCAAACCCAAACCCCTTTTCCCAACACACTCTGAGAAATTTTAGATTTTAAGATTCATTTGGCTATCTGGAGTTTTCTCTGTACCTGTTGTAATGATGTAGAATTTCATTTCACAATAATTTTAATCAAAAATTCCCACCCTTATCATATTTAAAAATAATCAATAGTTTCAAAACTTAAAAACTAAATACATCCACATGTGTTAGGAAATATCCTCACATACTTGGATGATCAATAATATTTTATTTTTTGTTTACGACGACTTTATGACGTCAGCTTGTATTTTCCATTGTTTAAAACGTCCCCATACCCCTGTTGCAAAAACTTGTGAAATATGACCACTTCTACCTTGCTTCTAGAACGAATAGAATCAAACTCATCCTTCCAATAGACTTTGTTACAAGAGTAAGACAACATCAAATTGGAAAGTTGAATAAGATGTGTTAGCGTTTAATTTACAAAATAAAGATAATGCCATTTTTGTTTCCGAAACTTTAGTTTATTTATCACACTTCGCGCCTCTAAAAAAAACTGTCACTGTCCACACCCCTTAATTCTGAGTTCTGTCAGGAATGGCCCTAATAAAGTGGGGGTCAGTGGTTTTGGGTTCGAACATATTGAGTGCGGTTAGTTTTCTAGTTTTATTAAAAGCTATAGTCTTCATACTAGGTGAATTTATACACAACTATTCAAGAAACTATAAAGACTCGAAGCACACGTTAACTGTCCATGTAGACCTACCCCTGGTTTGAACCCGCGGCTCTACAAGAAAATACTTCCAAGCACCACTTCCAACTTGGGTTCACTTGCGTCTAATATATCCCACATCTTGGTTCCAATAACAATTATTTCTATCTATAGTGTTTTCATGAAAATGTTCGTCGACTACTCAAACGAGACGATAATTTTAAATAACTCCCTATATTGTCCTGGTATATGTGAATAGTTTTCTTCACTATTTCATTTCATTATAGTTCGTGTTTAGAGTTTACCTCATTGTTGACAAAATTCAAACTTCCAATTGTTTTTAATTTTGGATATATATATATTTATTAAAAATATTATATACATGTATAATTTTTTATTGTTCATAGTTATAATATTGACTCAATCAATCATTATAGATGCGATTTATACCGAAATACTATCTAGCTATAAACAAATTGTTACACACACCACAAATCAAGGCTTTGGAAAAGGGATCGCAATATAATAAAAAATGTTTTCAATTATTAGTTTATTTAAAAAATTATTTCCTTGAAACGCGCCCTCCTTCTCGGAGCACCTGCGATACCCTAATTAGAAAGCACTAGTAATTTTTAGCGCACATCATGGGAGTGCAAGGTGCCGTCCTGCCTCCCTTACGTGTTCCGAGCTTTCCGAGCGTTTCCTGAGCGTCTGCTTATTCTACGTCTACGATGGAGCCCTCTGCGAAGGTGAAGAAAGGTGTCGGCGTCGGGGTCGGGAGAAGACCGCCGGATGAGGCGAAGAAGAATCCCGGGCCCGGGAAGCAACCAGCCCTGAGTTGGAGGAAGCTGGCGGCGAGCGTTGGGGGAACCGCCGCCAGTAGCAGGCTTGTGCTGCCCGTCCAGGCAGGGGGAGTCGAAGGTTTCCGCTCGCGGTGACTGAAGGCCCCTCCGGTCAGGAAGGAGCTAGTGCCGGGTGGCAAGTGGTCCGCCACGAGCCCGAAGGCCGAGGCTTTAGTGGCAGCTGCCCTCTCGAGGAGCAACAAGCCGGCAGGCGAGGCCGAAGCCGGCGGGGCCGCTCCAACTCCCGGAGTCGTGCGTGCCGCTGGCCGGGGGACGAATCAGCCCTTTATTGGGCCAACAAGGCATCGGCCCTTTCTAGGGCCAACAGGGCTGGCGTGACCAGCCCACCGGGTGTAAGCAGCGGGGCCCCTCCAACTACCGGAGGTGAGCGTGCCGCTGACCGAGCCCAGAGAGAGTCACCGTCCGGTGACGATTTGGCCCTTTATAGGGCCAACACGTCGGCCAGCGTGACCTCACCAAGTACTGGTGAGGTGGGCGCAGATGGCCAAGGGGAAGCCAGCGGGGCCCTTCCGACTTCAGGAGGGCAGCGTGCCGCTGGTGGAACCACCGGGGCATCCGGCGATGCGTCCTCGGGCCTAGGCCCGTTGACCGGCGTCAGCAGCAATGCCGATGCGGGCGAGCCAAGCGGGGCCCCTCCGACTACAGGAGGTGAGCGTGCTGCTGGCAGCCAAAAAGTACTGGAGGCCCTTTTCAGGGCCACCAGCCCACAAACCGAGGAAGATAGTGAAAGCTCCCGCCAGCACGATGGGTGGAAACCTAACGGTGCCAACGGAAGCCCTGACCAGGGGAGCCTAGCCGTCTTTCGCCGGTAAAGACCGCTGCAAGCGGCACAGACGCACGCGTTAGCACAAGGACCTCACAAGCCCACGTCTACTCCGACACCTCCCGCCAAGGGGTGTCGGCAGGTTAGAAACGCCCGGCTGAATTCTCTTCAGACTCTGAATACCGGGTCACACGCTTCCCGCATGTTGACAGCTCGTGCGAGTCCGTGGACGTGAAGGGACTGTCTTCAGGACCAGACCTCTCGTTGTTGCGAGACGAATCGAACCAGGGGTCAGATTATGAGTCTAAAGGGTTTCAGACCGTAAGACCCCGCCGAAGGGGTAAGGCCGGCAACACCAGGAAGCTACCGGGGGACAACCCTAACCATTTAGGTGGTAGCTCTGGTGATGAGAGCGGGGACAACGGCGGCCTTGGCCAGGGTGAGCCAGCGCTGACCAAAGGCGAGAAGCGGCGGAAACCAAAGGGTAAAAACACAAGCCGTGCCTCACCTCAGCCTGGTACTAGTGGTTCTGGGCCGGCTCCCAAAGCCAAGGGGAAGATCCCTCCCATTATCTTGTGTGATGTGGACTACTCCAAGGTGGCGAGGGCCATTCCAACCAAGGTTCGAGAGCCTGTGGAGGCAGTCAGGCAGCCGGGGGATCGAGTGCGCCTCCAGTGCGGGTCGGAGGAAGATTACCGCGCCCTCCAGAAGTTCTTGCCGAGCTTGGGGATCCAGCATTGGTCCTACGAGCTGGGACGGGAGCAACTGTTCAGGGTCGTGGTGAAGGGACTCCTGACTTGGACAAGCCCTGATGACATCCAGGAAGAGCTGGCGAAGATGGGTTTCCCCGTGAAATCTGTCTCCCAGATGCTCTCCCAGTGTAAACGGGACCAGAGGACCGGAGAAAGGCAACGGTTGCCGAACTTCGTTGTCTCTCTGACTCCCGGGGAGCACACCGCAAGACTGTATTCCATATCAGTCCTGTGCGGGCTCCGCGTCAGGGTGGAGAAGTACAAGTCTCCCGGAGGTCCGGTGCAGTGCAAGAACTGCTTCCGGTTTGGACATGTGCGGAGGGATTGCCGCGCTAATCCTAGGTGTGGGTTTTGTGGTTGTGACCACGAGAGGGGCGGGTGCCCGGAGGAGAGACGATCTCCTCCGAAGTGCCTGCACTGCTCAGGAACTCACTCCTCGGCGTGGCGTGAATGTCCCACATACAAGTCCTTGCGGGTGGCAGGGACAGTACGGGCCTCCAAGGTTCACGAAGGGAGGACAGATGGCCTAAGCGAAGGCCAGAAGCCCTCGGGGCACGTTGCGGTACGGAAAGTGACCGTGATTCCAGCTCCAAAGCCAAAACCGCTGGTGCAATCTTTCGCCAGTGCGCTGTCAGGGAGACCAACCCCTCCATCCAGGCGGAGGCACCTGCAAAAGCTACTCTACCTGATCCGGTTGCATCCGGTTCATTCCTTTCGGTCGAGGACCCGTCCAAGACTGCTCCTCTCCCAATCCCTTCTCGACCCACCCCCGCACCACCCTCCCCAAACCCCTTCACCCTTCCAACCCCTTCCTACCACTCCCCACTCCTACCCCTGTTAACCCTGCCACCCCTACACCCAACCCTACCCCTGAAGATAATGTTGAAAAGCTCAAAATTTGTATTGAGCTTCTCAAGGAGATTCCGGGACTGGATCCATGGGACTTTTCATCGAGTCTCTTGAGGAAGGTCCAGGAGTCTCCGAGGAGTAACCGTGGCTACCTGGTCATGGAGCATATTATCCTCTACCTGGTCTCCCATGGCAGCGCACCCGAATAGAGGACCCCCGGTGCTGAAGGAGCTCACGGTCGCACTCTGGAACGCCAAGAAGTCGCGGGGAGGAAGGCTGAGCTGGAAAGTTTCCTGGCAAAGCATCGTGTCGACGTAATGCTGTTGGGAGAAACCCACTTGCGCTCCGCAGTGAGGTTCTCGTTGGCAGAGTTCATCTGCCATCGGAGTGACCGAGCGGGGGATGTGGGAAGGGGTGGGACGGTGGTCCTGTTCCGAAGGGGCCTTGACCATCACGTCGTCTCTCTTCCTCCCCTCCAACACATGGAAGCAACGGCTATCCAACGGGTGACCTCTACCGGCCCAGTGCGACTTATCTACATGTACTTCCCTCCCTACCGCCGGTTCAACCAGGCCACGAGGGCTGACATGGAGGTGCTGCTTCGAGTTACCACGCCTGTTTTAATCGGTGGTGACCTCAACGCTAAGCACCCTTCATGGGGCTCTAGGATTATGTGCGCTCGCGGCGGATTGCTCCGCGACGTCATAGATCTACACGGCCTGGTGGCTTATGGTCCCCCGACCCTTGCCCACTTCCCTTTCAATCCCATTGACTTCCCGGACGTCCTCGACTTCGTTGTCTCCAGACGGGTACAGAAGGCGGTTGGTGTTGAAGTCTCTAGCTGAGCTAGACTCGGATCACAACCCCGTTCTTGTGAACTTGGGACGCGTGGTGTCCTTCATAGACCCCCCGAAAAACCTGACCTTAAGCGCACTGACTGGGACAGGTTCACGAATGTGTTGAGAGAGAGGTTGGGACCCACCCCTACCTTTCGAACAGTAGCAGAAATCGATCGCGGTGTGGAGTTCATAACTTCCGCCATCAAGGGGTCGCTCGAAGCTTCGACGCCGAGGCACCATTCTAAGAGGGCGCCACAGGCTTCTTTGCCCGATTTTATCTTAGGCACGTTCGGGAGAAAAATCGGCTGAGGAAGGCTTGGTAAACCTCGAGGGACCCGGTAGATAATGCCAACTGGAGCCGCAAAGTCCATGCGGTTCGCGAGATGGTCAAAGAATACCGGAACAGTGTCTGGGAGGACAAGATTGAGAGCTTGTGCGTACATGACTGGTCCCTGTGGCGCATGACGAGGAACTTGATGCGGGTTCCCGTACCAAGGCCGCCTATTGTAGGTCGTAACGAGGTGGCCAACTCCGACCAGGAGAAGGCCGATGCTCTCGCTGAGCACTTAGAGGCGCAATTTGTACCGACTGACGACCCGTCAGACCCGGTGCACATTGGGCACGTGGCTCAGGTCATCGCTGCGGTCTCGTACAGACCCTTGGATGAACCTGAACCCACGGAGGCGGCAGAAATGTCGCGGGCGTTAGCCGCTCTAAGAATAAACAAGGCCCCCGGACGTGAAGGTATATTTAACGCGGTCCTCAGAAAGCTGCCCTTGGAGGCGATTAACTTCCTCGTGGAGTTATTCAACGCCGTCCTGCTCCTGAGTCACTTCCCCAAGCTCTGGAAGCACGCCAACGTCCTCTGCTTCCATAAACCGGGTAAGGACCCGGCCCTAGCTTCGTCTTACCGACCGATCAGCTTGCTCGACTGTTTGGGCAAGTTGTTCGAGAAACTACTACTGACGAGACTGACCCGACATGTTCGCGAGGTGGGCATCTTGGTGGACAAGCAGTTCAGCTTTCGGGCGGGACACGCTACGTCTCACCAACTCGTCCGGCTCATGGAAAAAGTCACGAGGAACTTCAACATTAACAGACTGACTGGTGCTGTCTTTCTCGACGTGGCAAAGGCCTTCGACCATGTTTGGCACGAAGGTCTCCTTTTCAAACTCCTCTCCCTGAACCTTCCCTTTAACCTAGTTAAGATTGTGCAATCTTATGTATCCAACCGGACCTTCTCCACTACCTTTGGTAACGCCACATCCCAGGTCAGAAGCATCTGGGCTGGAGTGCCGCAGGGTTCCCTCATGAGCCCGGTGCTCTTCAGTCTGTATGTGAACGACATCCCAAAATCCCCAGACACCAAGTTGGCACTGTATGCGGACGACACGACTATAGTAGCGGAGTCGTGGCAGGGCAGCTGGTGGAGAGGCTACTCCAGACGCACCTGACGCAGTTGGAGGGGTGGCTGACTACCTGGAGAACAAGTATTAACTTGGATAAGAGTACAGCAGTGCTCTTCACATGGGAAAGAAAGTTCTACAGGCCGCCCCACTCCGGCTGTTCGGAGAGCAGATCAGATGGGCGGACAGTGCTAAGTACTTGGGACTTACGCTGGACACCAAGCTGACCTGGCGACTTCACTGCACCAAGAGACTGACCAAGGCGAAGCAAAGGCTGGGAATCCTAGGCCCACTGCTTAACAGGCGTAGCGCCCTGTCTACTAGGAACGGTCTGACACTGTACAAGCAGTTGCTCAGACCGATCCTCGACTATGCGTGTCCCGCTTGGGGCCACCTGGCGGACACGTATATGAGGAGGATGCAGGCATTCCAGAGCAAGTGTCTGAGGATCATTGTGGACGCACATTGGTACGTTAGGAATGTGACTCTGCACCGAGACCTGGATATGCCTACCATCATGGACCACTTCCGGAAGCTGGCGCAGTCCTTTTACGACACACTTCCCAGTGCCACCAATCCTCTTATCCAGGGGCTTGGGAATTACGTCATCGACCCTGGAGGGTGCCACCGACGCCCCAAAGCTCTGCTCGGATAAGCGAGATGTGACAAACGTGGTTTGGGAGGCTCTCACACAGCCCCCCATAGAGTAGTGTCCCCACACGTAACTCTAAAAACCTCTTAGTCAGTTTCCAAAATTTTTCTTTTTCCTCAATAAATATTAATTAATAATATGCTTTGTTTGTTTCAGTAACTTCGCGAAATGCGACAACCCGTCAGTGAATTACCCGAAAACCACACGGTGTGACCAATTGGTCGGTACGTGTTGGAATTTGCTCTCGTGCACCCCTTCAGGGTGCATTAGAGTATGCTTTTGAGTCTTGAGTCTGGACTCTGGAGCCTACATCACTAGTCACAGACGAACGAGCCGCTGTCCCATGTGCGCGGATTTACTCACAAGTCTACACAAATATAATGACTATTTATAAGCTGTCATGGGATCGAGGGATGAGGGAATGTCCTAAAATTTCGTAGTGTTCTCTATGGCATAGCTTAGAGGAATTGTAATTATTTAACACCACGTTTTAGTAGCCACTCGGGCTATACGCTTAATTATTAAGTACACTAATGGGTTAGGAATTGGGAAGGTTGGATTTAGAGGCAGTGAACCCGTATTTGGGTGGATGTAGAATGGAAAACCACGTAGGAAATATAATACACGGGACAAACTACAAATATTATTTAAAAATAAAATAAATTGGATGCTTGCCTTGACGTAAAACAAAATATGTGTGCTGTTAGGTGGAATGACAATAATTATTCTTTTTACAATATCATTGGTGAAGCGTTATTCTTCTGCAGTACATAGACTAATTGAGACTCTTTAGCCTAATGAAGTAAGATAATACAACCACTACATGGAAGGAGTCAACTAACTCGATTCGAATATTTCAACCTACAAAATAGGAATGAAAGGGAAAATAATGTTTACGCCTCAATCATATTTTTTACTAATAAATGTATGATAATTAATACATAATAATAATAATAATAATAATAATAATAATAATAATAATATTTAGCACCGCATCTTACTACCTGTTCTGGTTATACGCTTAAGTATTAATTACGCTAATGGATTAGGAATTGGGAAGGTTGAATTTGAGAGGAAATGAACCCGTATTTGCGTGGAGGGAGGGTGGAAAACCATTTAGGAAAACCACCCCTAGTTTACCCGACCAAGATTCGAACCTCAATCTCCCCGTCCTCGGCGGTCGAGCTCAGCACGACTTGCGCGTTAGCTAACTACGCCACCGAGGCGGGTAATTAATACATATCAACTATCCCATTCTCATGGCTGTAATTTTTATACAATAATATGTAAGTCTGTCTGTGTAAGTCCTAAGTTTTTCTCTAAAACCCTGAGGGTGGGTGGCGCGGCCTGTGCAAGTGCGGAGGAAAGAGACAAGGGCCGACTGAACAGTGAGGCACAACAATCCCCCACACTGGCTTGCGCACTTGCAAACGGGTGACTCCTGGCTTACTAAAGTATTACATAATATAATACAAAGCTTATCCTAGTAATCACATATTATTTCTTATTTCTAAATTAATTAATTATTTACATATGCATTCTTAAATATAATTAAAAATTATAGTTTTAACACAGATTGGTTTCAATAGTTCTAGTAACACAGATAAAGCAAGATAAACGTTAATATATGACAGATTAAAAAAATTAACAAACACAATATGGCCCTTTTCAGGGCCACCAATACACAACACATAATCGGCCCTTTCTAGGGCCACCAATACAAAACACATTATCGGCCCTTTCTAGGGCCACATTTTGACAGTGTTTTACTGAGTGGGTGTAACCACGTACGGTGTGGTTTTCGTCACGCACTGGGGTTGTGTAACCACGCACCACGCACCGTGATGCTCGCGTCATGCACTATGTTGGCGCAACCACGCTTTGTGTTGTATGCGTACCACACTGGGTTGGTGTGACCAAGCACTGTGTCACGCACGGGACTTGGAAAGCCGTGCGCCACGATCTTCGGTTCACACTGTTTTGGGCGGGATTGGAGGTCGTCGAGATCGAAGTCTGGTACTCCATTCTGCACCATTTGATAGGGAAGGGTCCACCCCTTTGTGTCCCCAGAGTTAGTGGGTACGGGATCCACGGTTGTGGGTCGTTCTCGTAGCTGCTATTTCCCGATGTTCTCGCCGGAAGGTGCGGGACGTAGTTGTTCCCTGTGTATTTTTTTCTATCGACCATTTGGGTAGGTAACCCAGTAGACCCCCTTCTTCGTTTGCTCACCGGGTAAGGTCCTTCCCATTTGGGGGCAAATCCGGCGTAGAAGGCTTCTGTTGCATTAGAGAGTGGTTGGGTTCGAACTAGCACCAGATCACCGTTCTGGAAGGGTTTGGCGGGCCGTGTTGGAGGGTGGGTGTACCTTAGTTGGTAATTTGCTTGATTTACTCGCACCCATCCTTCTCTTAGGGTGGATCCTTGGCTGGGGTTCTCGTTGTCTTCCTACTCTCGTACTGGGGTTTCAAACCTCCACTCCCCGGGTCTGTATAGCGTTCGG
Source organism: Timema podura (assembly GCA_033556935.1). Lineage (NCBI taxonomy): Eukaryota > Metazoa > Arthropoda > Insecta > Phasmatodea > Timematidae > Timema > Timema podura. The sequence continues at coordinate 44,518,823 of JAVRXN010000014.1, read as the reverse complement.
CCAAGTGGAAGTTCACTCGGGGACATTCTGGGGGCCTCATTCTTGCGGCATCGCAGATTAAAGGTGATCATAGGTAGGTAGGTATCCCACTCTCGATGATTCTCCGAGATTTGGAGTTGGATTCCCTTTTTAGTTCCTGATTCCTTCTTTCTGTGGGATTGACTTGGTGGTGGTAGATTGGGGTTGTCCAGGCTTCAACATCCCACTTTTGACAAGCGTTTGCCCAGGCTCGGCTAGTGAACTGTGGACCATTGTCGGACAGGAGATGTTTTGGATATCCCCATCGTGGGAATACTTGTTGTTCCATCGTCTGAATTATCTGTCTGACCTCTGTTGACGCGAGTGGGAATACCTTCACCCATCTTGAGAAGAGATCTGTAATCACTAGGATGAACCTCTTTCCTCTGCGACTTCTGGGGTATGGATATGGATTGGCCCCATGAGGTCAAGGGCTACCACTTTCCAGGGGCGTTGCAGTTGACGGGGTCTTAGAGGCTCTCTCCCTTGATACCCCCACGGTCTTACGGCAGGCACAGAGCATTCAGTTGCGAACGTAGTTGCTGACTTCCGTTCGGAGGCTTTTCCAGTTGTAGCCTCTCTGAATGGCTCGTGTCATCTCGTCTTCTCCCCGGTGCCCTGCGTGAGGGTGGTCGTGGTATGTTCAAAATAACCTGTTGTCGGATTTGAGCTGGAACAATGAGTTTCCATGGTCCTTCCCGTCCTTCGCGTCTTCAGATATTGTCCCCCTCAACATAGTGCTCATCCCAGAACCGAGCGTCGGTGGTTTTGGTGGGTGGTCGAGTTTGGGTATCCAGAACCTTACAACGGTTAACTTGATTTTGGATCTCTGCATCCTGTCTTTGTTCCGTCTTGACTAGCTCATGTAGAGGTTCATCTTGGTTCTGTAGGACTAGTAGGGCATCGGGTTCGGGTGGTGCTAGCCCTGTGACCGAGGGTGGGGTCATCCGGTCCCAGGCTTGAGTCTCTGAACTGCTGTTCTCGCTGTCGGGTTGGCGTGATAACGCGTCAGGTAGATCGTTCTGTTTTCCCGGGCAGTGTTCCAGTGAAAATTGGAACTCTTGGAGCAAGAGTGCCCATCTCGTCAGCTTGGTCCGTTGGTCTTTCATCGTGTTTATCATCCAGGTAATGTATATACCTCTTGATGGCCCAGACGATAGCGAGGCACTCCTGCTCGTTGCTATGGGACCGTTGCTCTGTAGGGGTTAGTTCACGCTGGCATGGCTGATGATTCGTTTAACCGCATCATCTTATTGGTACAGTACTGCCCCTAGTCCAATCCGCTAGCGTCGGTTTGTAGAGTGAAGGTTCTTGATTGATCTGGGCGGCTTAAGGGTGGTAGGTCTAGGAAGGCTTTTTTGAGCGTGTGGAGAGCGGCTTCTGTTTTATAATTCCATATCCACAGGGATTTGGTTCTTAGAAGTTCAGTAAGAGGTGCTGTTAATTCCGAAATCTGGGGTACGAATTCTCGTAACCAGTTACAGAGTCCCAGGAGTTGTCGGAGCTGTTTTCGGTTTCTTGGTGTTGGGGCTTCCGTGATTTCCTTGATCGTTTGCTGCTGTGGGGCGTTTCCTTGGTTAGAGACGGTATGGCCAAGGTTCTCTAGCTCAGTCTTGCCGAACTGGCATTTGGCCAGATTGCAGGTCAGTTTATGGAGCTCGAATCTTTCTAAAAACTTGCTCAAGTGGGTGAGGTGTTCTCCCCATGTCTTTGAGTAGATTATCACGTCGTCGAGGTAGGCGAAACAGAAGTGGCCAGTGTACCCTGCTAATACTTCTTGGTTCATCAGTCGCTGGAAAGTTCTTGGAGCTCCCTTTAACCTGAAAGGCATAACTGTAAATTACAAGGTTCCTCCAGTGGGCGTGGTGAAAGCAGTCAGGGGCTTTGAATTGGGGTGGAGAGGAATCTGCCATTACCCTGATTTCATATCGAGGATGGTAAATATTTCTGCGTCTCCCAGATCTCGAAGGGTGTCATGTACGTTGATGGCGGGTGGAGTGACATCGATAGTGGCGGTGTTCAGTTGTTGGAAATCAATGAAGAACCGGGTAGTTTTGTCCTTTTTTCCACTATTACAATTGGTGAATTGTATTTCGAGTTTCCAGGTTCTGTAATCCCCTGGGCTTTCATCTCCTGAACCTGGTCTTCAATTAGCGCGTTCTTCGTGGGGGAGTAACGGTAAGGCCGTACCATAATACGTTGGCTGGCTTTAAGTCGAATTTGATGATTGATGCTGTGTGTTCTACGCAGAGGTCCCTGAGTGTTGAAAACTGCTTGGTATTGGTCCAGTAGTCTGAGGAGTTGTTCATGATGTTCTATTGGGGCGTGATGTCTGACTTTGTCCTGAGGAACCGGAGGGTGATCCTTATTAATTCTTGGAATCCAATACAGAGTATGACGCGTCTGGTTTCCAAATAGCACTCGGCTGTTCTCGTACTCCAGGATTACCTTCTGTACTGTGAACCATGGTTGTCCCAAAATCAGCGGTTCTCGGAGCTCATCGGACACCAGGAACGTGACGTTGACTTCTAGTGTTTGCATTGTTAGGGGTAAAGTTATCTGGCCTTGGATGGTGAAGTCACTTCCAACCTTGGCTAGGTGGATGGGTGTGGGGAAGGGAATCAAATGCTTCAGGTTTGTAGGGGTAAGGTGTTGATATTGTATGAAATTAGCAGTAGCCCCGGTATCTAATAGGGCTAGTAGAGGACCACGAGGAGTTTCACACTGGACTCTGGGGAGTGGTTGGGATGTTGAAGGCTTGACGCTGTTTATTACTAGTGGTGGCCCTGGTTCCTATCTCCCAGAGGCGGGCTTTGTTGTCCTCTGGCTTGGCGTTTCCCGGTCGTTCTTTCTCTGAGTGGCGTTGGTTTAGTACTGGGCAGTCACGGTTAAAATGGTACCCTGGGCAGTGGTAACATCTTGGAGGTCGTGGTTCAGATGTGGTTGCGGGTGTCTTGATTGGGCGTGTCGTCAATGTTGCTGGATTTTTAGCCAGATCCCGTTCCACAGATACTTCCCTAGTGATAAGTTCTTCTAACTCTTGGGGGTGTTGGGCTCGAAGAAAAGTTCTTAGTCCTGTTCGGACTAGTTCGATTAAAAGGGGGTTATCTCTACCGATGGTGCTGTGAGGGCCAAGCGTTAATACAGCCGTACCTTGTGCCGAAGAAATATCTCGACGGGCTCAGTCTGTGTTTGTTCCTTTCCGTATAGCTCCCGTAGAGAGAGGCTATGGTGTTGTACTAGCAAAGTGGTGCGTTAGTCTTTGTTTGAATTCTTCCCAAGTCGTAAATATTCGCCATAAAGCTTCCACCACTGGGCGGCGGTGTCCATTAGCTGACGTTGTGTAGTAGGTACCCATTCTAGCGGGTCCACTTGAGCGGTCCTAAGCTGAACCTCACAGCGTTGCGTAAAAGTAGTAGGGTCTTCATGCCCTCGACCGTGAAAAGTCTGGTAGAGTTGGTAGGTGGTAAGGGCTTGAACACGGGCGTTGGTAGTTGATAGTCAGGTGTGGCCGTTATGGTGGTGCGCTGGCGGTTGATGAGGTGGACCGTTGGCACGGCGGCCATCGGAAGAAGAGGCCCCTGAGGTCCCTGGGCTCATCTTTCCATCCCAGACACTGGTAGTGGTAGTATTGTCTACAGTCCTCGCAGATAATCTCTTGGTTGTTGAACTGGTTGCGAAGGAAGGAAAGTCTTACACGGATTCAGAATTTATTAAACGATGTGTATTAGCTGTTGCTGAAAAAATATGTTCAGAAAAGAAGACGTTATTTCAAGATATTACTTTATCTGCTCGGACTTGTACAAGGAAAGCAAACGAAATCGGTTCCAATCTATTCAAACAGCTTTAATTTAAAACAAAATAATTTGATTGTTTTTCTCTGGCAATGGATGAAAGTACTGACTTGACAGAAACTGGGAAGTTAATGATATTAATTCGGATCATTGATAATGATTTTAATGTTCATGAAGAATTGGCCAGCTTATTTAGCTTGAAAGACACTGTAACGAGCATTGATTTGTTCATAAAAGTAAAATAAACTATTGCTTCTTCATAACCGGAATGGAAAATATTAAAAAGTATAACAACAAATGGCGGAAGAAATATGTGTGACTATAACACCGGTGTAGTAGGTAGAGTTTTTTGCGGAGTTATAGAATTTAGGTTATGATAATCCAATGGTGTTTTATTGCATCATTTACCAGGAAGCACTTTGTTCCAAAATTTTATCATCAATGAAAGAAGCTATGGGCATCGTGATATAATGATATCAACTGGGAATTACATCCAAATTAACGGTCTGAAACACCGCCAATTCCAAGAATTCTTGTTAGAACTATATTCGAAATATACGGAGGCTATCTACCACTCTGCTGTTAGAAGGTTATGGTGTGGCAGAAGGGGGCGCGAGTAATTTTACAGTTTTTATAGCATTACATTTTTTGGCCAAAATAAACATGTATGTTTCCAGTAGCAACATCGTGTTTAGTTTTCTCCACGTGCTAATATCGACAGATCTGGAATATATGTTGATATTAGCACGTGTAGCTATGTTGCTACTGGAAAAATATTGAATTTATTTTGGCTAAAAAATTTTAATTCTATAAAAACTGTAAAAATACTTGCACTCCCTTCAGCCGCACCTTAAGCAGAGGTGCTCTTATAAAATATATTTTTTAATTTACGTTAAGAACTAGATATTTTCATGACGGAACACGAAAATACTGCTCCACAACTATCAGATACAAATGGATTATGTAGCTTGCATTTATAGTAGATATTAAAATGTACCTTAATTAACTTAATTTGAATCTTCAGGGCCAAAGTAAATTACTAACATAACTATTTTCTGACATAAAAGCTTTTGAAGCCAAACTGTGTTTATTGAAGAAACATTTGATAAAAGAAAATATATACCATTTTGTATGTTGCGAATCTGTATCTGCATCTGCATTTGGATGGCAAACACAAAAGGAAACTTTTGATGCTATTATTGACGATTTGCAAAGAGAGTTTTCATAAACATAGCATCAAAATGCAATTTTTTAAATCATTTTAATGTCTACATTGATGACTTAGTAAGTCAAATACAGATGGAAGTTTTGTAATTACAACAAAACGAAATATTAAAGAACTTATTCTCGCATAAAAAAAAATCCCTTTATGTTTACCAACATTTAAAAAAAACTAAGCAGTTTCGCGATGAACAAGACTGTCTCATTTGAAGTACATTAATGGAAAACTTTGGACTGCGAGACACAGGTCTTATAGCTGAAGGAATAAGAAGATATTTAACGTTATGTCTAGCCATATTCATTATTCCAGAGATTTTTGTCATACAAAAATAATATGTAGATTGATCATTCAGTTCACTTAACTTTCAGTTAATTGCAAATCTCTGGTGACGAGATCCTATCAGACAACAACTCAATATAGTGACACATAAGCAGGGTAGATATGAAGGGACCAAGATTAGTCCTGATAATTTAAAGCATAGTAATAGATAAGACTTGGATATATATTGTTAGATTTAATGGTTATCAGATGATTCAAAATAAACAATACCAATATAATATTGGAAAAAATATATACAACGAATGAACATGCCTGGTAATGTACATCATAAATTACATGACATATTTAAAATATATATAGTAGAAACATGACTGTGATAATCTTTTTATGTGTTAAATGTGGTTATAATTTGATCCAAATATACGATTATTAACAACAAATAAATTATAAACGAATAAATATACCTGGTAATATACACAATAAAATGTCAAAAAACACATTAAAATGGGTAATGTAAAAACATATGTGAGATTAAAACAGAAATATATTGATTAAAAATGTATGAGTAAATATACTTGAAAAGATTGTATCTCGTAAGAATATAAACATAATTTTATTCGCTCATGTATCGAACTATATGTACCTGTAATATTTGTCAAATTAACCATTGAAAATAAATATAATCAGTTTTTAAAATTAATGGTGAAATCAAGTACCGTATATATCATGTCTTCTCAATAGGTGGCACCCGGACCAGATCCGACCCACAGAAAGTTTTGTGTTTTTTAGCCGCGAAACTTGTTGAAGTAATTCTGTTACTTTGCTAGTGGAATAGTGGTGTGTAGTATTTTATTTCATATTATTGAAGAGTACAATCATGTCGTGCAGTAAACAGAGGAAAGTAGAAAGAGAAAGCCACCAGTTCAAGAGAGAGGGAGGTGGACCGATTTTGTCTTGTCACAGTGGGGATAAATAAGCTAATGTGCTTAGTTTGCAATGAAGTGGAATCAATTATTAAGGTAAGTAACTTAAAAAAGCACTATGAGAGTAAGCATAAGGAGTTCCACAGTAAGTTTCCTCATGGTTCTTCGCTAAGACAAAGAAAAATCAATAGCATGCAATTATCACACACACAAGAAAATTCAATGATACGTGTGGGAAGCTCAGCTCAAGATAAATGTACAAAAGCTTATTTTAAGAGTTTCCTGGATCCTGTGTAAAAATATTATTCCTTTTACTCATGCTCATAAGGTTGTGTAAGAGTGTGTGATTCAAATTGTTGAGGTTATAGAAGATGAATAAGCTGTTAAAAAAAACAGACAATTCTTTTATCAAACGACACTACAGCCTGGTGCTGCATATAACATTAGTTGTCGGTTGGTATCTGAACTTTCACAAAGTAGTTGTTTTTCCTTGGCTGCTGATGAGTCTACTAATATTTCAGATACAGCTCAGTTGTAAGTTTTTGTCAGATGTTTTAATGGAGAGAGATTTGTGTAGGAATAATTAGGACTCATAGCACTTTATGAGAGAACCACTGGAGAGATAATATTTAATTAAATTTCAAAACTCCTTGCATCCAAAATTGCGAGCATTAATAAAATGGTATCCGTAGTAACAAATGGAGTACCAGGTATAGCAAGTGAAAAGGAAGATCTGGTTGGAAAATGAAACAAATTAACAACTTTATGATTCTTTACCACTGCATTATCCATAATACTGTCCTCTGTGGTAAATTGAGTAAGGATTTAGTACCTTTGCTAACTTAAATCTCAAAACTGGTGAAATTTTTGAGGTCAAAATCAGCTCTTACACATAGGAACCTCAAACAGTTTTTAAAGGGTTTCAATTCTGAATTTACAACCTACTTTTAAATAATAACGTTAGGTGGCTGAGAAAAGGCCAAATGCTAAAAAGAGTGTGGGGTTTGAGAGGGTAAATAGTTGTCTTCCTTGAATTGATGGACGAATCTGAAAAGAGGGATACTTTCTTAAATATTTTACAAGATTCATATCAACTTGCAAGGCTTGCTTTTTTTTTTTTTTACATTTTGTAATATACCTCAATAATCTGAACCAAAGTTTGCAAGGTAAATATAAAACTATATGTGAGTTGTCAGACTCTGCCTTGAGTTTCAAGTAAAGGATTGACTTCTTCCTTCAGGATTCTCTGTGTGGTCGTTTTAATTTCTTCTCTACACTTAAAGAATTTGTATGAAAAGAAGTCACTGTTTATAAAGAAGGAATAAAAGGTTAAGTGACTGGCTACTTGAATAATTTCAAATCTGAGTTTCATTCAAGATTAATGACATTTGAAGAGAAAAATATTGTTTCTCAATTTCTTTAGATGACTTTGACTACAGACATTATGGCCTGATCGATTCTGAGCTTAAAGTTTGGTTTATCTTTGATGAAGTGAGGTTAAAGCTGGAAATGTGTGATTTCTCTGTTCAGTTAAGTGTGAAAGAACTCTTCAAGACATTCACTAACTACAAACACTTTTGGATTGCACTAAGTAAAATGAACAAATTTCCAGCTATCACAGAAATAGCAATCTAAATACTGACAATGTATGGATCAACATTAATCTGCGAGAGCACATTCAGAGCACGACTACTATCAAATGCAAGAACATAAGTAGTTTGAGGGATGACACTCTTGAAAACCTGCTGCTCATTTCTCACAACCAGTTATGAGCCTCAACAAACGGAGTTTATGAAGAACAGGACCTGCCAATTTTTACACTAAAGTCATTGTCAGGTTGGTTAACATACAATAATTGTTGTTTTATCAAATACATTTCCAGGTTCTTGGAACATCATATTATTATTTATATATAAGAATTTTTTTTGTTTTTAAAAATATTAATCAAAGTGATGCTCATTTAAATAGACATAATTTAATGTTTTCTCTGTCTTATTTTTGCAATTTGTTTTTCATTCGGTCCCCGAGTACCTTAGATAATAGTAAAATTAATGTAAGTGACCCTTAAGAACATTTAATTTAAAAATGCCTGGTATATATATAGTGACAAAACAATATGTCAAATAGGAGAATATTATTCAAAACCCCTTCATATTAGAATAAGTGATTAAAATAAAGTTGATTGTAGCTTGAAACATTTATTTAAAACATTAATAAATAATTAAAATATGCTTAGCACAGCAGTGATCAGAGGAAGCAAAAAGATCGCCATAAGATGTACAAAAATGCCGATTAATCTTACATATGACATCCTAAAGAATTAAACATATTCGCGGTGTAATTTTAGGCTAAGTCTCTGTTCATAATCACGCATAGCGAATAACTAATAATGAATAATGCACAATGCATAATAAAGCACAATGGCTTATAATGGAACATAGCAATTAAAGTCTTAATAAATATATATTGTTTTTATTTATATATATTTACCTAACGTCTTTTTTCTACTGGATAAGGTCTTTAAAAATACTTCCTTAAAGGGCTCATTTGAAAATGTTATTTGCACTTATTTTGTTAGGCTGAATTTATAATCACGCATAACGCGTAAAGAATGCATAGCGTACAGTACAGAGATCAAAAGAAGAATACAATGGTTTACAATGATATTGTAATGAAAAAAAAGTATGTATTTATTTAGTTATATTCTTACTATTCTGTCTGTATGAATTTAGGAATGAATTTTATTTATAATATAATATATAATAAAATATTGGGTGCCAACTACCAACCCCTCTTGTTTTGTGAAGTAGGTAGATTTTTATCACTAAACAAAGTTACCCCCATAAACTGCTCAGCAGTAAGACGAAAACCCTTACTCTCAAGACCCCTGGACTTTACCTAAAGTTTGGACTTAAGTTGGACACTTACAACCGAAGACTTCCTGATGCAGATTATTATTCTTGCTCTGAACAATCCAATCTACTGAGAATCGCTATCCATGGGATGCAAGTTCAAAAGAAAATACAATGTACATTGATTTAAATAAAAATAAACAATTAAATTTAAAGAGTGATTTTAATTATTGTAGTGAATGATATCCTTAAAATAACCCTACCTATTAAGGCATGCCTCCTACTATATAAAATTAATAAAAGTATTGCTAAGCAATACTTGAAATTGTTAAACTCTCACTTGAATTGTGAGGATAAAAGAATATATATAAATAATTATAGACATAGGAATATTTCTCTAAGCAAATAACAGGATTTTAACAACAACAAAATTTATTCTTTATAACATGTAACAATAAGGCTATGATTCTTTAATAAACAAAAATATTGTTCTGAGGTGGACAAACGGTAATAATTCTGGTTTGAGAACTGAAGTTATTTGTCCTTCTTTAATAATTTTAAGTATTATACTTAATTATTTAATTCCATAACAGGATGATTACAGATGGATTTGATCTCACCCTAAAATGTCCTTGTTCTTGTAAATGTTGACCCAAAGCTCCGTCAACATTTAACTCCAGGCCTTAAATTACCACAAAATCTTCCTTGAAAACTTCCACTCAACCTTCCTCACAAGTTAATACTTTCTTTTAGAGAAGTTTTGGATGATAAGAATTACCATGAACCAAAAATATATATAATTAAATGATCCCCAGATAGGGTCCTTCCTTCCACTTTCAAAGCCAATTTTAGTGTCACAACAAATACTTAGACAAAACACAAACACGTTCTTTTTGTTTTAAAATAAACAATCACCGGCATAAGAGAAAATATTCACCGGGATTTATAACAAGGAATAAAACAAACCATCTTAACTATTTAAATATTGGGAGTATTACTATAAAGATAATTATAATTTCTACATCTTAATATATATAATTCTTCTGTACGTGTGTATGTCACTGAACTCCTCCTAAACGGCTGGACCGATTTTGATGACATTTTGTGTTTGTGTTTGAGTGGGTCCGTGGATGGTTTAGATTCACAATTGGACCCGGTAGGTGGCGCTGCAATCGGGTTCTAGGAATTTTTTAATTTTTTAGGGAATTTTTTTTAGATTTTTTGCATATCAGAACATGTAACCTCAAAATTTCACCCCCCCCCTCCCCAATATTTATAATAATGAATATAATATTAATAATTGACAGTTAAAAAATCATAAGTTCATCAATAATTGACCGTTAAAACCTTCTGAAAAGTTCATGAATAATTGAACTTCTGAGAATAATTCATAGTTATGTTTGTTTTTCGATACAGCTGATATTTGTGGAGTTGTGGGCGAAATGCCAAAAGTGAAAAGATCTTTTATTTTGTATGTTGTCTTGACAAACACTGAATTTGTAATATTTGTGCTACTCACTAAATGAAGTTCATTGTGAATTTGAAATTGTGATGATCACATTGTATTTGTTTTATTATCGAAATCAATTATGCCACCCAAACGAAAAGCCAACGTTCGGGCAGGACAACGTCTGTCGGGTCCGCTAGTATGAATATAAGTATCTTTAAATATCAATTTAAATTTGGCACCAAAAAACAAAAACGAGAATAATAATATCTTCCGCTAGGGGCAATTATTTCTCAGAGTGACAGCCAGATGCTATAAGCGTCCAAGAACATAAAAATAAATTAATAATTGTTCTGAAATAAACCACTCTCTAGAGCAGATAGCGTTAAAATCACCTACCAAAAAAATAATAGACATGGCGGGTTGGAAGTTTATGAATAAAATAAAGAAAGATGATTTAATATAGTGAAATAAATGTAAGAAGATTATATTTATAACATATATTTTAATTGTAAACGAAAAATAATGAATATTCAAAACTTTAGGAGTTTTGAATGAAATTTAAAACAAATAAACAGTAAAATAGTCAACGAAATTATATATTTGAAGAATTTAGTCAACTGATTATTGGATTTCTATTATAAGTAACTCTTTTAACCAAAAATAACATCACAATATAAAGTGCTCAACGTACTTAAATCGATAATATATTATAAATAGAAAATGGCTTAAACTCTTTGCAATATTAGATAAGGTCCATAAAAATACTTCAAAAAAAGGGGTCACAAGAAAAAAAATACACGTTAGCTAAACTGTATCTTTTGAAACTCGAAATAACCATAACTTTACTTTTGCCTGTACTATTAATTCAAATTTGATTTTTTCATAATAGTTATCGAACATTAAAATAATATAATATGGCTTGTGAACGCAATAGGCTATATAAGACCCAACTTTAAATATATTGTAATATAGTAATTATTCTTACAAGTCTATAACCTAAATGATATTTTGAATGTAAAACTACTACACAATTTTGTCATTTGTTATTTAAACAAATGTAATTAAGTTTTAAGCTCCCTTTTTCATTTTAGCTAATGAACTTTAAATATAATATTGTTTCTGAAACCAATATACAAGCTAATCACCAATTTTAAATATATTGTATAGAATTAGCTCACGATAGGGTTATGTGGCGTACTTTTGTGAGTGCGGTCATGAACTTTCGCGTTCCTAATGCCATACAGCAAGCAAGCAAGCAAGCAAAAGTCTTTGCAGAATGTAAACAACATGGGCGATAGCTACATATTTTATATTTTAAAAATCTTATTTTTGTTTGTACGATATTACATTTAATTTAAAATTAATTGTACATCCTTTAACGTGAATGTGTCTTTAGCCAAGTTTTCAAACATTAATACTTTTATTCACCAGAAACATGTTTATAAACAAAAACATTGAACGAAACCGTTAAATCTGTCCCCTCGCTAACAAGCAGACGAGAAACTTTATCGTGAAGATTTGGTCCGCTGCAAGGGTGTGTTTATGTTCACCCAGTATAATATAGAGATAATTGATTTTCCCAGGTTTCAGAGCCACACAGAGGTATTAGTCGCGTTTAAAGTAGATGACCTAGGAGAAATAAAGTTTATCGATTTGGAATCACAGAATAGAAGATTTTTAAAATGTATCATTAAAAAAAAGAAATTATATTTTCAGAAGTTTTAGCATTGTTTAATAATATAAACCAATTTTAAAATCAAAATGTTTAACTTCTAAAACATGTGAAATAAAGTTATTGTATTTTGTGATATTTTTTTAAGTTATGGTGTTCACACAAATGACTATTTAAAATAAAATAGCCTTAACCAATAACGGAATACATAAAAAATAAACAATTCAGAGATGTTATCTAAACCTAAAACGGCAAAAAATAATAAATTAGCCAAACAAGACCCACAAAAATATAAAGGTAATATATTTGAACTGTCCTAAAAGAAGATCTACTTTCACGTTTTCATACTGAAGTTATGTGATCTGCAGCTATCACTTTGATAATAATTATATATTATAACACTATAGAATACCACTAATAATTTAGTAAAATGCTATCAATGAAATCATCGAAAAATCTGATATTTTTTTCTAAAAGATGGGCCAAATATTCATTTGTAAGAAAATTAAGGTGTAGTAGAATTTTGGTGCAGATAAAATTAAGGGTGGTGTTTCACTGTCCAAGTTTTCACATACAAAAAATATAAATTTTACTAAATATAAAAAAAAGTTAATACAAGGGCTCTCCTAAAAGTAGCACGCAAGCTCATTTCATGCAAAGAAAATTAAATGTAATTAAAAGTTACATTAAACCCCTTCAATGTAGTCTCCTTAACGACTGATTACGGCTTCCCAAAGTTGTGGTAGTTTTTGGATGATATTTAATTCACCATTCAAATTCAGGAGTGTGATGTTATTTCTGCTAAATTAATTACTTATAATATAAATGTAATAGTCGGTTGACTTAGTCTTTCAAATACGTAGTTAGGTTGACAAATTTACTGTTTTTTTTTTTAAATTTCAATCACTACTCCTAAAATTTCGAGTATTAATTATTTATTTACATTTAAAAAATATATAATATATATAATCTACTTAACTTTATTTCATTATATTAAATTTTCTTTCTTTATTTTGATTAATAAACTGTCAACCCGCTATGCTTATTTTTTTTTGTAGGGGATTTTAACGTTATCTGCTTTAGAGAGTGGTTTATTTCGGAACTGTTGTGATCTTAATTTATTTTATGTTCTTGAACGCTTATAACATCTGACTGTCATTTGAAGAACTAATTGCCTCTAGAAGAAGATTGTTATTCTCGTTTGGATTTTGGTATGAAATTTAAAATTAATTCTAAAGAAGATATATGTTTATTTGTCAAATTATAATATTAAGTAATTTTTATAATAATACTTTCACTGTCTAGAGAGTTAAGATTTTTTTGTTATAAATATCGGCAACTAGTTTTTTCCTATGCTGGAAATCAGATATAAAAAAAAGAAGAAATAACATGTTTGTGGATTATTAATGTTTTTGTTTTGTTGACTCTAAAAAAATTGTAAAAAAGATAAGGACCCAATTTGGCCCGTCCTTTAATATTGAATTTTATATAGTGAATTATCACTTTCGGCAATACAAACTATATAAAAAGTAGGGGCTGACCTTCAAGGAAGGATAAACGTGAATTTTCATGAAGATATTATAAAATATAAGCTACTAAAATGAAAAAAATAAATAAAATAGAATTACTATCAGAGATAATCAGTCTACTATTGTGTGTGACGGAATTTATCATCTAGCATTATCCAGTTACTAGGAGTTTAAATTACATTTTTGAAGAACTCATGATTTTAACATACTATACTAATACTTCAAACCTGGTGTTATTTCATCCAAAAGACTATTTATGTATCATAATTAATAACTATTATTTTGTCATCACTATTCAAGTGAGAATCTTCCATTTTTAAGTAATGCCCTTACAATACTTGTATTAATTTTATAACACACATACAGACATAAATAGTTTCAGTAGGTTGGATGTACATGTCAAGAATAATAATCTGCTTCAGGAAAATATGCAGTTCATTATTGTAAGTGTCCAACTTAAGTTAAAACTTTAGATAAAGTCCAGGGGTCTTGAGAGAAGGTTTTTTTTTTCTTACCGCTGAGCAGTTTTCTGGGGATAAAGTCATTTAATAAAAATCTATCTACCTCAGAAAATAGAAGGGGTTGGTAGTTGGTGCCCAATTCTATATTAATTAAATAAAACTGATTTATTCATAACTAATAAATTTAAAATATATATATATATATTCATATTTTTTTATCACAGGAGTCAGATTATTCCGGTCAAGGCTTTAATCAAATCGGAAGGATTCATGTCTGGACTCTAGGCAGGGGAGGAGCTCAGTCCCCTCATATTTATGTAAAACAGCCTTTACAATTGGACTGACATGTGGCCACGAACTGTCCTGCAATATGTCAGCAACATAACAACTGAGGCCTTCTTTTTTGAACGTAATTTTTCTGGTAGAAAGTTTGCAAAGTACTCGCCAGTCACTGTTTGACCAGTTGACATAACACCTTGATAACCATATGCTACTATAATAATTTGTTTAACTTTTAACTACTGACTGTGACATTTAGCAGAACTTCGTGATGATGGATGCCTCCACTCGGCTGATTGTGACTTTAGTTCCAGTCCACGTTTCATCGATACCCACAGTACATATGAGAAGCTCCTCACCCTGACATCGGGAACGTTGCAATTTATTTCAGTGTTGCTTGTCACTCGGCTGACAGGAGATGTGGAAACCACCGTGCGGTGACCTCTCTTTTTTCTAAGACCTCAGTTAAAATGATGTGGACTGAGGATTTCACTATCACTGATTCCCAGGCAATCTACTCGCATGTCATAAGGCGGTAGTTCTCCGTAATTGGGGAGATTATTACCACCGAATAGTGGGGCGTATAACTAACCGATTTTCCTACAATCGTGCACTTTTGAATAAAAGTATAAACTTTGGCACATAAGTACTAGGTATGTAAGATAACATTTTTTGAGGTAGGGCCAAACTATCTGACATCTTGTTTCAAAATGGTGGCCTAAAATTGGTTTTTTCATCATAACCTTTGAAATAGAAAATAATGTTTCAAATAAATAGAATAGGACAAACTGTTTTACACATTTAATCTCTTCACAGTTTTTTGATTAATTTAATAATAAGAGAGATAATTAAATAATTAATAATTAATTTTTAGAAAATTTCGTGTTTACGCAATTCTTTGTGTAGAAAACTCAGCTTGGAGCTCAAGATGTCAATGGAGACTGCTATTTTATAGGAGGGTTTTAAATAGTTTTTATTAAATACAATGCTAAGGAAATAAAATATTTTAATAATAAAATATTTACTGAAATTCAGGACCCTTATTTAAACCCTCGTAACAGGTTTTCTAATTGGTAACCTCATTCTACCTATAAAAAGAGTAGTTTTGAAAGAGGTGGGCGTCAGTTGTGAAGTGTAAATTGAGAACACGTAAGTTTAGACTTTATTATTTTATTATTTTGTACATGGTAATGATGGTATACCATCACCTTTATCCTTTGCATATATTTTTAGCACGTAGCTAAAGTCCCTCTAATAATATATAATATTCATTAGATGCATAGTAGCAGGACCAGAAGTCGCAAAGATTAAAGGGATGCCGATAAATTAATCTTTGATAAACAACATGAAAGTGAACCCTCATTACAGCGAAAGTTTTTCCTAGATGTAAGAAATGTAGTGAGGGAATCTAAAAAATCTAGAAATCCTTTTGATGATACTACCTGTGAGCTCAGTAATGTAATAACGAAATACATCTCAGTGGAAACAGCTATTAGACACCTGTTTAACTTAAAGGAGAATGGCCGGTTAAGTTTGCAGAATATGTTTCTCAGCGCTTGAAAAAGACGTCAGTCCCAAATGATGGACCAATAAAGAAAAACAAGCTAATGCTTTTCCATAAGCCACTAAACAAGGATGTAAACAAGGCTAAAGTGCTTTTGAAACAGGCAAAGAGTGATGTAAGTCAATCTGCAAAACCCTACATTGGATGTCTGCACAGAGGCTCAAACATGAAAACCTTTTTATGTACGAGAATCAGGCCTTCCCAACATCACTTTCAAAATTAGGAAAATTAATAAAATCTCAAAATCAGGCCTCCTTCAGTGTTTTATTAAACTCTATGCACATCGTGATGAAGAAACGCCTCGAGCCTCAGCTGTGATTATTGATGGATCGGTGATGGTCCACATAATAAATACTGGAAGAGCTAAAACCTTGCAAAACTATTGTGAGAAGTTTGCCAGAATACTTATTTGAGATTAGCTGGACATTCAACGGATTGACGTTGTGTTCAACGGATATCGAGAAGATAGCCTTAAGTCTGAAACAAAGATTGTTATTAGAACAGGAGTACGATGCCGAGTGACTACGGATACTCTTGTTCCTAAGAACTGTAAAGGTTTCTTATCTGTGGACAGAAACAAATAAGAGTTCTTCGATTTGCTGTCCAGAATTGTCTGTGAGCAGCATCAGCAGGAACAAAGCAAACTAACCACAAAGGAAGACATTGACACAGTTGGAAGTCACATCATGTGTAGAAACTCTCATCAACACTCAAATCTTAAACCATATAATCATGAGGAGGCTGACAGCCGACGCCTGTGAAGCATCAAAACAGGGATATACACAACTGTCAAAATAATAACTGTGATACAGATGTTACATTAGCATTCTATAAAGTATTGCAACCGGAGAGACTATGGATAGCTTTTGGGACAGACAAAACTTTTCGGTCCACAATATTTATGAAAAACTTGGGAGGGAAAAGGCAAAAGAATTATCATTTTTCTATGCGCTTACAGGTTATGACTCAACCTCTTCTTTCTCAGGTCATGGGAATAAATCAGCTTTGAACTTATTTAAAAGCTTACCACATTTCCTACCTATGTTTCAAGCTTTGTCAAAGGTTCCAGTAAGCATAGATACAGAAATAAGTACATTAGAGATGTTCGTTGTACTTCTTTATGACAAAACTTCTTCATCTTCAACAGTAAATGAGTGTCGAAGGGAAATTCTTACCAATAAAGACCAATCAATCGAATTCCGCCAACCTGAGCTGCTCTTTATAAACACGCTCTGCGTTCCTCTTATCAAGTAGTATATTGTTAGGGACAGTCTACAATGAAAGAGATGATTCTTCCAGGGCCGGAAAAGTGGGGTTCGATAAAATAAGATAATCAGTGGAGACCTGTTTGGACAACTTTACCCCAGGCAGCATTATGTTCAACGAATTACTTCATTGCTTGTGTAAAACATGCAGCTTCAAGATCTGAAAGTGTAGACTTGCTAACATGAAGTGTATACCTTCGTACAAGTGCCACGACTGCAAGAACCAGGAAGATATAGAGTGATATATTATAACAAAAACTGTGTGAATAAAAAGTATTATTATATTGTAAGTAACAAGTATTATATTGTGACTAAAATCATAATATTCATGTGAGTTACATTATGTTTTTATATATAACGTTATAAAAATATTAAAAAGAGATTACTTCATTATACCTGGTTACCCTCATACACAAAATTTGCTCTTGTGTATCAACATAGACAATATGTAGGATATTTTAATATTAATGGTAATATCAATTGAAGCCACTTACCACTGAAAGGTAATGCAACCGTTTTCTAAACACAAACAAATCCTAAAACACATAATGTTCTAAAAATAGTTTGTAAAGTTTAAATTATCTCTGTTATTATTGATTTAATCGAAAAACCGTAAAAGGTAAGAAATGTGTAAAATAGTACATTCTATATTTTTTATCTGACACATTGTTTTCTAAGATGGCTATTTAAAAAGTTATTGTTAAAAATTTGGCAGCCATTTTAGCCGCTATTTTGAACCAATATGGCGGATAGTTGGGTCCTACCTCAAAAAATGTTCTATTTACACCCAGTATCTATGTATCAAGTTTCATGCTTTTATCCAAAAGAGTACGATTCATCCGCCCCACTAGAAGTGTTGTTTGTCGACGTAATTAGCCTTCCCAAGCATTTATTGTCATTAATACAAGTTTTCCATTCACGAAACATTTTTGACCAACGAAAATCGCGCTTCGATCCACTTTAGAGTCTCCACACACTTCCTGCAACAATGCATACATTTCTGTTGACGTACGACCACGTAAAGTTTCTATTTTAATAACGGATATTAGATCCAAACATGTAACTTGTCTCACCCGACATTCTCATCCATTTTAAAAGCATACAGGTTTAAACAGATACGTTCTATACATAGCTCTGTTTTATTCATAATTTAAGTTTGAAGAGGAAGCTTAACGATACTAATCCGTGCGGAGAACAAAGCAATTCAGTCTTTTGGTGGGAAACGCAAACGCCACGGCATTACTTTTGGGAAGACAGTCGTACAGTTTTTGTAAATATATGTGATTAAAATATGGAGGTCAATCATGTAAACAAAATTGTGAATGTCCCTTGTAACCTTTATAGAACCTTGTCACCAAAGTTGCTACATTAATTAAAAGAGAAAACACACAATTATTAAAATACAATAGCCAAAGTGTAGAGTTTGTGCCATATCAGAAAATATACTGTTAGTACTGTATAATTACATTTTTAATCTTTCAGCATAACCAGGCTAATCTCCCAGTTAACATTTTATTTGATTAAACCCTAAAACATGTTCTATAATGTAAATATATATTATTTCATCACATATTATATTTTATGGCAGGGTCAAAAATACATTAAATTAATGTATTTAAAAAAAATAACATTTATAAACGTTATATGACAGAATGAATTTTATTTGTCTCTGTCGACTTTGAAATATTTTAGTATATTAAGTGGACCAGTTCTCAGCTGGTATATGGTTCATACCACTCAGTGTTTCATACCACCAACCACTCACAGTCACTGGACAGTGAACGAGGAGTATTGGAGGTGTAGTGTTCATACCACCTAGTGTTTCAGACCTCCAGAGTCCCTCACAGTCACTGGATATACCCGAAGATAGTATTGAGGATAGCTCAGTGAACGAGGAGTATTGGAGGTGTAGTGTTCATACCACCTAGTGTTTCAGACCTCCAGAGTCCCTCACAGTCACTGGATATACCCGAAGATAGTATTGAGGATAGTTCAGTGAACGAGGAGTATTGGAGGTGTAGTGTTCATACCACCTAGTGTTTCAAATTTCCATAGTCCCTCACAGACACTGGAGATACCCGAGGATAGTATTGAGGATAGTTCAGTGAACGAGGAGCATTGGAGGTGTAGTGTTCATACCACCTAGTGTTTCAGACCTCCAGAGTCCCTCACAGTCACTGGATATACCCGAGGATAGTATTGAGGATAGCTCAGGGAACGAGGAGTATTGGAGGTGTAGTGTTCATACCACCTAGTGTTTCAGACCTCCAGAGTCCCTCACAGACACTGGAGATACCCGAGGATAGTATTGAGGATAGTTCAGTGAACGAGGAGTATTGGAGGTGTAGTGTTCATACCACCTAGTGTTTCAGATTTCCATAGTCCCTCACATACACTGGAGATACCCGAGGATAGTATTGAGGATAGTTCAGTGAACGAGGAGTATTGGAGGTGTAGGTTCATACCACCCAGTGTTTCAGACCTCCAACCACTCACAGTCACTGGACAGTGAATGAGGAGTATTGGAGGTGTAGTGTTCATACCACCTAGTGTTTCAGACCTACAGAGTCCCTCACAGTCAATGGATATACCCGAGGATAGTATTGAGGATAGTTCAGTGAACGAGGAGTATTGGTGGTATAGTGTTCATACCACATAGTGTTTCAGACCTCCAACCATTCACAGTCACTGGACAGTGAACGAGGAGTATTGGAGGTGTAGTGTTCATACCACCTAGTGTTTCAGATCTCCAACCACTCACAGTCACTGGACAGTGAACGAGGAGTATTGGAGGTGTAGTGTTCATACCACCTAGTGTTTCAGACTTACAGAGTCCCTCACAGACACTGGAGATACCCGAGGATAGTATTGAGGATAGTTCAGTGAACGAGGAGTATTGGAGGTGTAGTGTTCATACAACCTAGTGTTTCAGATCTCCAGAGTCCCTCACAGACAATGGAGATACCCGAGGATAGTATTGAGGATAGTTCAGTGAACGAGGAGTATTGGAGGTGTAGTGTTCATACCACCTAGTGTTTCAGATTTCCATAGTCCCTCACATACACTGGAGATACCCGAGGATAGTATTGAGGATAGTTCAGTGAACGAGGAGTATTGGAAGTGTAGTGTTCATACCACCTAGTGTTTCAGACCTCCAGAACCCCTCACAGACACTGGATATACCCGAAGATAGTATTGAGGATAGTTCAGTGAACGAGGAGTATTGGAGGTGTAGTGTTCTTACCACCTAGTGTTTCAGACCTACAGAGTCCCTCACAGACACTGCAGATACCCGAGGATAGTATTGAGGATAGTTCAGTGAACGAGTAGTATTGGAGGTGTAGTGTTCATACCACCTAGTGTTTAAGACCTCCAGAGTCCCTCACAGTCACTGGAAATAACCGAGGATAATATTGAGGATAGTTCAGTGAATGAGGAGTATTGGAGGTGTAGAGTTCATACCACCTAGTATTTCAGACCTCCAAAGTCCCTCACAGACACTGGATATACCCGAGGATAGTATTGAGGATAGTTCAGTGAACGAGGAGTATTAAAGGTGTAGTGTTCATACCACCTAGTGTTTCAGACTTACAGAGTCCCTCACAGACACTGGCCGAGGATAGACACACCCGAGGATAGTATTGAGGATAGTTCAGTGAACGAGGAGTATTGGAGGTGTAGTGTTCATACCACCTAGTGTTTCAGACCTCCAACCATTCACAGTCACTGGACAGTGAACGAGGTGTATTGGAGGTGTAGTGTTCATACCACCTAGTGTTTCAGACTTACAGAGTCCCTCACAGACACTGGAGATACCCGAGGATAGTATTGAGGATAGTTCAGTGAACGAGGAGTATTGGAGATGTAGTGTTCACCTCCTGATAGAGAATGATGGTGACCACTCCTGGCTCGTGGAGGCCTCTACGGCGGCTATCTGTGCCACGACTGGTCACAGGGTCAAGACAGTCACCAGGACAGACATTGAAAGAGAAGTCAAGGAGCACAGACCTGCACAAACCATGGGCCACAAGGATCTCATATACGAGCAGGCCAAGAGGTGCGTCTCTCGCCTGACATATACTGTCCTTCCTATAGGGAATTGTTTACATAGTTAGTACTAAGAAAAAGTCACTACCAACCAGGGGTGGATTTACGACTCTGCCGCCCATAGGACACACACTTTCCCCCCTTAATTTTCTAACCTTCTAAATTCCGTTTCCCCCCTACCACCCCTCACACACCGATACATTTATACCATACACAAATTGCTATCTGTGGAATGAGAGATAAAAAGTGCTACATTATTTGAGTATCTAATATAATGAGGGTTTAAAAGTATTAAGAATCTAAGCAAGGATTTAAAAAGTTGAAATAAATACTCTTACACTATCACAACACACAAATTCAAGTATTATTTAATTTAATAATATAAAGTTTGCATTATTAGACTGTATAACATAAATATTAGCATGTACACAATCATAAAATAGTCTATAATATTTTTCACCTTGACTTATGCTAAGCGAACTGGTCGATGATGCCATGAAAATGATTGTCAGTGAATTAAGGCGATCCTTTGTCATGATGGTACGCAGGTACAGCAAATCACAACAATCACACATACGATAAAGCTATAAAATCATTTTAATTGGTAGAAAAAATATGTATTTTCTTTCGTCAATAAAAATCTTCCGCCCCTAAAATCTGCCGCCGTAGAGACGTGCCTACTAGGCCTATGAATAAATCCCCCCCTGCTAACAAGACTGCAACACAACTATTGTGTAAATACTGGGTAACAATATTGAATATTATATAACATTCTTTTATTCCTCTATGATGAGGTGTAAAGGACATTAGCGTTTAGAAAGTATGCACGAGTTTGAGCAGGTATTTTTATAACTTATTTATGAGAATCGATGGAGTTGATTAGAAAAAAAGGATTTTTCTCTAAACGAGTATTGAATACATGTATTTAAAAATATATTTTTATTCGCCTCTGAAGTGATGAATAAAGAAAATTAACATTTAGAAATTTTGTATGAGGATCGAGGAGTTGGTCATGGACTTTATTCACTCTAGATTTCAAACCACGCTTGTCCTTGCCATTCTTCTTAGAAGAACCCTCAAGAGAATAAATCTTTAAAATGTTAGCGTGAGATAATGACAACCAATGGCAGTCAGTCTATAACCACCCTTATCCAGAGAGGAGGGCTAATGGGTGGTCAGGGTAATTCGGGGGTGCTGTTGTCGGTCCAGGCGGGTGTAGGTGGGGGCTGGAACCCTTCAAGGTACAAGCTGTGAAACGGCATCTTGCAAAATAGATTATGGGAGGGTTATTCTGCTATCCAGAATTAATACAATTCGTGTTGTGGTAGTGACCTTTTCTTTACATTATAGTTATTCAATATTTATTTATCTTAAATTTGTAATGTACACTCACCCATTTTGGTTTTTAAATAGTCAAAGGCGTGCTCTTGCAAAGAACTAGACTGCCGATGACTGGGATGTTCCATCCTTCCCCCACCTAAGTGTGGGTACGGCAGCTCTAGCCATGTGTTACTTACATAGTTTGCATTTACAATGTTATTGGAAGTGCTCAGTAATAATTATCTGTTCCCATTACTAAATTTTGTACAGTTCCAAGCTTTCCTTTCATTGCTTATTTTTAAATGATGCTTTTACATAATAGGAAACAATTTTGAAGACCTTTAATTAACAAAAGTTAAATAAACCCAATCATATTATTTATAAAACCATTTAAATGTCAGAATATTGTTCCAACATTTAAACACCAACTATTACCATTTTTATAGCTATTTAAAAAGTTTATTTTCAGTGGCGGCTTGTGAGAAAACTTTAAGGGAAATTTTCAAATTAGGTAGACAAAGCTTACCTTCTATAAACCTTATACCATCCTTAATTAGCTGACAAATTACACTATAAACAGGATAAAGTAAATAAAAGCGAAATGTATATAAAAAATATAACAACTCACTTGGTTCAAAGCCGAAGATTGTACACTCCCCCGGCCTCCCCCCCCCCACACACACAATACAACTGAACGACAAATAGCCGATCAGCAGACCACACATGATCTCAGCCGGAGAAACTTGACTTGGTCAAAGAAAGTGACGTCAGGTTGTCATGGCAACCACCTTGTGACGGATGTAGAATACAGGAGCGTTGCTGGGTCAGCCTGTTAACATAGGAGCGCTTTATATTTCCTGTTGACGCTATTTTGGTTTTGATAATTTCCTCAATAAAATGGGAAGAAGATATCAGGTTTTTTAAATTGATTTATATTTTTCACTATGTAATTAAAAAATATGAGAAAATTGGTTTGGATTCCAAAATATATTTTGTTTCTTTTTTTCTTTATTTTACAGGGAGGCGCCTCAAAGCCCTCCTTCACGAGCCGCCCCTGTTTATTTTCTTGAAAAAAATTAGATATGTTTTATTAATAACAGAAATCAATATATTTATGAATTTATTTTTTACAGGTATTTAACTTCTAATGATAGTAAAATGCCGAGTGATTTGATAGCAAAACTAATAAAATACTACATAGTTTCACTAAAGTGTGAAGATAAACTAGTAAACGGGACAAAGATGAATAAAGCTGTCCAAACCATCGTTGAAAATAAAGAAGAAATCGAAGAGTCTAAACAGAAAACAAATAAGGATAGCTTCAACATGAAATCACGCGTAAAAAGCAAGAGAGAAGATAAAAGTAAAGAGCCAAATCCCGATAAAACAACTATAAATAAATCAAATCAGCAATCTACTGGTAATAAAAAGAGTGCACCAAAGGAGAAAAGTCCCAATAAAGGTGACATAAGTCCCAAAAGGTATACAACTGCTAGTCAAGACACTGAAAATAAAATAATTCAGGTTGAGACAAAAATGAGAAGAGAAGACATGTAAGAACTGCAATAAGTCCAAGAGGAAGTTCAGGGCAAGGGAAAGAAGACAACCTTGCAACTATAGATCAAGGACCTACTGACGGTCCTCAACTTTACATTGTAGTTTCTGGTTTCTATGATGCGAATCTTCCAATGGAACTGATTAAGTTAGGAGTCCCCTTAATCTCAATAATAAGACTGAAGGAGGAAAATAGTGATAACGCATCTGTAGAAGTGAGAAACACTCTAGGAAAGAAAACACATTCCAACAAAGAATCCATGAGCTCTGATAATATTGAAAACGGTGAAAATAGCTTGCGTGGACCAAGGCGGAAATCTATCAAGGTTAAGGGGAAGTATAAAGAAAGATTGACATCGGGTACGAGCAAAAACAGCTATAAAGAGGTTGATACGTGGCAATACAATCAGATATCAACGTTCTGGACACAGTTCTGGAAGCAGTTTGAAAGTGTAGAAACCGCACTTGCCACTAATGACATAGCTATGGTGGAATTAGTGTTACAAAACCATTCCAAACTGAACATTATAAAAAATCTCACAAATACAATCTTGAATGAACTATTTGGCACAATATATGAAATAGAAATACTTCGTCGACACCATTCGTGCTATCTTCGAAGCTTCAACGTTCAACCAATAGTTACAGTTTATAAAACTCTCCTCTTGGATGATATGAATATCTACAATGCATCTATGGATTTAATTCCTAGTGAGAAAATTACCTTACCATATGTGTTGCATTGTATAGTCAGTCAAGTAGAGTATATGTGCACAGAGGATCCACCAAACGGTAACAATAAACAATCAGAAAATAGCTACAAACACTACAAAGACTGCAAAAATAGTCGAGACTCCAGATATGTTACGATTGAATCAAACAATGTATACACCACTTTTAATCACTCACGGGGATCAATTAAATATAGATTTCCATAATTATGAAACTAAATCACACCAAATCATTCCATCAATTTTAAATATTTTAAAAAGCGCTCCAATTTTTAAATTGTGGAAGGCCTATAAAATCATAAATAGCATGGAAAAAGAAAAATACGACTATCATATTGATCGCTTACTATACTTTGTTGGTCGTCAAAGAATAAACAATTCTACTCTGCGCAGTTATTTGCACGTCGCGTTGAGTAAAAGTTTGAGTCTTTCTGCAATACAAGAAAGAAAAGGGAAATTCGAATAAACTAGAAAAATCAAGAGACATCTTCTCGAGTCATTGCAAATCACTGATATATAGTAAAAACACCTCTAAAGATTTAGCATTCGAGGATATCAACTTCAAATCAAAATTCACTTCGTTAGAAAACCCGAGTAAAGTATTAAAATCTCGAGACGAAATCCTTAAATTATTTAAAGAATTCTTTGAATGCTCTGAATTAACGTCTTTGGTTGGATTCTTGCACTTTTCCAACCCAAAACACATTTCAACGAAGAGGTGGTTCACTCACGAGTTTGACAGATATAATCATGTTGAAAGGATGGAGCCTCACATCATGGTGCAGTCAGTTTACAATGCTTTTACTTCGTTCAACGACTTCCATCACCAGTATTATAAACCAACAGATGTTCTGGTCCTTTATTTTCACAACAGTCATGACCACAAAGGTTTAAGACAGGAAAGTTGGAGCGCGCAGCTCACAACACCAGTCGGGTTCAGAGATTTCTACAGATTTATAGTACCGGAAAGAAAGGATGGGATACAACAGAAAGAGGTAAGTACCAGGAAAATTCTGTGCAAGACAAATCAGTAATGGCGGCCATTACAGAGGAAATATTACACAAAACAGAGGTTAAACCTAGATCTTTGACTGTATTTCAAGATAATACAGAAGAGAAACAAACAAGAGTGACTCATTGAAAGAAAACTTTGAGCATTTCGAGAACAACTCCAAAAAATATATTAAAATAAGCACAAAGAAAAAACAATCGAGGAAACTCCGATCACGATAAAAGTCCAATTAAAAGATGTACAGTTAGAAAACAATGTGAATAGACAGAGAACACATTCGACTGAACTGAATGACGAATTGGTTTATGATTTAGCTCCAATAAGAGTTCAAGTATCGGGAACAACT
This sequence comes from Timema podura, assembly GCA_033556935.1. NCBI lineage: Eukaryota > Metazoa > Arthropoda > Insecta > Phasmatodea > Timematidae > Timema > Timema podura. Next base: position 44,492,505 of record JAVRXN010000014.1, on the reverse strand, counting down.
ACCGAGTTCTTCTCGCCTGACGGATTAAAAGTACTTGGAGAAGTTCTGGTTGGTTGTTCAATGACACACACCTATATATAGAGATAGATAATTGTGGACATGTTCTTTGTCTCAATACAACTGCAGCGCCTGTCCCTTCTCTTGGTCATCCGTTTATCTTCCACTTAATAACTACTTCTGGAGTTATCATGGCTTTCGAAAGAACTGATCCTCAGGAAATTGAGCATTCAACATCACTGTCAGAACCAAAAGTAGAAAAAAATGACGTGACCATAGCAAGTCATAAAGGTGTTAGAGTAGATCGAAACAATAACAAAATAAATATCAATTCTAAAATATCAAAGCTGTCTCAAACAATGAACCTAGAAGCGAGATTAAGAAAGAATCGTCTATGTCTACCTCTCCAGATTCATCGCAACCACCCCCTTTCATGAAAAATGAATCAGTCACCCCTTGGGAACCTTATAATCTACGACTTTCTTTGCCATGCGGCGTTTCTTTGGAAACTGTGAGGTATTGTTCAGTGATGGACCATTTCGTGATCAAACAACGCCACGTTTCAAACATCAAACTCTAAATGAAAAGTACCGTTGTTTTTTACGTAATGGGAACATACTTAAGTTCAAGAATGATGGAACAGTGGAGATATTAAGTCTCAATGGCAATATATTTATTTGTGAAAGTTTTTGTAGGCCAGAGCCAGTACAAAAATCAAATATTCAACAGATTCATCTACCATCATCATTAGAAATAATTAAGGAAGAAGGTAAAATGCCACACAAAGACGATAAAGATAGCAAAGATTTGATCGATAGTTTTAAAAATAATCCAAAGACGTTTCTTGATGCAAAGGACGCTCCAACACATACAAACAAATTAAAAAGTACTAGAAAAACCCCATCGAATGATCAAAGAGAGGAAAATTATGAGCAGAAGAGATCAGAAAAATTAAACTCATCTAAAAATATAAAAAATAAAGGAAATATAGAAAAAGATTCTAGCGAAATCAATCACAAAAAGCTTCTAGACAGCGTGAAACACAAGTCAGCCCGAGAAATAAAAACCTTGAAATCGAAGTAATGTTAGATTCTCCACCAATATTTAAAAAGGCGCCCCCACCCCAACCATTTCACCTTTGGGAGATAACGGATTTCTTCAGCATATTCTCGTGGGGGGAGCAATACAGAACACTCTTCAGCACTATCATCAAAGAGAAATCGTATCTACGTCTTAAGAATGCTGTAGACACTCAGATAGGTGAGGTATTTCTTAAACGCAGCGATGGTACGAACACACTCCTTAAGAATGACGGAACACTGACAGTAAGCTTCCCAGATGGTTCAAGAATAACAAGTTATTTTGTTGTGGAGATTAACGACACATTCTGCGATTGGACCACAGAGGAAATACTTTTGTATAGTAATACAAACGAGAAACGAAAATACTGATAGTATCACATCAATGAAATTCGAATCTTTGGAGGAGGTAGATAATAATTCAAAGGGATTAGTTTCCCTGCACTCCCAAGAAGGTTACGTCTCCATTCAACTTGTCACACTTATGGAACATCCGGACTACGCCACTGTTTCCTACGATGGTAGAATGGAGAGCTGTGAAATAAAACTGCCTGATGATTTGGAAATAAAAATACATTCAAATGGAAACTACTCATTATGTTTAGATAAAAAAAATAGTTTGGATATAAAATTAAACTCACTTTTATTCAAGTCACGAACATGTGACCTATGCTTAGGATCATCTCAAACAATCATCGATTTATTAAGCTACGAATCTATAAATCAATCAAATAATGTATTTTGTAGAACTAATGATTCCTGCGGCAACACTTTCAGCATCCGTTGTGATGGGAAGTGTGCACTCGACTCTCTGTACGTGAGACAGGAAATATAAGTTCTGGAGAAGAGAAACATGAGAGGAATGAAGACACATGTACGCACTACCAGCCTAGTGCCAAGAGAAGATGTTTTGTGCTTCACAGAGATAACTATGGCGAGGAACTTATTCATGAGAACGATGTAAGACAATATCTCAACAATGTTGAGAGCTTGAAGGGTGGCACTGTCCATTGCTATGACTTTCCCTAAATCCGACAACAAGAATTTACAATACTTTCCACCCTCTTAGGGGAGATTTCTCAAATAGGCATATAATGAACTACCAAGTTAAGTCGGTGCTTCCAACCAACTTAACTTGGCTGGATTTAAAATCAGTTCCTATAGGAACGCCACCAAAATGGTTGCATTCTTATCCCACAACGATATCAAAACCTTGTACAGACACTAAAGTACTTTCAAGAGCTATTTTTGACGATTTTACAGCCAATGAACCAGTAATTTTGATTAAAAGAGTTCTTCAGAAAATTGAACCAGAAGGTGAAAGTATATTTGAAATTCTTAGGACCGGTTTGAATTGCTACAAGAACGCTGCTGACTTGATATTTCGAGAGTATCTGTCCCATTCAGATCCGGACCTCTTATCAGCGAGAAAATACAGTTCCAGAAAAAACTTCTTTCAGTGGTCTGAACCCCGCACACAGTTCTGTGGTGGAAGCGCACACTGACACATGAATGACTTGTGAGTCTTGGATGTGTGGAGAGCGCTCATGACAGTAAGAGACGTCCTAGACACGAGTTAGAATAATGTAACATTTTGGTTTAGTCTATTAATGGTGTTAAGAAAGTTATCAATTAACATAAATAAGATGTTGTTAATTAAAGTACTATAGTAAAAATTATTGTGTTGTATATGCATCTGTACACCCCGTTTTCCCTGAAAGGTACCAGACTTTCCTTGACGGACTACACTATGGCCCTATATTATAAGCTACGCATAGAAGTAACATGTATAGTAAGCTGGCTACTTTTCAGGATGAACTGAACAATCATATCTAAACACTAAACATATTTGATATAATTAAATAAATTAAATGTATCAATAAGAAGCAATAAAACTTTAACTTTAAACACTATACCAATATATTTTATAGTTATTTTTAAAATGTTTAATGGTTTTTGTTATGTTAGGACAACATGCTATAAAGTATACAATTGAAATTAAAATAAAATTTAAACTATCTCTAAAGTAAATTACAAAAAATTTAAAATGCTATAATCTGCTTCAGTGGCCGCGCAGTCTAACGCTCTATTCTCGCAGTAGACTAGATTGCCCATGACTAGGAGATCCAGGTTAGAATCTCGGTCGGTGGTTTTTCCTAAATGGTTTTACGCTCTCCCTCCACGCAAATACGAGTACACTTCCTCTAAATGTAACCTTCATCATTCCTAAAAACCGTTAGCGCAGTTAGAACATGAGTGTATAAACCTAACGGGTAATAAGACATGGTGCTAAAAAAAGTTTAAATATCAGAGTTTTTTTCTGGCAACAGTGTCTACCAAAATATTATTTTTCATTTTATTATTATTATTATTTATTATTATTATTTTATTATTATTATTATATTATTATTCATCATCATTATTATATTATTATATTATTATTATTATTATTATTATTATTATTATTATTATTATTATTATTATTATATTATTATTATTATTATTATTATTATTATTATGTTATATTATTATTATATTATTTTATTAGATATAATTAGTTATATTATAATATAAACTAACACAAGGGTTTGTATTAGAGTTGTAGGGGATTAACAGAATAACATGGCTAAAGTGACACAAACCAAAAACAACACAACGATTAAAGATCCCATAGGGGAGAAGTATGAACAAATGAATCTGGATGCAGAGGGAATCACCTTGTAAAGAAACAAGGTATTAGCAAGGATGCTTATGGGAGATGGTAAGACAGATCTTGTTGTTTAGTTAGCCAGGGAGCGATGTCACGCTTGTGGGAGATGGTAAGACAGATCTTGTTGTTTAGTTAGCCAGGAGCGATGTCACGCTTATGGGAGATGGTAAGACAGATCTTGTTGTTTAGTTAGCCAGGGAGCGTTGTCACGCTTGTGGGAGATGGTAAGACAGATCTTGTTGTTTAGTTAGCCATGGAGCGTTGTCACGCTTTTGGGAGATGGTAAGACAGATCTTGTTGTTTAGTTAGCAAGGGAGCGTTGTCACGCTTGTGGGAGATGGCAAGACATCTTGGAGTTTAGCTAGCCAGGCAGCGTTGTCACGCTTGTGGGAGATAGTAAGACAGATCTTGGAGTTTAGTTAGCCAGGGAGCGTTGTCACGCTTGTGGGAGATGGTAAGACAGATCTTGGAGTTTAGTTAGCCAGGCAGCGTTGTCACGCTTGTGGGAGATAGTAAGACAGATCTTGTTGTTTAGTTAGCAAGGGAGCGTTGTCACGCTTGTGGGAGATGGCAAGACATCTTGGAGTTTAGCTAGCCAGGCAGCGTTGTCACGCTTGTGGGAGATAGTAAGACAGATCTTGGAGTTTAGTTAGCCAGGGAGCGTTGTCACGCTTGTGGGAGATGGTAAGACAGATCTTGTTGTTTAGTTAGCCAGGGAGCGTTGTCACGCTTGTGGGAGATGGTAAGACAGATCTTGTTGTTTAGTTAGCCAGGGAGCGTTGTCACGCTTGTTGGAGATGGTAAGACAGATCTTGTTTAGTTAGCCAGGGAGCGTTGTCACGCTTGTGGGAGATGGTAAGACAGATCTTGTTGTTTAGTTAGCCAGGGAGCGTTGTCACGCTTGTGGGAGATGGTAAGACAGATCTTGTTGTTTAGTTAGCCAGGGAGCGTTGTCACGCTTGTGGGAGATGGTAAGACAGATCTTGTTGTTTAGTTAGCCAGGCTTGTTGTCACGCTTGTGGGAGATGGTAAGACAGATCTTGTTGTTTAGTTAGCCAGGCTTGTTGTCACGCTTGTGGGAGATGGTAGGACAGATCTTGTTGTTTAGTTAGCCAGGGAGCGATGTCACGCTTGTGGGAAATGGTAAGACAGATCTTGGAGTTTAGTTAGCCAGGGAGCGTTGTCACGCTTGTGGGAGATGGTAAGACAGATCTTGGAGTTTAGTTAGCCAGGGAGCGTTGTCACGCTTGTGGGAGATGGTAGGACAGATCTTGTTGTTTAGTTAGCCAGGGAGCGTTGTCACGCTTGTGGGAGATGGTAAGACAGATCTTGTTGTTTAGTTAGCCAGGCTTGTTGTCACGCTTGTGGGAGATGGTAGGACAGATCTTGTTGTTTAGTTAGCCAGGGAGCGATGTCACGCTTGTGGGAAATGGTAAGACAGATCTTGGAGTTTAGTTAGCCAGGGAGCGTTGTCACGCTTGTGGAGATGGTAGGACAGATCTTGTTGTTTAGTTAGCCAGGGAGCGTTGTCACGCTTGTGGGAGATGGTAGGACAGATCTTGTTGTTTAGTTAGCCAGGGAGCGATGTCACGCTTGTGGGAAATGGTAAGACAGATCTTGGAGTTTAGTTAGCCAGGGAGCGTTGTCACGCTTGTGGGAGATGGTAGGACAGATCTTGTTGTTTAGTTAGCCAGGGAGCGTTGTCACGCTTGTGGGAGATGGTAGGACAGATCTTGTTGTTTAGTTAGCCAGGCTTGTTGTCACGCTTGTGGGAGATGGTAAGACAGATCTTGTTTAGTTAGCCAAGAAGCGTTGTCACGCTTGTGGGAGATGGTAAGACAGATCTTGTTGTTTAGTTAGCCAGGCTTGTTGTCACGCTTGTGGGAGATGGTAAGACAGATCTTGTTGTTTAGTTAGCCAGGCTTGTTGTCACGCTTGTGGGAGATGTAAGACAGATCTTGTTGTTTAGTTAGCCAGGGAGCGTTGTCACGCTTGTGGGAGATGGTAAGACAGATCTTGTTGTTTAGTTAGCCAGGCTTGTTGTCACGCTTGTGGGAGATGGTAAGACAAATCTTGTTGTTTAGTTAGCCAGGGAGCGTTGTCACGCTTGTGGGAGATGGTAGGACAGATCTTGTTGTTTAGTTAGCCAGGGAGCGTTGTCACGCTTGTGGGAGATGGTAGGACAGATCTTGTTGTTTAGTTAGCCAGGCTTGTTGTCACGCTTGTGGGAGATGGTAAGACAGATCTTGTTTAGTTAGCCAAGAAGCGTTGTCACGCTTGTGGGAGATGGTAAGACAGATCTTGTTGTTTAGTTAGCCAGGCTTGTTGTCACGCTTGTGGGAGATGGTAAGACAGATCTTGTTGTTTAGTTAGCCAGGCTTGTTGTCACGCTTGTGGGAGATGGTAAGACAGATCTTGTTGTTTAGTTAGCCAGGCTTGTTGTCACACTTGTGGGAGATGGTAAGACAGATCTTGTTGTTTAGTTAGCCAGGGAGCGTTGGAGTGCGCGGGACCGTCCTGCTGCAGTAGAGTCTATTAAAACCAACTCCATCACTGCCACTCAACGAGATGGCGACAGTTTAACCGAAGGGATGCACCATTACGCAACTTGTTCCTTCTCTGAGTTTCAAAATGGGGAGAGGAAGGATTTGTTGTGATGTTATTTTTGCTAAAAGACTTACTTATATTATAAATTTAATAGTCGGTTGACTCAGCCTTTCAAATACGTAATTACGTTGACAACTTTACTGTTTATATTATTAATTTCAATCATTACTACTAAAGTTTCGAATATTAACTATTTATTTATTTACAATTAAAATATAATATTATGTATAATCTACTTACCTTTATTTCACTATATTAAATTTTCTTTCTTTATTTTGGTTCATAAACTCCCAACCCGCTATGCTTATTTTTTTTGGTAGGGGATTTTAACGCTATCTTCTTTAGAGAGTGGTTTATTTCGGAACTTTTGTGATCTTAATTTATTTTATGTTCTTGAACGCTTATAATATCTGACTGTCATGTGAAGAACTAATTGCCCCTAGCGGAAGAGATTATTATTCTCGTTTGAATTTGTTACGAAATTTAAAATTATTTCTAAAGATGATTTATGTTTATTTGTCAAATTATAATATTAAGTGATTTTTATAATAATACTTTCACTGTCTAAAGAGTTAAGAATTTTTTTGCTATAAATCTCGGCAACTAGTTTTCTCCTATGCCGGAAATTATATATATATATAAAAAGAAATAACATGTTTGTGGATTATTAATGTTTTGGTTTTGTTGACTCGAAAAAAAATTGTGAAAAAATAAGTAAGGACCCAATTTGGGCCGTCGTTTAATATTGAATTTTATAGAGTGAATTATCACGTTCAACTATAAAAATTGCGTCAAATAGTATGGACTGACCTTCAAGGAAGGATAAACGGGGAGTTTCATGAATATATTATAAAATATAAGTCACTAAAATGAAAAATAAAATAAAAATAGAATTGCTATCAGAGATCATCAGTCTACATTATTGGGTGAGACGACATTTATCATCTAGCTTCATCAGTCACTAAGAGTTATAAATTACATTTTTGAATAAATAATAATTTTAACATGCTATACAAATATTTAAAACCTGGTGTTATTTCATCCAAAAGACTATATATGTATCATAATTAATAACTATTATTTTGTCATCACAATTCAAGTGAGAACCTTCCATTTTTATGTTCTGCCCTTACAATACTTTTATTAATTTTATAACATTGGAGGTATGCCTCATTAGGTAAGGTTAATTTAAGGTATTATTTTATTTTGTCTTCAACAATAATTACAAACACACTGTAAATTTCATTGTGTAGTTTATTTATTTATAATATTAATGTACGTTGTATTTTGAACATTGCATCCTATTTATAGATAGTTTCAGTAGGTTGGATGTCCATGTCAAGAATAATAATCTGCTCCAGGAAAATATGCACTCCATTATTTAAGTGTCCAACTTAAGTTAAAACTGTGACGTTGTCACAGACATGAAACTTAGAAAGGCTGTCTGGCTCACCTAGTCTGTCCCTTTTGACTGGTCTGCATCACGACTCCGAAACCACGCGCACTCCGCAACACATAAAGTATCCAACTGACCGTCCGTAGCTCTAGGTACAACTCCGAGCTAGACTCGAACATGTGAACATCGAGATGCGCAGACCCATATGCGCCAACGATTGTGTTCTGGTGAAATAAGACCTATCCACCGGCGCGTGATTTGAAAAAACGCGGCAATGGAGACTGTTCTCGAAATGTGTGCACGCCCCTTCCCCCTTAGTCCCAACTGTCTTTCCCGCCGTATGTGAACACGTGATAGACTTTGTTTCGTATATAACGACTGGACTGTGTAGTGATGTCACTCATTTCTCTTCGCTCAATTAGGTGAGGCACTTTGTCTTAGATTTAGACTTAGTTTATTTTTCGTCGTATCTAAATTATGTTTGGCTCTTCATGTTCTAAATTTATATGTTTCGGCTTTAACTCTCAGAATTAAATTCTTTAGAGACTGCAGGATTCGCCTGTCAGCCATTATGGATTACTTGACGTTTAAACTCTGTTTCTTTTTGCAGACCCGCCTTGTCCGCCTCACGGATGGATTTGGGGTTTATTACGCCTGCCATCTTGGGGCGCTAGTTATCTTATTTAATGTTAAACTTATTGAAATGTTTGGTTTGCTTGTCAAAGTTTTAAGGGTTTAGTCTTTTGTAATAAATTGAGCTTGGTGTTCAACTCTGGGGCCGCGAGCCCGCGCACTTAGCGCTTCGGCCAAGTTAATAGTTAAATTGATCTAATTTAAATGGTGTCTGTTAAAACTGATTAGGTTGATCTAAGTCATTGATTGTTTGTTAAATTTTCTCTTTTGCCCTTGCAATGGCAGTTAATAATTATTCAGCATACTCATGCCGAATTTGTATCGGCATCGATGAGTTGTGTACACCTTTGCGTTTGTCTTTATTTAACCTTTTTAGTTAGGTTAGTCGCCTTCTGCGCTGGATCAATTTTATATGTATTTATTTATTATTGTCTCACTGTTTTCTCTCAAAGACTTGGGGTCTTGCCCAATTATTTATTATTTCTATCAGCCTTGTTGACTTTTCACTCGACTACTCTTAGCATGTCTCACTCTCATTTTTTCTACGAGTTGTATGTTTATGATAAAAAAAAATAAACTCTTTGCAATCAACCTACCTTTTATTTATAGTGTTATGAACCTATCAAATCAAAGGGGGGGTTACAAAATTTAGGTAAAGTCCAGGGTTTTTGAGAGAAAGGATTTTCGGCTTGTCTTCTGCGCTGAGCAGTGTCTGGGGATATATTTATTTAATATAAAAATATCTACCTACCTCAGAAAATAAGAGGTTGGTAGTTGGCGCTCAACAATATATTTAAATTAAATTAAATTCATTTATTCATACCATAATAAATTTAAAAAATATATACATTCATATTTCTATACTACACTGTTAAAGATGAAAAATAACCAGGCAGGCCAAGGTCTGTTGAACAGAAGAAAATACTGCTGGAGGGTTTGAGTCAATAACCCTTAGTCCGAGATGATCGTTAGTCAAGCATGCTTCTGATCTAAACCTGTAAGTCAATCTGTTAGAAGGATGATTAAGGAATAAAATGCCATTCCTACAAGATTCAAGTGGTTCATTCACTCATAAATCCATTGTGCTAATAGGAATTAGCCCACACATACAGACTTGTTAACCCTCAGTAAACTACGAGGAACAACGATTATAAATGATGGCATCAATTTTGACCCACGTGGTGATTAACGTCCAGCGGCCGACTAGTTCTGCATAGCTAGTTCTTTCCTTAATGCCACAACAATCACAACCTACAACTCAGCGCTTCTACTCGCGTGGTCACGCCACCATCCCCTCCACTCTAAGTTCAAACCATTGGCATTGGTTGTTCGATTTGATTGGTCGTATCCCCCACCTCCTTTTCTCGAGCCTTGTGCTAGTTTTGAAACGTATAAAACGAGTCGCCCGCTAGTAATAAAAAGCAGTCGAACGGACCGGCAACTTTCATACACAATCGCTCATTTCATGCCACTTCTACCTTAGTCACGGCCGGACGCCACTGGGTCAACCGACTAGGTTTTCTACAAGTCAGAAGATAATACTGGCGCCGGGGTTGGCCCCAGATGGTGAATGGAAATGTAACCTCCTCACTCCAAATCCCAAGAAAAAAAAATCCTACCCAACAAGAAACTCTTATCACCCTTGCTACCGCCGGACTCCACTGGGACAACCGACATGGTTTTTTACGAGTCAGAGGATAATCCTGGCGCCGTAGTCGGCCCCAGATGGGGAATGGAAATGTATCCATCCATGACAAACCAATCCCAGTACAGTTAAACCTACCAACCCATTCCCGAACGCACATCACGCCATCACCCACAAGCGATCATTCCTAATACACCAACCTACCTCATCCCAAGAAAAGAAAATCCTTCCAAAACCCTAAATCACATCGACATCATTCATAATCACTATTATTCACTCACAGTGTACTAATTGATAATATTGTATATCTTACAGCATCATTCAACGGTTTCACTCATTCATTGTTTCAACCTCTTATCATGAGGATAAGGGCTAGCGACTGCTGCCTGTAACTCACAAAGCATAATTAGCCCTTTCTAGGATGACCTAGATTGACGTTTCTGTCAATTTGGATATTCCTAGTCGGGCAACAGCCGAAAGGCAATAAAAAGCAGAATACGTTAAATAACTCTACTAAGCTGGTTTATTTTCTATTACCAAGGACCACCCGCACGACCCAACTTAGAGCTGGCGCTAGACTTGATCAAGGCAGACGGAACCCTCGGCCGACCCGGGCGAAGGTAGACCCCGCTACTAGGAGGATCAAGAGTACCAGCTTGTATCATATGATATCAACTTAAAGCTTGTTTATTCAGGACTTTGTGTTCAGATTATATTATGGTCCAGATTGGGCTGTTAATTAGAATAGTCGCTTAGCGACTGTCCGTTTTCTAGTGTTCTAGCTATGTTTGATGATTAGTTATAAGCAGGGCCCGGAAGTTGATGACATTGCATCTTTTTTCTGTGAAGTCAATCGCAATGCTAACTTGTATATAAACACATGTTATGACACTCTGATATCGAAAACATTACTTTTATTGTGCATATTTTTGCATTCTTAGGGGTTTTTACAATTTATGGCATTTTTTAGCGTTTTTGCAGCATTTTTGAGGCATTATTTACTGTTTTTACTCTGATCGTGCATTTTATATCATTTTTAGAATTATTACATAAACATATTAACTCACAAAGGGTAATGGACATATTCACAAATCCATTATTTGAATTTACCTAAAGCATTAATTTTCTCTTGTAATTACTAGTACGGCTGGACATGAAACAATGAGCGTAGCCTAATGTTTTCTGACAGAGAAGTAGTACATACGAAAGACCTTAAGAAGTAAAAGTACATATATTTTTAGATTCTTATCTTGTTTATATTTCAATGGAAAACCCCAGTGCTGGATAACTGGCTAGCTTGGTATTTAAGGAATGTAAGGCTTTGTTTACCTCACTGGTACAGTCACAATTGTTTAGAATGTGGCTGTTAGTTGAGTAGATTAGTGTCAGTTTAAATTGTATCTCTCAAGCTAGTTTACCTACTACTGGTCAGTTTTAACATGGAACTCAGCCGCACAGACGGGTGGGGGGGGGGGGGGGCAAGAGAGGGAGGGATACTCCCCTAGGAGTGACAACGTTCACTTGTCCTTGAACTGGTCCGCGCATGTTTCATGTTAAGCCTGTTGTACTTTCATATATTTTTGTATTTCCAAGTGAGCAGGATGCCGAAAATCAAACCATCTCAATCCTCCCATTTACGACGGTTAGTTAACGAGTTTGGTGAAAGTGTTTTTTCCACAGACGGGAGAGTATTATTTTGTAAATTGTGCGAGTCGACAGTTTCAGCAGAAAAAAGGTTATCTGTTACTCAGCATATCGGTCGTGAGAAACACAAGAGTGCTTTAGAACGGACAGCAACAAAAAAATTAACTCAAAGATTACTGTTCCAAAGTGCTTTAACCTCTAAAACCAAATCATCTCCTTTTAATCAAGAGTTGTGCGAAGTATTGCTGTCAGCTGATATTCCACTCGGAAAAGTAAATCACCCTAAATTTCGTGAGTTTTTAGAAAGACACACGAATAATTCTACACCAGATGAATCTACTCTGCGTAAAAGTTACGTGAGCTTGTGCTATGAGAAAACTCTAGATAAAATACGAAGCAGTGTATGCGAGAAAAAAATCTGGGTGTAAATTTTTAAGGTTTTTTTTTTTGCAATTTTTGGATAAAAAATCTAGTTTTTAATTGCATCTTTTTTGTTTTTAAGGGCATTTTTCTTATTTTTTAGTGCATTAATACTCAATTTTTAAGTGCATTTTTGGGGTTTATAAGGGCATCAACTTCCGGGCCCTGGTTATAAGCTTAGTTAATCTTAAAAGCCTAAATGTTGTAGCCCTCGGCTCATGCACTGATCATATGAGTCGCTTATCGACAGCTCTGATAAAAATTGTCTTATTTTTGATCCTCAGCTATTCAGTTGAGTAAATCGTAATTAACGTTTATTTACTATAATACTGATCTCTACGAGGTCAGATTGACATTGTGATGCTTTGTTAAAATATGTACCACTATACTATACCTCTCAGTAAAACTTGGCGACGCCCAGACCTAGTTGCTAGGGAATAGTTCTGAACTGTTAATAAGCTAATTAGGTCTTATTGTGTATGTTTAAATAAGCCATCTTTATTCTAATGTAGCTTTTTTTGTTAGTTTAGCTTAGGCTGTTTTTAGTTGACTTGTTTTGTTCTTATTTATCTTGTATGCATATTAAAGTAAAAGTAGGCGGCGTCCTTAAGATGTCCGTGGGGCATTCAGCTAAAACTTGCAGGGTATACCTGTTTCTGAGGTATTTACCTAGCTTGCTCTAATTTCTTCTACTATCTCTGGGATACCCGATTGGGTTACTACCCAGCCATGTTCATACGAACATTTTAAGCAGACGTAGCCTTGGTCTCGGCGTTCACAAGTTGGACTCACGAGCGAACATAGTATGAAAAATCGTTTGTAAATAGACTAGCAGCGGTGTAGCTGGACTCTAGTAGTTTAACCTAGGGTTTGATGTAACTTCTTGAAGAGCCCTAAGCCCTACTTGGTAATAGGTCACTTAGAGAGGGAAGCCCTAAGCACCTAGTTATTTCTTGTCTGTTGTCGCACCTTACGTGCTTCGTTCTAGCTCCTTCTTAACAGTCACACTTGTTGATAAATGCTGTTACTGTATTTTCTCTTGGATTGAAGAGAAGACCTTAAGTCGCCTAGTTAGTAGAGTAGGCTATTTCTCTGAGGAGTTACATGTTGAGTATTTACTTATCTTAAAATGAGTTAACTCACTGGTCCTATTTGCCGTCCAATTAAATAGAAACCTCGTTTGTTAGTCTATTGCTGCAAATGTATTAATGTTTTTATATACCAGAGTACAGAATTTGTAATACAGTACTGTGTTTCTAACTTTCCGACTATTTATCTGTCAGTTCTAATCGACTGCAATTAAATCTATAAGCTGACACTCTGTATGAACGAATTGAACAAAAAAACTTTAACATGTTATTTTGGGACTGAATATTTATAATGTACAACCTGTGTTCCTTGTAACTTGGCCCACCACTAGTAAAATATTTTCGGGTTGTAAAGTTGTAGTTGCTGGACGAGAACCCTGAAATACTAAACAATTCATTTTCTTCGGATGAAGCTCATTTTCACCTTGATGGCGCAGGGAATGATGGTCAACATTAACAGTCAATACGGATTGGTACACAAACATGATTGGAAACTTCTTGGCACCAAATATAAACATACTCCCTCAACGAGAGTCTCTTTGATTCCAGGAAGATGGCGCGGCTGCTGTCCGCAACAGGTTCCAAGGTTTCTCTATTTGGAGACGTGAAACGGCCACCCTGTTCTCTGACCTGTCTCCATCCGACTTTTTACTGTGGAGTCACTTGAAGGGTGTATTGTACAATACATGGCCTGCCTCACTGAACGATCTAAAAACATGCATTTCTGAAAACACTCAAAACATACCGGAGGATATGTTGCAGCGGGTGATGATGAGCTTCAATAATCGACTACAACAATGTGCACCGTTTAACGGAAACAATTTGAAGGACTCGTTTTTAAGAAGAAGTAAAGAAAAGAGATAAAACAAAAACTCACGGTTTTTTGGTAAAATCATTCTAGGTGATTATGGTTTGGTTAATTTCTGAACATTCTATAAGAAAGCTAATTTTGGATCACCTCTACAATATAAATTGTTTATCTTGGCAGGGTAGATCAGGACATGAGAAATTTTTGGCACTAGAACAGACATGTTTTCTACAGCGCGTCTCACCATCCACTAATCTCGCTAATAAGGTAGGGATAAGGAAGATAGAAATTTAGAGGAAATGTACCCGAATTTGATTAGACAAAAAGGGGGGGTCTATTTAGGAAAGTAACACCCTCATCAGTGGCGCAACCAGAACTCTACTTTGGGGAGAGGGGAGGCATAAAATATACCAAAGAGTTTAATGTTGCTAAATAAATTATAAATGCTATTTATATTTTTCTTAAAAAAACTATTCATTACCTTATATATGAACGTAAAATATAATTTTGTACACTTACATACATTTATTGTTTTTATAAATAGGCTTATATTACGTTTCACTATCACATTAAAACTAATACAAAAAGCTGTAAACCAGTACAAACATAGTTTTAAGTGTTTTTTTATCACCGTATTTTACTAACCGTTCGGGTTATACGCTTAAGTACTAATTACGCTAATTGATTAGGAATTAAGGAGGGTGAGTATAGAAGATGTGAACCCGCATTTTTGTGGAGGGAAAGTGGAACACCATATAGGAAAAACCACCGCCAGTTCCAATGAGTGAGATTCGAACTTCGATCTCCTCGTCCTCAGCAGTCTAGCTCAACATGAAACTAGCGCGTTAGCTAACTACGCAACCGAGGAGCGTATTTTAATTGTTCAAAGCTCATTCATTAAGTAGATTATATGAAAAGTTGACATGTAGTATTTTAAAATGTATTTGAACGTGGATTAAAATCCCAAAAGTTTTAACCAAATTTACCACTGCTCTACCAACTGACCTATCAGAGGACTCAGTGGTACGTCAGTTCAAAGATATAGGATTCATATTGCTTGATTTCCTCAAAAAATAATAATTTAAAAGCAAAGTTTAATGGATTTATGAAAAAATTATCACAAGTTAAAAAAATAATACCTTTTAGTTTCGGGCTGTAACAAGTCAAAACATGCTATTAAAATGCAGAAAAATAATAAATAAAAAAAATCGATTCAACGATTTTTGTTTTGTGTCAAAATTTGAAGTTTTATCAAATTACATAATTCAGTTTTCAAGGCTTTTTTTAAGCTCATTTAAAACTGCCAATGGGAAGATTTCAATTTCTCTCTGTATGTTCAGGAGTTCCAGTCCATTCAAGTGGTCCTGACACATCGTGTTCTTGAGGTAGGTTTTTAGGCTTCCCAGTGTGGGAAAAAAAACCGTTCACTGTACTTGTGGTTACTGGGAAGATGCAAATATTTTTAACAACACAAACATATTTTGATAAAAATTCTTGTTACAATGAACTAGTGCATTGATGAAAGTTTTTTTTGTAGAGTTCTCAGAATAGTCTCGTTGTAACGATAATGCCACAATTTCAGCTCAATTTCTAAAACTACTGTATCGCATTCTGGTAGATCAGACTGGTAAAATTTGACGACATGAAAAAATATATCCATTTGCTACTGTGAAAGCAGAATAGTTTTACAGAATGCTTTTACCATCACCATCACAGAATCATGAGGTTCTATCCATCTTGTTGGAGAAATTTAATCAATTTTTTCTTTTAGATTCTTCAGCATATTCGATTATAATTTTTTGTAAAGCTTAGTTCCGTAATTAGTAGTACGGACGTATATTTACGTCGTGTGGTGAATTGGCTCGCTGTAGTACGGACGTTAACTTTGCGCCAAAGCAGTAGTGACGTAATATGACGTCTAGCTTCGACTTTACTTCTAAGTGTTCTGACATCTATCAGCCACTGTTGGAACTTCGTTCCTGTTCGTTATCTTTGAACAGTATCTATTCAAGCTTGTTCTGCCATCTGTCATGCACATGAAGAATATCTGTACAGGCGCGTTGCGCCAGGTTGAAGAGGAGTTTGAATATTGTTGTTATTATTTTGTTTTCTTGGCTGGTTTTTTTTAGTGGCCTTGGAAATAGTTGGTATAATGTTATTCTTTTTTTATTTCCTTGGCTGTTTCCCGGCAACGACAGTCGCTTCTTTCTTCGCAACAGGTCCATGCAATCTGGCATCTAGTTGTGGAAAAAGTCTTGGCATGAAAGAGATTTCAAATATATTGTCAAATGCAGAGTCTGAAGATGAGCTTAAAGGTGAAGATAGTAGTAATAGTGATAGTGAATACAATTAAGGTCCAGAAGATAATGCTGTTGAAACCCAAGAATAAAATGAAGATACTGATGATAGTTTGCCTCCACCGCAAAAAAACAAACAAAAAAACTCACTACGCGGAGGTAGGGGGTCAAATGCAACTGAAAAACTCATCGCTCAAAGGGTTAAGGGGTTTTAAAGAAGGTATTGACTTTTTCCATCAATCCTAACGAGTTCCTTATGCTTTGCACATCTGTAGCATTTCCAATAGCCAAGAA
Organism: Timema podura; assembly: GCA_033556935.1. Lineage (NCBI taxonomy): Eukaryota > Metazoa > Arthropoda > Insecta > Phasmatodea > Timematidae > Timema > Timema podura. The sequence goes on along the minus strand of JAVRXN010000014.1, from coordinate 44,475,887 downwards.
CAATGGACATAAAGAGCTAGCGGAAATGAATATTTTATTTGCTTCTGTACGCCTTTAAATTTTCCACTCTTTGAAGCTGCCTCATTATATCCTTGACCTCGTAAGTGTAAATCTCAATGCCATAACTTTTCAAACTATCAACAAGCTTATCAGCGAATGCCTGACCAGATGTATCCATTACGGGTAGATATTGCAAAAAATTGTTCGCAAAGTTTTGACTAATTTTCATCAAAATACTTCACACACAGTGAAAATTTTTAGTTTTGGATATATCTGTAGTTTGGTCTGCAAGAATTGAAAACACTTCTAAGCATGTACTTTCGACACAATTTTATCCAATATAATATCATTGCACGTACTCAAAATCTGATTTTGTGGGCGACAATAATACACGCTTCATCTTAGATCAGTAGTTGACGATTCTTCCACCAGGGGGACACAGGATTCAAACAGTGTTCGCTACTCTTTTTGCCAAAACGTTCAAAGTTAGAGACAAAATAGCATTGCACTCAAAAAATTGTTGTGCAATACTTTTCTATCTGCCCTCGTATTAAAAAGTTATATTTTCGTTAATAAATTTTAACTTTAATTTAATTGCTCTCAACTTTAAAATATGTAAACATTTTAAAGGAAAGCTGCTATTTCTAATATTTTTTTAAAAATATTTATTTAACTAAAATAACTGAAGAAGTAGCCTATGCGTATAATCTGAACAAGAAGTATAATACCCTTTGCTAAAAAAACAGGGATTGTAATATGTAATCAACTATTTAATTTTCTTTTCAATCCTAAATAAACATTAATTGTATTGATTTTAACTATTATTATTTTTACTAATATTATATGTGTTTTAGTGCACAATACATATTTTCAAGAAATTATAATTGTGTATTGAAAATTTTAAAAACACAATAAAACAGGCGACCTTAGGTCAAAATCATTTGAGTTCTTCCCTGAAAGTCAATGCCCGGCTAGCTCAGTCGGTAGAGCACGAGACTCTTAATCTCGGGTCGTGGGTTCGAGCCCCACGTTGGGTGCGTCTCTTTTATAATATTTTACCAAATTCAACAATCAATCTAATGATTGATATTGAAATCGTGGCCTAGGCTAATTTGTCGTTATATTCATAATTTTGTTATTGAGACTTATCTTCGGACAATTAAGTCCATGCTACGTAGAGAGAAATCAATAATTACCTTTGGTTTTTTAAATATCTATTAACGGTTTTTTGATAATATAATTTTATATGTCGATGGTTTGGTTAATTTCGTAACATTGTACAAGAAAGCTAATTTTGAACCTCCTCTACAATATAAATTGTTTATCTTGGACAGGTAGATCCGGACGTGAGCAATTATTGGCGCTAGAGTAGACATGTTTTCTACAGAGCGTCTCAACATCCACTATTCACGCTAATGGAGCAGGATGAAGAAGGTAGAGTTCTAGAGGAAACGTACCCGCATTTGAGTGGAACAAAAGTAGAAACTATCTAGGAACATACAACCCTCATGACGCTCAGCCAGGATTCCAACACCGACCTCACCCACACCAACAAATGAACCTATTGACGAATGGCATTTAAACCGTTGGTCAACCGATGCCGGTGAAACAATATTACATCAAAACGCTCATACATCGAGCATAAAATAATAATATTTTAATAAGTGGTTTAATTTCTGTAATTGTGTGACCCAACAAACAGTGGTGTACGCAGACATCTTGTTGGGGGAAGATAGGAGCCACACATAGAGTCACTCTCAATATAAATATATTATATATATAAATATATATATATATATATATATATATAATATATATATGGGGAATCCCGATTATTATTTTTAGTCTCTTTCTCACTCGCTCATAGACATCCAGTGTGGAAAGCAACAAGAAATTACAGAACTTTCAGGACTTCCCAGTGCAGGTGCGTTTATACCAGATTGTGTGGGCAGCACTAACCAGCTGAAGGGCTGAGTGCATTCCTAGCTCCTTATGAATGAGAGTATTATTAGGAGCAACCATTGAATTCAAAACTCATTATAATAATTAATAGTATTTGGCCACTTTTACCCATGAATAAACCCTATTCCTAGTTTGAACGTAGTTATAATTCGCCTCACGTTCATACATAATTATAAAGACCAACTTCTGTGGTCCCTCCTGAATTCATGAAGTTTCTTTGGTGTAATTGAATTAATATTAAATAACAGTATTTCAAAAATTATTTATTTGCTTTTCTATTTATGATTACATTATTTATAAAATGAGTCAGATTTTCATTAGTACAATTAATTGTAATTTAAAAATAAACCGAAGAATGACCATAAAACTTTGAAATTTAAAATTTAAAACAAAATTATATAGTGAAGTAGATAATAAATTGTATAACTTTTTTATTTTCTCTGAATGATTAACACGATGTGTTTTCTTGTCTACAGATTCGACAACTCATCTTATAAAGAGTATATTATAATCCACAGTCAAACATAATCCAAGTATCTACTGTGTCAACCACAAAAACAGATGCTGCTTAACAATAAAGTTCCAATATATGTTGTCGTTTATATTAAGGGCACAGTCATCTGAAGTTAAAAAAATGGTCAAACTGAGATATTTCTTTAAACGCTAAAAACCAACAAAAATAAATCTCAAACGACTAAAATATTTTTGTTGTAGCCATAATAGCAAATAATTTCATTTGTTTAAGAAAGGCTGAATTTACGTTGCGCTCTTCGCTTTAGTCAAAGAACTCCGGTAATTTGAGTAAAACATCATTCAAAATTATTCAATATTAATTTTCACTTTAAATTTGATTACTTTAAAAATGTAAGGTAAAGTAGCACCATGGCTTCTTTGGTGCTGACTGCCAGTTCACGCTGACTTCTGACAGTCAACATTTAGGTATATACCTGAATTTTGACTGTCAGAAGTGACAGCTGCTAAAAACATGTTTTTACAGATAATATGGTTCGGCGTAGGGATACATAATTTGTTCAGGTAACTTTTCAGAGCTGTCAGCTGTCAGTCAGCACCAAAGAAGCCATGGGCTACGTAATTTATGTATCGTTGTGATTCAATTAGGGATGAATTGTAATTTGAAATCTTTAACCAATATTTAAATATGATGAGACAGCTGAAGGCACACCACAAGGAACTTCACGGCGTTACCGGCAATGTGTGTAATCCAGGTATTCTAAACATTTCATAGGAACATTATGAAGTACAACAGAAAAACTCATTAATTTCTTAATTTACCAAAACCACTGAGGCATTATTTATAAAGAATCAGATATCCAAAGATATATTTGTTTTAGTGAGGATTTACTCGCATCTAGATATCATATTCTGAAAATTGAAACGATTCATGGATAGCTCAGTGATTAGAGCATTGACATACTAAGCCAAAGGTCCCGGGTTCGAGTCCCGTGTCAAGGTGTCATTTTTAAATTTTCAGAATATTATATATAAAGCCTAGGCATTTTATAGAATGCTTGGATAACACACGTTGCTGATAACATTTACATCTCTAAACATATCAAGGATAATCAAGACGCGCATGTTGAGGTAAGATCATCTGGCACGTGACCTATGGTTGGTGACAAGAATGTACACAACATTTTAGTTGGGAAACCTGTATAAACAAGACCCCTTACTAGTCATATGTCGTTGGAGATAATGTGTTGAAAGGTTGGTTATCAGTTATAGATTGGATGAGTGTCTCAGTAAGTGTTGAACAGCAATCTTGCATTATGACAGCCATGAGTTTGCGAGTTAGTTGGTTAGGTATTAGTTGATTTGTTTGTTTGTTAGAACAGTGTAATGATATCCCACGCTCAAGACGGTGTTTGTTGCCTATATCTGTGAGTAGCAAGAAGCTAGGATCGTGGTGACCAGCAAGGAGCTGATGTAGAGGGATGTGGCATTGTTGCAATCGTTCTCCTCACAGAAACACAGATTACTACCCCTCTTCTTGCTCTCTAGAGAACCAGAGCACGAGTAGTCCAGGAAGAACACACACTGCAGGTTGGAGAACTCCGTGGTGCATGTTCGACGTACGCTCTCGTAAGCTGCAACAAGATCATCAGCTACGTTGGTGATTCATCTCACAAGATGGCGTTTTAACTACAACAATCACATCTGCATGGTTCGTGACGTATATAGTTTCATTTCATACATCGACCGTGAAAGCTTTCAAAATACATGCGAAATTGTTGATTAATTCATAAAGACCGACAAGTTATTTGCGAAAATATTATGCTCGCGTGCCTACAGAAGGCTCTTAGAGATTGGAGCAGATGGATTTTTAGGATAAATTTTACTAAAGAAGGAAAAAGTATTGAAAATATGTGTGACGGTAATTTATTTTGTATCTGGGCTAGTAGTTACTTTTTAAGGGCTAATTTAAACCATGGATAATCTATTTTATAAAATAAGCTTTTGGGTTTATAACAACGAGACATTACTAATAAGACGTTTCCAATCTCTGAACAGAAAAAAACAAGCCTTTAAAAACACATATGATGATGATCTTAGCTGTCACTATATGTTGTTCTATATCAATAGCACATAGGTTTGTGGTAAACATCTATTAATACAGCGACACATGATGATGATAAAATATAAGTTATGGATTTACAAAATATCCTAAAGTTAAAAACCTGGTAGTCAACATCCAAAAGTCTAATTCTAATTTTAAGCACTTGGGGCAGTAATGCACTATGTCACAATATTAATAGCAATAAATAATAATAATAATAGTTCCGTAGCACAACCTCCTTCGGAGGGGAAGTAAAGCCATCGGTACCACGTCGATTGTGGCATGTAAAATAACCCTGGAAGGTATATAGAAATACCCTTCCCGGTAAAATTGGAAGGCCCTTTCATTCTCGCTCATAGAAATTATTGTGTGGTGTTATAAAGTGTCTGTTTAGAAAGTGCACGTTAAATGCCTCAAATAGATTTTAAAAATAATGAAAATAGAGCACACTTCTGATTTGCTTGATTTAAATCTGACTTATCGTCATATTTACATGATAATTTTAGAAAACTTTTGCTACAAATTCATAAACAATTCTTGTTTGTAAACAGACCTGTATAAACAAAGTGGTATTCCTGAGTCGCTTTATTGAAAGTATTGTTTGTCATCTCTGTCTTACTGAGCCATGCTTGTTCTACACCAGAAACTGTACATAGTTTCCACGATTATGTCAAATACAACACAATACAATAAGTAGAGGCTGCTTACGTCAATTTTTAAATAAGAAGCAAGCTTGAACATACAAATAAAAGTTAAAGCCGATGATGGAGATAAGTTTTTGTTGTTGTCACATAACACTACTTATAATTTTTAAATCATCCATTAAGTTCTTTTAGGTAAGGATATAGGTCTAGAGAGAGAGATAAAAAGCCCATTATTATATTCTTTAAGGCTGATGTATCCTGAATTTATCAATACTAAAGTTGTATATGCCATTTAATCTGTGGTCGGTGTTAAAATACTGTTTAGTAGCCATTATTTGAATGATATTTTATAAGCATTAGTAATTTCAAATCATTTCATCATAATATTGAAGTTTTCTTCTTATTTTGAATAGTTCTGAAGATGCGAATGTTATTATGGCTGTTGAACTAGAAGCGAAAGTTTCACTCTGACATTTTGAAGTTTTTCACTCCCCTAACAATTAACATTTATTATTTTGTTTTTATCATTGTAAACGTTAAAAAAAAGTGTTTGGACTATTTTTAGCATACTTATCAATATTAATATTTTTACTTATTTCCACATTTGTTATTGGAAAACAACGGATTTAAAAAATATATTAAATTAAAGATAGCTCATGATGTATTGTTTATAATTAATTGACTATTCAAAGTGATGTAGCATAGGTTGATTAATGATTATAACGCAATAAAAAATTATGAAGAATTTGCCCAAATATCAATCCAGTTCATTTTTACTTTTATCAAATCAAGAGATTAAAAAAAACAGTTGATCTCGAGATTTTAATGAATCACTACGTTTTGAGTGAACCCAAACCCAAAAAAGTGGATTTTACTATTTTGTTTGTCTCTACAGTAGCCCCATGACTTCTTTGGTGCTGACTGACAGCTCACAGCTGACTTCTGACAGTCAACATTTATTTATATACCTACATTTTGACTGTCAGAAGTGACAGCTGCTAAACACGTGTTTTTGCAGATCATATGGTTCGGCGTAGGTATACATAATTTGGTCTGGTAACTTTTCAAAGCCATTAGCTGTCAGCTGTGAGCTGTCAGTCATTACCAAAGAAGTCATGGGGCTACTGTATGTATGTCTGTTCCTGGACACTGATCCAAAATGGTTGGATGGATTTTAAATTTTATAGGTCATAGGGAAATAACTTGGGACTTTTTATTTATTTTGACCTTAACCCTTAAACTAAGGGTAGTTTACTAATTTTTTTTAAATCACAACATTTTTGTATGAGGCTGTGACTTAGGGAGAGTTCGAGTTCCCTAATAGCACTGTATACTTGGTTTATGAGTAAAAATTCGTTACTGATGGGTGATTTTTATAACCTTCAAAATATTTTGAAAATGGCTCAAACGATTTATTTTAAAAGCAATGTTTGACATGACAAATAAAACCGTATACTTGTATTTTGGGGGGAAATTCGTTTAAGTTTAGCCTAGTAATATTATTGTTTTTCAAAATCAAATATTAGAAAAAAACCTATTTTGTTTATCTGGGTATCTGGTAAATTTTTTACAAAATACATACCAATTATATTTATATATTTGTTTCTCTTTAAAAAAATCATTTTGTAGTAGTTTGCTGATAACTAATTTTTGTAAAATTAGTTTCTTTGCTGCCCGTTTGGTTAACGCTAACGATTTTGTTCAAAATTGGTATCGATGGATTATTTTAAAAGATCAATAATTTTTTATTTTATTTTTTCTAAAATAAATTAATTCAAGACTAGTTTAATCGCAACGAATTTAAGAAAATGTGAAATTTTTTGAAATTGTCCTTGAAGATTGGGCTCAAATAAGTATCTGAAAATAATTTTTCATTATAAATAAGAATAGGTTTTTATTTTTACAAATTAAAAAGAGTTTTAGGGTGGTTTTCAAATGTCTTATTCTTGAAAATTTGAAATAATATGTTAAACATATTTGAACGATTTAAAATGTATACATAAATAGTGGGTATTTTGATTAATAAGATAAAGTGTCTGTTCTTATGAGCAAAACTTACCTAGGGATGTTTTACTGAAAACTTTTTTAAAAAATTTTCTTACAAGCTGAAATACACAAAATGTGAACGTTCGTGCGATTGTGTTGTACCATTTATTTACCTCGTCTTATGAATTTGTTTACAGTATATTTTGAATAATTAAGGTTAATCCAAACAAACCACAGGCCAGGCTAGTTATTAGTTTTATCAAAAGGAGAAACGCAATTGACAATCAGTGAAGACTGAAGTTCATTACTCTAATAATTTTAAAATAAATAGTGTGCCATGGAATTGAAGCAAGGGCTTGCAAAGATATTTTTTCAATCAAGGGGTCCGCTAGAAAATTTTACAAAACCTTTCGTCAATAAAAGTTGTAATATGTAGGCCTATATATAGAACACCCAAATCAAATTCCATGGAGAGTCCGGCCGACACCGCCTACTCCCCCACTGCCCCTTGCTACTGACCAACCCCTAACCTCCTTTCCACAGCCTTGAATTGACGTAATACCTGCTTCAGTGGCCGCATGGTCTAACGCGCTACTCTCGTATTGGATTTGACTGCTGAAAATGGAGATATTAGGATTCGATCCCGGTTGGGTGCACTGAGGGTAGTTTTTACTAAATGGTTTTTCACTCTCCCTCCATGGAAATATGGGTGCACTTCCTCAAAACTAAACCTTCCTAATCCCTCAAACATTAAAGGAAGGTAAGTTTGTTATACCATGGTGTATAAAGCGTACATGTTGACCAAATTTATGATTTTGTAAATAGTCCTATGACAAAATAAAACGTGATGCATATTCTATACTGAATTATTTTAAGTATTAAAATAGATTGAATTTATAAAATCTGAAACATTGGTAGCAAATTTTGAAACCTGTTTTATAAACTAATATAAGTACTACAGTACGTTCTAACCTTCCAGAGCTATTTGTTATTTTCGTACTGATTTGCATGAATCGTCACGCGATGGTCTTCTTGTCGAAACGTAAGACTGCTGTTGAACGATCTCCTTAGTTTATCATCACCAACAAACAGAGAGGGATCAGAATACAATGGATGGGGCCCTGAAATAACGGGAAACTAATTGAAATGTTTGCTTTTTAAAAACAAGGCTCGGATTTTAATGACATGTCTTCCTTTCTCTTTCTACATCACAGAAAATGCTCAGAAGTATATTAACTCTGTACATGATCCCCTTTTTGCGGAAATGTATATTTTATAGGTTATTTTTTGACAATTATTTGTCGTTTTGGAATTTGTTGGTCATATTTTATTGGTTTGCGTAATTTTTTTAGGCATTTTTGGACTTTTTTTATATGTATGAAATAAAGCGCATTGAGCAAAAACAATTGGTAATAAATAAAATGATAGAATATTAGTAAAATGGCAGAGCACAAATAAAAGTAAAAACACTAACACATATTTACACACACTTCAATATTTCGATGCTATTATAGCATCTTCCTCAGGAAGTAGTAGTAATTAAACACTTAGACAATTAGACAGAGTTTTTTAGTAACTTTTAGCCATTTAAGTTTAATAAATATATTTTTTAAATATTATAAATATTTTATAAATACATAAATGTTTCCAACATTCTATTGTTGCAGTGAAAATATATTGTCGTGCATGAACTTTGTATCCTCTTTGCTTGTTTGGTTGTAAAATAAACATTCTTGATGAGACTTCAACAATGCTGAGAGGGTTACGTTGAGAGGGGTAGAAGGGGTAGCTATTACTTCTGAAGCAGATATTTGTAAATCAATAATACATATGGCAAAATGCAAAAGCTTAGTTGTTAAAAAAGTTGCATTGTATGGATATCATTTAGTTTACATTTGTAAAGTTCTTGTTTGATTTATTCGTGCGCATTCATTAATAGTTTATTTCATATTATTAAGTAAATTTTTGTAAATTTGAAGTAATTTTTAAAGAATTTTGAGGTAATTTTAAGGGTAATTTTTAAATTTATTTTTAGGTCATCAAACTCCGAGCCGTTGCTATAACTGATATTTCATTTGAAAGTTTTAAGAAGGCTTATATACTTTCACACGACACCTCGTATAGAGGGTGTATTGTGAGCGTAAACAAAAATTAAACGTTAGGGTTTTATGGATGTCGACGTTTCATGACACCCTGAACCCGAAAATGTTGCTATCGCGATGCCGTCTGTCTGTATTTATCTCGGCGTAGAGCCGGAACCATTTTACTGATCAAACTAAAATTAGTAACCCGGGTTTCCATAAGGTTCCCAGAGTTATTTTTGGAATCATTAACCCTAACCCTAAAATCAAGGGTAGGGAAAACGAGAAAAGAACTATTTATCTAAATTGGCTCTAAAGATTTTCACTAAAATTCGTATAAGGGCAATGTTTAACAGAATGGCCTATCTCATTTTCCCGGAAAAAGGCCTTAGAGGGTGCCTTGCAAATATAATATCTCCAATTTGGATCACATCTCCACAAACCTTTGAGATATTAAATAACTCATAATTGAATTGTTGTAGGATTCTTAAAGATTAAAAAAACTTTTAAATAAAAATAGTATTTATTAAAACAAAATTTTCTGAGTTGTAGGCAATTTTTTTTAAATAAATAAATAGTTTTGGGAAATGGGAATTTGAAAAATTCATTGAACAAACCGTGTGTTTTCTTCTCTATTAATGTCTGTTATTTATTTTCACTTATTTTATGATGGATCTTAGGCAAAACCTGCTATGTATATGGATTCCGTCCGTTTGTGAACTCGGTTTGTTAGTGAACACAGAGGTTTGCTATTGTTTTATTTCAATTGTTTTTTATTTATCGATTGTCATGATTGTTTGAGGATTTCTGTTACTGTTCTCTTTCCTCTCTTGTAAAGAGTATGTTCCTAAATAGGGACATGGAGGGTGCAAGGCTATAAGCGAATATCTTCATTCCAAGATAAAAGAGCTAGTAACACTGCAGTGCGCTTACCATTAATTATTCACTTACACTGTTTAGGCTCTTCTTCTTTTTAATAGGAAGTTTTGTTTTCGCCGCATCTTATATCCTGTCTAGCCTGTACGTATTTTGTAACCACGCTAATGCGTTGGGTATATGAAACCTATAACATAGTAAATGTACACGCATTTACGTGAAGGGAGTTGGAAAACCACTTAGAAAATAAACTATCTCAACACAACTAGCCGAGATTCGAACCCCAACCTCCTCCCTATAGCTGGCAAACCAAGCAAGTCTGACATACATTCTGCAGGCCCACCGATGCGGGCTCTTAGAGAAAACAATATTTTAGTTCTAACAGTGTGTACGTTAGAATTTTGGCTCTCATAACTTTTGATTTAATTGACAGATTATCATCAAACTTAGCGAACAGATAGGAAACCCTTCATTCTTTCAAAAAAAACACACACATTGTTTAAGAATAATTCACTCAAACAGAAACATAAAAATTAGTGTTAATTATTTCTCAACCAAAGAATATATTTTGTTAATAGAAAAACTGAAACTAAAATAAATAGAAATTATTATTTAAAAACAGCCTCCTGCCGTGAACACAAAGTGACGCGCAGCAGTGGAGGAAATGGCTTTAATGTTCTCGGAGGCTCAACCACACCTGTACCTTTCAAAATGTAGTGCATATTCTATAGTGGTAGCACTGTGCCTTATTTACCCACTTTATCAACAATTTCCTGTTCAAAATATCACGTATACGCAATCCAGAATTACCTACAGGTTTTGTATCTAGTCTAGTTTATAAAATGACCTTAAGCGTTTCAATTTGAGTTCATGGTCCATTCCTATTGTGTTAACAGTCCATTATTCAAAATAAGAAATATTGTCTCTTATCTTCAAGAATGTTGAGAGTGGTAACATTAGATATTACAAGTGATGGGAACCATTTAATGACTTAAATTATCGAATAATGAAAATTATTGTTTCCAAATCATCGCATGATCTTTCGATGGTTTTCATTCGATAGTCACCGAGAGAAATTTGTATTTTGTATTAGGATGAAATGAACTATCTATTCTTTCTCAGCTACTGATGGATAGTCAACCTTGAGTGCGTCAAAATCTCTAGTGATAACAAAGCTTATTATTTAAAACAAAAAAGTCGATTATCAGTTTTATTGCATCTTGCTTGTGTCGTGCTTTGTAAACAGAAGTAAAAAACACGTGAAAATTTTATAATATATCCTGTTGTAGGAATACAATATTCCAAACTATTCATTGTGTAGCCTATTATGAACTCTAACTGATACTCTGCAATATTATTGTTGTGTTGTTGCTATAGTAGGTATGTTTAGAAACAATAATAATTAGAATATTAGAATCGTTACTTTTAAAAAGTAGCCACATAAAATGATGAAACGTTGACCATTAAAGTGAAGGAATATATTCGATTTCATAAGGGATACCATTGATCAGCAAATAAGAGAATAGGACTGCTTCCTAAAACCTTCAGGGAACGAATGGCTTTTGTAAGTTTGACAAATTAAATATTCAAAGCAGTAAGGTTGAATATCGATCAGCACCAACAAGAATTAATTTGAATACTTTTCAATCGAATGATATCTAAGCTATTGTAAAGATCGATATTCTAATACTGTCGATTTATTCGATATTATTCATTCGATAATGCCTATCACTGTGTAACACCACACCTCATCACAGACAAGGACACTCGTTAAGGAGAATGGATTCATAGAGGAGAGATTTATTTTTGTTTTTTCACCAACTGGATGAATAGTAACACTATATTACAGTTTTAATGATTTATTATTACAAACTCATCACACGTCAACGTTACTTTAAATTTGTTTTATGTCTGTGAAGATGATAGGTACGTCCTTAATGGTGCTAATCTTAGAGAATAATTTGTGAATTAAGAGGGCACTAAAGTTTCACAAAGTTAAATGTTAAAATTGATTCAGAGCTCAATGGAATAGCCTTAAATGTCTCGCACACGCACAGTACTCACGTGACTTGGCGTTGTTGACGATCTTAACACAGCATCCCTTGCACTCTATCTTGAGGTCATCCAAAGAGCTGGACCAGTTGAAAGGGTCGCTACAACGCGGCTCCAGCCAACTGTCGCACGCATAGCACGAGATGTTGTTACCTGCAGACAAATGTACTGGGGGATTATAAAATGAGATGTTGTTACCTGCAGACAAATGTACTGGGGGCCTATCAAATGAGATGTTGTTACCTACAGACAAATGTACTGGGGGTTTATAAAATGAGATGTTGTTACCTGCAGACAAATGTACTGGTGGTTGTCAAATGAGATGTTGTTACCTGCAGACAAATGTACTGGTGGTTGTCAAATGAGATGTTGTTACCTGCAGACAAATGTGGGGGATTATCAAATGAGATATTGTTTCCTGCAGACAAATGTACTGGGGGTTTATAAAATGAGATGTTGTTACCTGCAGGCAAATGTACTGGGGGTTATCAAATGAAATGTTGTTACCTGCAGGCAAATGTACTGGGGGTTATCAAATGAAATATTATTACCTGCAGACACATTGAGAGACAGTATGAGTAATAGTAGAGTAACTTCTGCCGGCGCAGTCTGTCGTGTGTGTGTGTGAACTGTTCTCAGAACTACGTGAGTGAAAGGGGTACGTAATTAGGAAATTATGAGAATTAAGCATTATTAGTCACTATTATTTCAATGATGAATAGATTATTTAATCACTTTCATCTATGCATTAGTTAATTAATTTTATAATTATCTGTTCTGTTTTCACCCGCCCCCCTCTTGGTAAAATTGGATATCTGGGGAGTTTTTTACATGACAAATAAAACTACATATTTTTTTGAGAAAAATTAGTTTAAGAATAACTTATAAATGACTGATTTTTAATTTGAATATTTTAAAAATGGCTATACAATTATTTTAAAATGGTTATATGCTAGGTATTTTACATTATAAATATATATTTAAAAAAAAATATTATTTAACAATTTTAAATGATTTTATAAACATCAATACTTTTTAATCTCAAGAGATTTTATTCAAAACTGGTATCTAAATACTATTTTACATGATGAATAATAAAGTTTTCTTATTTTTCTAAAATAAAACCCGCCTCGGTGGCGTAGTTGGCTAACGCGCCAGTCGTGTTGAGCTCGACCGCCGAGGACGGGGAGATCGAGGTTCGAATCTTGGTCGTGTGAACTGGGGGTGGTTTTTCCTAAATGGTTTTCCACTCTCCCTCCACGCAAATGCGGGTTCCTTCCTCTAAATTCAACCCTCCCAATTCCTAATCCATTAGAGTAATTAGTACTTAAGCGTATAACCCAAACGGGTAGTAAGACGCGGAGCTAAATATTTCTAAAATAAAACAATTTAAGGTTAGTTTAATTACAGTATGTACAAATTTTGGAATTATGATTTTAAAATGTCGTTAAAGATTTAATTTAAATGGTTATCTGGGATTTTTTCTTTATAAATAATATATTTTTATTTTTACAAATATAAATAATTTTAGGATAGTTTACAATAAATTAATAATTTATTAAAAATAGTTTGAAAAATTTTGTTTAAAATTTAACAGTAAACAGTTTTAATAAAGATGATTTTTTTTTTTTATTTTAGTAAAAGTGACTTGAGGGCAGTTAAATGAAAACCTATTTTTGAAAAATTTGTTCCAAGTTATAATGCACTCTATGAGCAAATTTTTATGATTGTAATCGTACCATTTATTTAATTGATTTTTTCGGTATAGATAATAACTTAATAATTTAATTGATCAAAGAATCGGAAGGTGTTTGAATTAAAGATATGCTTGTAAATAGGCTATCCTTATTTTTCTTTCTCCTATATAAAACAATATATTAGATCCTGATGAATGGACTCATATGTGTATATATAGGCCATGAAGATAAAGGATGTGTTTATTCAAACTTGTTCATTTTTGCGGGTCGCTAGGATCATAAGTAAGTCAATGCACAATTTTTACTAAAAAACTACCCTCCTTATCACCCCATCAAGAGATCAGGGGGACAGGGGCAATGTACCCATACCCCCTTTACCCCCCTAGTTCCAGTGCTTGTGATACAATACACCATTTTGTTCTAAGCAAGACACTCACCTTGGCATTCTTCGTTTGACATTACAACATTCATTAAGATGATCACTGAAAACATACAAAACACAAGTAAATATGATATTAATATTCAAAATACGTTTCATAACAATGATTTATAATATAGGATTAGATATACATTCATTTATACTCAAACCTAAGCTCTGTGATACAGTCAACTCTAAATAGTTCATTTACAATACCCGACTGCACGTGGATTATTTATGATTAAACATTAATGGAGATAAAGAGTTATTAGAAATTCCAAATACTGAGCATTGTTGAAATATTAAATGATATTTGGATAGAAACAGCGTTGTAAAGGTAGTTGTTGACCATTTTAGAATGGATTCACAGCTAAGGGGTCGTCCATAAACCACGTGACGCTTTGAGGGGGAAGTGAGGGGTAAGCTCTAAAGTCTACATGCTGTTACATGGGGGGAGGGTGGGGTACATCAAAGTGCTACGTAACACAGATCTTATATTTACTCAAATTCTAATGTTCAAAAATAATATTACTGTTCAGGTTTTCACCGTTGATAAACCTACTTATAAATAACTTCCAAACATCTGTGGAGTTGAAAATGCAAGTTTGGCAATTACTTTTTTCTAATCATTATTTCAATCGCCTTCTAGGTGTCTTCCCGAGACTACGAAGCAAAGCACATTCTAAAACATATATTTTCATGCGCATGACAGTGACATGTTTATACTCAGGCACTTGTTTAGATTGGTCCAATCTACTGATACCTCGCGTGATTTTAGTTGGATAACAGCTGTAGGTCGAAGCGGCTTAATAATTTAATAAGTATAGTTGAGTTCGAGTTTAATTTAGATTTTACTGCACATTCTTTTACATAGTCAGGAATAATCGCTTGTGTTTATAAACACAGAAATAATTTCTTCAAAAAGAGGAGACTTGTTCAATGTTTGCGTATAAAAAGCGATATCCAGAAAGAAATAGTGGAAGAGTCTCAAAAAGATGTTGTAGTGAAATGGAAAGAAGCAAGCGTACAAATTTATCTCAAGGCAAGTTTGAGGAGTCCATCAATAGTGTTATTTCTTCGTACCAGCAGCATGTTATGAAAAGTAAAGTTTCAATTATCATAAGTTATTTTCAAAAGGTAGATATATTTAAGCCTATACCTTTTCCCTTCTGATAAATCTGTGTATGTGTATAATGTATAAAACCAACTATTAAACACCCGCTACGGTGGCCGCACTGTCTAAATTGTCTTCTCTCAGTAGACTAGATGGCCGATGTTGGGGATATGGGATTCGAATACCAGTCAGGTCTACTGAGGGTTGCTTTTCCTAAATGCAAATGCAAATGCTGGTAGTTTTTCTTTAAAATTCGACCTTTTTAGTATACATTTTGTAGGGTGGTATGGTCAGATTGTAGTTATTCTAATTTTTTTAAATTATATTTACCTAATGGAGTAGAAATGAGGAAGCTAGAATTTTAGAGGTAATATACCCTCATTAACGTGGATAGAGATTATAAAACCATTTAGGAAAAGTCACTATGATTATACGCGACAGGTATTCGAACCCCGATCTCCGCTTCATTGGCAATCTAGTCTTTTTCAAGAGTGAAACCAGGATCTAGGATCAATGTTGGAGCGAAACATGAGTCTAAGTATTGATAAGTTAACTAAAATAAAATTGTAGATTAATCTGACAATAATTTAGAAAAGTTGTATACCTAGAATTCTTTAAATAGCTCTTTATGTGATGATAATATGGCTATCATAAAAAGTGCACAATATTAAGAATAAATGTCTTCCCCCAGCGTCAAGCATCTTCAACACTTCATCATCTAGCGAGCCTACTATAGAAAAGGGCCATCCTAGTCAGCACATAGCAGTGCCGTCTGGCTCTAACTCAGATCGCAAACCTGGCATCCATAAATAAAATATAGCAGAGGTTTTCCCTCATGAAACTAAGGAATTTGAACTCGAACCAGAAACCAGAAAAGTTACGTAACACAGGTTGGGGGGGGGGGGGGGGACTAGTCTAAATGTCTACATGGTGCTACATGGGGGAAGGGGGAACCAAAAAGTAGGATAAAAGCATTACGTGCTTTATGGACGACCCCTAAGCACTGTGCACAAATCTTCATTTTGACATAATAGGGACATACGGTAGTTATTAACAAGAAACTTTGTCGCTTTGTCCCCATCGTCACCACAGAAAATTCGAGTAATCATTCAAATATGAATGCACTGCACACATTTCTGGAATATCTTAGGTCTTTTTTCTTTCCCCTTTAACGTCCATACCTCGCGCGAGCCGGGACTAGCGATGTGAAAAAGAATCGATACTCTACTATATCAATATTTTCCTCTTGATACTAGTATTTTTTTACTCGATACTATTTTTCCGATACTTTTACTGATATTAGTACTCACACCTCGGTATCGGATTGGTATCGAAAGATACTCTTTTTTTTATCTTGCTGGTATTAAATGTTTACTAGGATGGACTTTGTAGAAATAACAAATGACACTATTTCTCAATCCTCCCTCATTTCCTGCATGACAAGCAAGAAGCAACTCTTTTAGCTCATAATAAATCATAGCTGTTCTTTAATCTTTGTTTATCTATACAGTCTGATGCCTGACTGGGCAAGTAGCGACCAGTCTACAACCCCCCCCCCCCTTTTTACTAAACAATGAGATCGGTCATCACAAACTAAACAAAAGAAGCTTTTGTAGAGCTCAATGAGCTCACTCAACTTAAGGATACCCCAAACAAACTAAGCAGAAAAGTTTATGTTCGTTGTTTAAGCAGATAAATCAGAACAGTGCGTTCACTCTTTTATTGTGTCAATAGTTAATAATCTATCTTGATAGAGTATATAAACGACGAATGTAGTTAGAAAACGGCACCTTCCAGAAGTGAATTATGGAAGTTTTTTTTAAGAAGTTGAATAGCAAAATTGGTTTTAAAATATTAAAAACCACTATAAATTTCAGTGTTTAAATAAATACGAAAATACAATTATGGAGAAAAGTTGAAATTATTATTATTAGATAAAAAAACATTTTTCCAGATTAAAATTTCGATACCAATACTTTTCTTCCGATATCTGTACGGTATCGATATTTTTTCTTCCGATACTTTTAATGAGTACAGTATCGATACTTTTCTTTCGATACCACATCCCTAACCGGTAGCTGAGTTGGGCCTGCTATGATTCACGCTCTTATTACTGGAGGAAGTAGGGAAGGGGGGAGACAGAACGAAAACATTTTCACTTTATATTAGAAAATAAGAATAATTTTGTAACAAATGAATAACAATAATACGATAGTAGAGATGATTCACTAAGTAATGTACAAAACAGTTCTCTTGACTATATACATTGCTCAATGGATTTTCAATTTTCTGAATAGAACCATTATTTTGCTATAATAACAACAAAACATTAGGTCGTGTTTATGTTTAGTAATAGACTTATATTAATTATTATGACTGTTTTCAAAATTATTCGTTTATTTTGATTAAAGTATATGCTATGGATATAGGTATAATTTTAGGAAGGTCGGGTTATCACAAAATGATTGATAATCCTTGGGAATCACGGAATATAATATTACTGATTGAAAATCTCCATTTAATAATACACTATAAAAAAATAAACATAAAAGTGATTGGTTATTTTTAATTACCTTGATTAGGAAAGAGAGTGTATTTATCCGTAATAGAATTTTATTACGATTGTAAACGTGAGAATATTACAGCCTAACTAAACCTAACCTAAACATGTGCTCGACGTGTTAAGCTCATTACTATGAAATCACATTATTACTATTATTATTATTATTATTATTATTATTATTATTATTATATTATTATTAGTTCCGCGTCTTACTACCCATTCGGGTTATACGCACTTACGCTAATGTGCAATGGTAGGGTGATTGTGAGATGAAATGGAGGACCTAAAGTTTAACGTGGGATCCAAACCACGGTGGAGGCCTGGCATTCCACACATTCACAAGTTATGATTAATACACGGCCTGTCAGAGGTGAAGGAAGGGTTTAGCAATCAGATAAATCTGTGCCGGGACCGAGGATTAAACCCCGGACCCTAGCATAGAAGTCTGACAACTTACCACTAGACCACCAGGACACCCGAGATCATATATGTCTGTTCATAACGTATAACTATAGTAAGATTCTGGTAGAAAGAACAGTGTTTAGCAATTAAAAAAGTTAGTAAGACAATTTTAGCATATTCATACGTCTAGTCATTTGATCAGCAGATGTCTCTTTTGATAGTTATGATCAATACCTTTAAAATAATATTCATATTATAGTAAAATGTTGTCAATGTTTACCGCAAAAAAATACGTTTGAATTTTCTAAAATGTTCTTCCTATGAAAATTTGACTATACCTATACAGTGGTCTCGATAATCCAAGATAAGCGATATATGTTTTAAGTGTAAAAACTAAGTAATCTATAATATATTTAAATTACATAAAACAAAAATATCATCGTTAATATAAACAGATGTACTGTACCTGTAGGTATTAATTAGAATTTGCAAAAGATAATCGAGGGTTTTCTGGTTGAATTTTCTTTGTGCGTGAAATGTTATAAATGTCGAGTGCAAAAATTTGTATTTTTTAAAGTGTTTTTTCCCACAGTAATGTTGATGTACACCTCGTTACTCCAAAAGGTAGCAAGATTAACTTATGGGGTTCCAATATGGCATAGTGTAATTTGTCAAGGTAAGACTACTACCTTTCAAGGTAAACGATATGTACATATATACATAGCAGATACAGTTTCATAGGAATATTCTTATTTGACAGAAATAAATTTACTATATCTAATTTTACGTGTTCATACGTCAATCGATGTGATCTGCAGATATAAATTTGTATATGTATCATTACCATTTACTATAAAATAACACTAATTGTAGTAAAATAATAACAATTTTGGACACAACAAAATATGTTTGTACTTTCTAAAACACTCTTTCTATGGAAATTGGACTGTAGGTCACATTTCCTTATGAGACACATCCTGACAAAGCTACTTGTTCACTACGATACAGTAACCAAACAATCAATCATCGTAAGAAAGGTAGAACAAAACTTACCTGCCATAGAATTAGTCCAAAGCATTATTTTCTACCGATAAATATTTTTAGGTTCTTCTAAATAGTTTGTAGAAATATTTTAATCAACCACAGAAACAAGTTTTTAATTTCTTCAACTTTATATATTAGGTTTCATTTTAAATAATTTATTTAATTTGTTGAGCTATTTATTTTCTATAAAATAAATGTTAATCACCAAATTCTTGAATGGAAACTAAAAGCAATTCAATGAATATTTGGTTTAGTACATCTTTTAATTTAATGGGTTTTTTAATCAAGATCCAAACATGATTTAATATATTTTTTAATATCAAATCTCCTAAAAGCTTAAAGATTTAATATAGACTCTGTTTTTTTAATGTTTGAGATTTCATATTGAATTAAATAAATCATTTTAGTAAATATATATCAACGCATAATTATAAATATCGTTCTATTGCCACATCAACAACACCGTGTCAAAACGCCTGATGAGTCTGCAACTCCACTACACCTGTGTAGTACAGATTGCCTTCCTCACACTGAGTATGAGACCAGCAAAAAAATTAATTCGCGCATGCGCCCTTTATACACACAAGGCAAAAAAACTACGGCCATCAGCATATCACAATTACCCATGCACAGGGGCAGTGTTTTCGTTCTTAATTATATAAATAAACTTGTATATTTAAATACTATATATATATATTACGTTTAACGCTTGTACAATAATGTGAAATGGCCAGCATATTTGCTACTACGAAATATTCGACACACATTCACACGGCCATTGCTTTCATACCGGTTTGGTGAATAGTTCATGTTAGCAACAAAATTAAATCCCTTTCATAAAATTATTTTTTTATATTAAAATCAAAAACTCAATCTGTATTTTTAAACAATTTGGAATATTTTTGGAAATATGAATATATATATATACAAAATATTTAACCAAAACCAATTTATTAAAACTTTTTTATACAAAGATATTTATTTTTACTATTGTCTCTTTTCTACTCCTTATAAAACAAAGTTTCCGTCTGTATCTTGTATGGTGTTGCTTAAGACCTCTGGAACAGCTTAACTGATTGCAATGCAGTTTTTTTATATATTATGTAGCTTTTTTCCGGGAAGGTCCAAGGCCATTGATTAAACGAATAAAATAAAATAAAATAGATGTTTTTTAAAATATATTGTAACTGCGTGATTTATGTTGGATCCTTCCATTGAATGTAAAATTCATTATTTTCCTTGTTACTTGATCACCAAATCCAAAGAGTAGTTACAGAATAGATTTCAATAATAACTCTAAAGAGAAATAATATTTTAGTTTAGTTGGTTGAAATGAATTCATAGTTTCTTATAAAGAATAGTTTCTGTACTTATAACTATAGAACTACTGAATAGATTTAAATGCAGAAGTTTTATATTATTTAGAATTTCTCTGTAAAGGTTATAATCTATTTAAAAATTATCTATGTCTTCAAGAATTGAGCAGCAATGTTAAAATCAATACAAGTGTTTTATGTACTGTACACTGTGGAGTGGCAAAAGCGAGGACTGCCCCAAGGTGCGTCTACTGTTACGAATTCAGAAAAAATCAGACCCGACAATATTGATTCAAATAAGTTCGGAGAGTCCTAAATCAAGCATCAACCAACAACTGCATGCAAGTGTAATTAAACATATTATACACGACCCATGTTACTGTTGACCTGATCGTTTTCATACATGAACCAAAAACTATCCAAGGAACTTTTAAAGAGCTGCGTTGACGGGCACGACGGATACCCTAAATACCCTAGACTTGATCCCTAAGATGGAGAGGGCTCAGCAACGATTTGATCTTGAGCCTTGGAGGTAGACAATCATGTGACTATCACTTTAATGTAAAGCCGTGTGGCTTTGCAGGTTCATCAAATCCATTAAGTATGTGTGTAATTAAAACAACACGTACAGTGATCAAGGGACGTTTAGTATTAACTTGAGCAATGAGAGGGAACAATTTCTGTTGGGATCAATCAAAGGGTTTTGCATTGAGTTGTCCATCTAAAAAATGGACAATGTGTATATTTTACCAGAAGTAATGTCATTGATGTCACTAAAAACCTATGTGACACACTATTAACAACCGTCTTTTAATTTTGCTTTCAAGATCCCTTTGCGAAGAGGTTTACTCACAGTGAGGTTGCTTTATGTAATTCTTGGTAAATTAAGAATTTCCAGTGTCAAAGCAAGAGTGTCTGTTGAGGGACCAGCCATAGTAATGAATGGTGATTCCCTCCTTTGGGAATATACCTTAAACCCGAATAACACAGTGTTGTATTATTTAAGAATATGGCTCAAGGTCATCATCAAGTGTCCAACCTCATTTGTAAATTTACATACCGTGAACGATGTAGCCCAAATATACTACTAATTAGTTTGCAAAGCACTGAGACTCTTAGAGGGTAGCTCACACTTAATCAGTATTTTACCAACATTTTCTCTGTGTGGCTCCTCTTCCTCATTCAGGCATTTGATCGCCATCATATTAACATTTCCCCCTCAAGATCCTCTCGCACTATGGCTCACCCACAGGAAAAGCATGTCAGAAGATATTTAACAAGAATCAGAACAATCAAATGTAGACAATTTGTGCTTCAATTGAGATAATTTTAATGCAGGTTAGACCAAACCAACCAAATTATGTGATCTCTCTCTTACAAGACTGTGAAGAACTTGGGTCTTCTTCTAACTGACAATTCGTATAGATTTATATTCTATAGAGACTATTTAAGAGAGACGACAAACGACCTGACAATTCTATTACAAACTTTGAATATAAACACGCCTTTATTGAACACAGAACAACTACCATTTAATAAAGGTATTATGGAATGTTCAAGATACAGTAGGAAAAGTATTATTTTACTCTACGCCTTGAGGTAAGTAAATATCTTTGTAATTAATGTATTCTTCTCCAAGCCAGGTCTGAGGGATGTGTTGCCTTTGCAGTGACTTCATTAGGTATAGCCTTACCTAGTTAAAAGGGGACAGAACAGCTTATGCGACATTTAAAATACTTTTGCATTTTTCTAACGACCAAATTGCCGTTCGCAACATATCGAGAAAGTTTCAGATCAAAATTACTGCAAAATTAAATTTAATATTTTGGAATGAGAATACAATGTAGTATAAGACCTCAATTGATGATCCAGATAGAATCAGAGAGATCTGATAAGCAACAATGTACTCATATGAGGTGACATAATCTAGTCTAACACGAGAGTAGCACGTTAGACTATGCGGCCACTGAAGCGGAGCTTTTAGATATTTTGTTTCTCAAATATGTTTAAGGTGACTTGGATAGATAAAATACCCACACACAAACACACACAGACACACCTTTCAGGATAAGCTAGTGCTTGCAGTGCTTCTGTCTGTATATATAAAGCATGCCTCGCTGTTTAGTTTAATAAGGTCATACGACGCATACTTCTGTGAGATGCTTGAAATCTTGACAGTAAGGAAACTTTTTTAAAAAATGTTCATGTTTATTTGGTAAGGAATAATAATAATTGATAGTAAGTTTATATCTTCTTTTTTATTCCCTTATCCTTATTTTATATACTTTTCTTCTATGACACGACGTGTTTTGGTGATTTTTCACCATCTTCAAGTCTATTTGTATTAATATGATTGATTTACTTCATACTATTGGAAGATGGTGGAAAAAACTACCTAGACATTTCGTCATTGAAGAAAAGTGTATAAAATAAGGATAAGGGAGTAACAAAGAAGATATAACCTTACTATAAAGTAAAGAAAATATTTTTAAAAATCAGACATGTGAGTTAAGATATAATGAAAGGGACTGTCCCTTAATGTAAACATATTGTAGAGGGACCATTACCAACATTAGGCAAGCCCATGTTGAATTAAGTACTGAATTAAGTACGGAAAACTCGGATGTATGCACTGGTATCAAATAGTAGACAGCTAAACAACCTGTTCTTTATAAGAAGAAAAGTCTCACCAGAAATATTGATTGAGAGTCACTAAAATTTGGCAGTCTATAAATATATTTATTTGATTTATTAATTTAAAAGTTCATCTATTAAATTATCAAAAGCTTAAAATAATACTTCATTATTAATTACTGGTAAAGTTTATAATTACATTATTAATTAAACGGACTAAGAACATTAATACAATTACTGTAACATTTTTTATTCCCGTCAGTGTGGCAAGATGAGTGTCTACTTTACAAATAAGTGTCTTTCTATGAAAATCAGAGAGGGCTGGCTCACATTGAGAGCTAAGATAAGCGAATCTATGATATATAGATGTGGCTTAGCAGTAGTTAACAAATAAAATAGCTTTGCTATATAATTCATTAAGCTAAGCTATGCCTTGCTAAGCCACGCTATGTTTTTTCCGATTGCAGGCCGGACAAGTTTCCATCTTCCATCTTGAGCCATCTTATGTTGCGCATGCGCATAACGCCGCTTGGGCTACGCGTTGAAGTTTTGTTTTCAGATGTTTTCACGTGTGCTTAAGTAATATTATATTCAGTTTTTATATTTAATATGTGTTTATATATTAAAATGGAACTGTTAATTGAACAAGTAAAACCTGCATATCCTACATTTTCTTCATATTTCAAAACAACTGCAAATAGCAGCAGCTCCTTCCTCAGTTCTATCATCTGAACTCAAACAAGACTTTCGGAGAATTTCATAACTTAACTTCACTGGAGCAGACCAGCAAGAAACCATAGCTTAGCTTATCGTTCTGTGTGAACCGGCCTTAAGAAACGTTCTGACCACATGCAAGAGCCTCGTTACATTTCATTGTGATCATGTACGGAAGGAAGGCTGGTAGAGATAAGAGAGCTGATAGCGTGGAAGGCACACATCCATAAATCACTGTTCAAGGTCATATTAAGGAAGGAAGGGTTGTGCTCCAAGTTCCCATCTGCTCTATCTTATAATATATTGTAGTTTTGTAAACGTGGTTCACATGGAAATACGTAGGGGAACCCTTGAATAAGGCTTCCTTTGAATTAAAAGCGACCCCCCCAGCAAGGCTTGGAGAAAGGTGAATGTGGTCGGGATATTATTCTGAAATAGAAGGAAAACGGAACTTATTTCAACACTTAGAGATGAGATAAGATGTCTTTAAAAATTACAACAACCACCAAATGGGCGTTACACTCGCACTAGTAGATATTGCTACGATACCTCCTAAATAGCATTCAGGCATGAGATTAAAGTTATCTCTGTAATGAAAGGTTGTCACTTAGAAAACACGGTAACAATTTACCAACTAGAATAGACTCTACTGTCTCAGATAAAGTTGTGACGGAAGCAAGGAGATATCTGACTGTAAAAATAAAAATGGAACAGAAATGTGCAAAATATGTGCAAGGTACAAATACGCATGTGCTAGAAACAAATAGGTAATGTGCCGGAAACCAAATAAATGTACAAGTAATAAATTACTACGTGCTATAAATCAATGTGTCTGAAATAAATAAATCGATGGATTAATCAAATATAAATAAATTCGATGAAAATTGTATTACCATAAAAAGTTGTTATAGTTATACCTAATGTGTACTAGAGTATTTGTAATTGTATTGTTGCTGTTATAACCATCCAATTGATGAGTCACACAAAAATTCACAGTACAAGTTAAATTCAAGTATAAGAATGTTAGAGAAAGAGGGATGAAATATATGATTCAGTACAACTTTATAAAAAAAACTAGGACAATGTTTCCATTAATGTACTATTCCTAGAAATATTTTACAATGCCTTTATTGAAAATAGGAATCAAGGTTGATTTTTTTCATTAGGACCAAATCATTTCATTATGATGAGTTTTTAAATATGCACTAACATAATTATTAGAAAGGAGACATATTTCTGAAAAAAAAGATGGGATTTTATTAACTCCAAACTCTTGGATGAGCTCAGTATTTTAATTATCTAAGAAATATTTGTGTACCAGAAACTAACAGGATATAAGGCTTCAATTTTGTCAGAATTTTAACCACCCACACCAAGGCAATATAATGAAAATATTCACCCCATTTAAGCCATTACTAGGTTGTAATAAACACATTTCCTATTTATGTTGACGGTAAATATAAGTGTCTCCCAAAAGTTCCGATTCCATTCCTATGATTCCTTTTTCTTCTATAATTAAATATACAGTACTTCATATTATAAATTAAAATGACAATATTCAACTAACTCATTTGATTTATTTTAACTATATTTATTTACAAATGACACCCGGACACAGTGTATTGTATATTATTCTCCCTCCACCACCTAAATATGTTTTAGTGTGATAACCAGAGCCGTATTTTAATCACACGTCTCATTTTTTGGTACAATACATCAAGTTCACTTAGACTATAGACTGGTCATGATCCCCTGTCTCTAGGTTAAAAGTTTATAAGCTATATTTCATTTTCAGGACTTTTTGTTGTCATTTTAGCCTTGCTTTGAGTAAAGTTTCACTCATTTCTAGATGGAATTTATATATAGTAATTAATAACAAAATTTTATAAAGTGATTATTACCCAAATATAAAATAATTCACCACACAATTGTCATGCTGACAATATTACGATGGCTTCAAATGAACTTAGCACAGTCTTTACTTGCGTGGTGAGAATATCCACATCCCTGGTGTAGAACTAAAACCAGGATGGTATTTGTAAATCAGTGTTCATATTGAGCGAAATGCGAGAGTTTATTTTTATAAAGGTCTACCACTATGTACAAATACATTTTAGATTAAAACTGTAAAGGGTTGTTTGGTTTATGTATTTTTCCTAGTTTTAATTTACCATTTTTAGTCATTATTAAAAAAAGTTGAAGCTTTACTTTTGCATTTTTTATGTTATTATATTTATATATTTTTGAGAATTTTTAGTTGATAAAAATACATTTCCTGTTGATAACCCTTGACTATTGTGATGCGTGACTTAACCTGAACATGCAGGGTGAACGTACATCGAGCGTGACTTGTCGAACGTGAAGTAGATCAGATGAGTAGACACGGGAAGACGTCTGACAGCTAACCATGACATAGCGAGACAAACACATTGTTTACTGAGCTACATATCGAGCTTAAAACAGGTTTTGTTTGACCTTTCAAACAACCAACAATCTTTAGCTTTTGTATTGATGCATCGTGATTTGAAAATAGATAATCGCAGGTAGGGTGACCCAATTCGCTTGATGTTAGCTTTTATTTATTATTATTAGCACCGCGTCTTACTACTCGTTCGGGTTATACGCACTTACGCTAATGTGTAATGGTAGGGTGATTGTGAGATGAAATGGAGGACCTACAGTTTCAAGTACAGGGTTGGGCAGAATTACCTGACATGATTTAAAAATGAATAAATAACATATAATTTGTAATATACGTTTTTAATGTCTTACTATAACACTACAAAAAAACTAAAATTAAATGTTTCTCTCTCCTTAGCATATGTTATTTGTCCGAAGAGAAATATTAAAAATAAAATTATAAATTTAACGACACATTAGCTCACGCCAATATTTTTAAATATAAATCACTTAACTGAATGTTGAATTTTGTAAGATATCAACACATTTGTGTTCAACGTGGGGCTCGATCCCACGACCCCGAGATTAAGAGTCTCGTGCTCTACCGACTGAGCTAGCCGGGCATTGATACTAGTGATAAAAATCAAATGATCTTGACTTACGTTAAGTTCGACTGTTTTATTGCGCATTTAACATTTTCAAAATACATCTACTATCTTGATTATTATTCTTGAAAATATATAGTGCACACTAAAACATATTAATAATAAAAATAATAAAAGTCAAAATCAATCCAATTAATGTTTGCTTAGGATTCAAAATTAATTAGAATATCTAGAAAATGATTTAATCCCGAAGTACTTAAAGGTAGCTTTTAATTATTTTTTTAGCAATGTGCATTACTACCTGTTCAGATTATACGAACGATATATCTTTAGTCCTTATAGTTGATACATATTTTAAAAAAATCAAATATTAAACATAGCATTTTCACTTTTAATATTGTGAAAAATTATAATTAATCAAAATAAAGCTTGTTAATAATATGAGGGCAGATAGAAAAGTGACGCACAACAATTTTTTAGGCGCGGATGTTGAACGTTGCCAATATGAGTAGTTTCAAATTGAGCGACATTATGTGTCGCCCTGTCGGAAGTTGCGTGAACTACTGAGCCAGGATGGCGCGTGTTTTATTGTAGTTCACATTGGAAGAGCAACGAAGTGTAGTCAGTTTTTGTAGGCAAAATAAAACAATCCGAGTGAAATTTACAGTGAAATGTTAGTCGTGTACGGTGCTAATTGTCTGGACCGCAGCAACATCTCAAGATGGTGCACATTCTTTGAAGAAGGCCGAGTAAACCTTGCTTATCAGCCACGTTCCGGTTGACCGCTTCAACACCACCCTATGTTGGAGACATTGAGCAGGTAATTCGGAATTAGCGGCGGATCCATCTCCGGACCTCGGCAGAGCATTTCACCATTTCGTGTGGTACATAATGGGTGCCCAAGAACTTAACAGACGAACTAAAGGAACAATAAACTATAACATCCGTGTGTCACTTGACGGGTTCGCTGAAGAAGGGCACGACCTCCTGCGAGGTGTAGTGAATGGCGATGGTTCCTGGTCATACCTTTACATGCCTGAAACACAGCATCCCTCGTCATCGATATCGAAGATATTCAAGGTCACCCAATCTTTGAAAACAGTTCTAGTGACGGTGTTGTGGGACATGCATGGTGTACTCTTTGTGGAGTTACTTCCACGCGAGACCGCTGTGAACTGTGCAATCTAAGC
The DNA here is from genome assembly GCA_033556935.1 of Timema podura. Lineage (NCBI taxonomy): Eukaryota > Metazoa > Arthropoda > Insecta > Phasmatodea > Timematidae > Timema > Timema podura. The sequence goes on along the minus strand of JAVRXN010000014.1, from coordinate 44,447,614 downwards.
CACAACATTGGCAAAGTTGCGTCGTGCCCTTAGTGACTACTGCCCCCCTAACAGAGACGCTATAAATGCTGAAATGTTACATTACAATGTTCGACCCCATATTTCAGCTTCTGTTCGTGAAAAAAATCAACAATTTAGCTGGGAGGTGCTTCAGTAGCCATCGTACAGTCCAGACCTGGCTCCTTGGACTTTCATCTGTTCGAACCAATGAATAAATTCCTGGGTGGCCAAAGCTTCGACTCGGATGAGAAGTGAAATCGATCGTACGCAGGTTGTTATATGTCCAGTCCCGAGATTGGAGGAATGCCTCTAGAGACTTTGTTATTATGTTTAACAATAGCTAAAATATGTAGCTTCTTTTTATATGTTTGCTCTTTTGTCTAACTATTAAAATGTTTTGAAAATAAAATGCGCTTTACTTTTCGATCTGTCCTGGTATATAAAAGTTAGCTCGAAGTCAAAATATGCATAAATTACACTAATTTATAAATTGAAAGTCACAAAAATATATATACATGTTAAATAGCTCTTATTAAGTTAAAAATAAATTAAAACTTGATACCATCAATCAAGCTCCTTTTAAACTGAATGTGTAATGGTTTCTTGTAAAGGATGTTTTTTGGTAGTTGAAGAATTATTATGGTAATATTTTATTTTGATAGGTGGATGATGCTAGACAATTAATTTGAATATGTTAGTATTATTTGTCATAAAACCAGTTAAAATAATGAATTCAAAGTGAAAAATCTAGTGGTAAAAGGAAGTAAAATTAAATTTAGGAAAAAGTGTTACAGAAATGATAAACTATAATTATTATATTAATTTAACCACGTTGAATGATTTTAAGAAATGTTGATTTCTATTATCTTAGAGCCCAGTTGACCAGCGGTTTAAATGCCAGTCGTATATAAGTTATTTTGCTTGTGTTGGTGAGGTCGGTGTTAGAATACTGGCTGGGCGTAATGAGGGTTGTATGTTTCTAAATTGTCTCCCACTTTTGCTCGACTCAAATGCGGGTACATTGCTGCAACTCTTTATCAATACGGTAGAAAATAAGATGTTTTTAGCAACCTTTTAGGCAGTAACGTGTATGGCAAGGTTAATAACCTGCTAGCCAGGTATTAAGGAACATTGTGAGAGTCTCCGTCGGTCCTAAAAGCTGTTAAGGGGTGGCTTTCTTCCCTTGTCTTGGACCGCGCTAATGGTCCGGTGCGATAATCAAAAGTAACTAGATCACATCACGTACAAATCAATTAATATTGTGAATTTATCTTAAATCTGTCGACATGTGACGTGTATCAAGTGAAATACTAGAAGCCAACCAATATAATAAATAGTAATTTAAATATATGATTTCGTTAATTAATTTAACACACTAGCTAAAGAATTGGTGCAGGTGAATAATAAATAAGAATTTAAATAAATGAAGTTTAATATTTTAACCAACAACGCAGCCACTATACAATCACAACAAACTAGAGAATGAAAAAATAAACATTCATACCGTGTTGAACTCATTTCATTTGCGAAGCTTCGTCCTGATCCACCTTGCCAAGATAAACAATTTATACTATAGATAGAGGTGATCCAAAATTATCTCTCTTATATAATGTTCAAAAAATAACCAAACCATAGACAACTATAATGATTTTACCAAAAAATCGTGAATAAATATTAAAAAAAGAAGGGTAATTATTTTCTCTCTCCATTTGTCCGAAGAGAAGACTTAATATTATAATTATGAAAGTAACGACACATTAGCTCACACCAAGATCTTAATATAAGTCACTAGACTGATTTGTTGAATTGGGTAAAATATCTAAAAATACACGCCCAACGTGGGGCTCGAACCCACGACCCCGAGATTAAGAGTCTCGTGCTCTACCGACTGAGCTAGCCGGGCGTTGAGAGTAAGTTGGAAACTCAAATTATCTTGGGTCGCCTATTTCATTCCACTTTTAGCATTTTTAGTATACATTTATATTTTCTTTAAAATATGTAATGCATACTAAGACATATAGTAGTAAAAATAATAATAGTTCAAATACATGCATTTAATGTTTATTCAGGATTTAAAAGAAAATTAAATAATTGAATACATATTACAATTCCGAAGTACTTAAAGGCACTGTACCTGTTTGAGAAATGTTCTAACATTGGCTCCATCACGTATGACGTACGATGGGTGACTGTTGTCACATGCTAAATGGTTGAAGTCGAACCAGGTAGTCAATTGAACAGGAGGTGACTTGGTGGTCTAGGGGTAGGGTGTCAGACTTCTGTACTGAGAGTCCGGGGTTCAAACCTCGGTCCTGACACAGATTTATCTGATTGCCAAACCCTTCCTTCACCTCTGACAGACGTGTATTAATCACAACTTGTGAAAGTGAGGAATGCCAGGCCTCCACCGTGGTTCGGATCCCACGTTAAACTGTAGGTCCTTCATTTCATCTCACAATCACCCTACCATTACACATTAGCTTAAGTGTTATAACCCGAACAGGTAGTAAGACGCGGTGCTAATAATAATAATAATAATAACTGAACAGGGGCATCATAATATTCAGAAGGGGATCCATGTTTAATATAATATAACACACGTTTGGTGAGAAACAATTACAATTGGTTATACCAGATATAACTGTAATATACCATCGGTGGAAGTAATGGGATTTCTACAATATAATATATTGGACAGGGTCGGCTTCATGAGGGGCGGTGCACCGGGCCCCACCTCTGAAAGGGCCCAATTTTAGCCTGAGAAAGGTTTAATTCTTAATTAAGCGAAAAAATAGTATATAAACAAAATATGTTTTATTCTTTTTTTCTTGTAAATATGTTTCATAATATTTTTTACAAGATTGTATTTGATCTCATCTGGACTCTTCAAACACTTGTCACCAACCCCTGTTACTGTCACTGTTAGTTTTTCATCTAATTATAGATAGCACCAGTGATGGTAGATGGTGTTAAGATATTTCTAAAAATATATACTATATTTAAACATAGAATTACTCTACTTAATTACTCTATGTCATTAATAACTCGAAACATCATTGCCGCACTCACTAAAGTACGCCATCTCTCCCTATCTTGAGCTAATTCTATCCAGTTTATTTATTTATGTTGCAAGGCCGCTATTTCTTGATTTAAATGGAAAAGAGTGGTGAGTATGTTCTAAAGTTACCTTTTCAAAAACTATTACAAATGGCGATCTGGCGGAATTCAGTTAGTGACGTCAATACCCATTGATATTGGTTTACATGCGCGACAGTGTGAAATATAAATTAGTAATATTTAAACACATTTTATGTTCGCCTTTATTTGTAAGGATTTTTAAATATCATTACAAACCATTAAACAAATCAAATATAAATATAATAATCTCTATATATAAATATAATATAGTCATTAATTAATTTGTAGGGAGAAATTCTAAAGTAATTCATAAGGAAGTTTTGTTTAAAACTTTTGATAACATATTAGATTTTATATCCATAGTAAATAAATCAAATAAAACTTTTTTCTATTATGTAAAATGTTAGTTACTTTCTATAAAAATAGTCGTTTAAAAAGTTTGCTCCTAAAAAAGTCAGAGTTTAATTGAGTACAGGATGCTGAGAGAGGAAGATGTGCTGCTTGCAACTGAGGCAATGTTGTAATTATTCTTAGTGGTCGTCCAGCTAGAAGTCAATCTTAGGCTCGCCCTTCTCTCCAGAGTTGCCAAAAGTATGCTGGACCAGATTTATAGACGGATATAAAATGTGATGAATATGGACTTTCTAGAGTTGAAAGAAGATTATCGGGTGGTTTTAAGAATAACAAATTCACAAACCACGAACGAAGACAACCTTCTCAGATGAAGCCTCCCAGCAAACTAAATGCTGATTACTACGTTGCCGACAATGTTGCTCCTGTGTAGATGCACCTCAACAATATTGCCAACATTTTACCAACATTTATTTGATGTTTACTGCTCACTAACGGGAAACCGTCAAATGTTGCCAATATTTAGAATTGATTTCTCACGTTTTTGTTGACAACTGTGCTGACAACACGTGTTGACAACAATGTTGTTGCGGTGTGGACGCACCTTAACTTATAGGGAATGGTGCAAAAAAAAATAATGTTTAATATGGAAATGTTTATATGGTAAACAAACCAATGATAGGAGGCTAGAAAGAACGTTTTGTTGCAATGTTAATTTTCCTTATTCTTTATTTTTGAATATTAAGCGTTTATCAATAAATGACCGTTAAATAGCACAAAGCCGTCTTAGGTGGGGATCAAAGCGGCCCTGGTTTCTCTTTAGAGGAAACCTCGTAGAAGAGTCAAAATCAAACATTAAAATTAAAAATACTCACTAACTAACAAACAGTTGAAAAGACAGTATTTTTTAAAGTTTAGAGAAAGTTACGCCCGTACTTATTGGCAAGTCATAGAACGCAGGGTGTATTGAGAGAAAAGGCTGCTGTCTCGCAGCTAGAGATAGGAAGTAAACATTTGTACTTTATATCTTTTAAGGTCTAGATCTTACTTATAGTTTACAGGTCCCACCCAGAGGATTCAAGTCCTATGGATATGGAATTTCGGGGCCCCCTTTCACACACGAAAATTAACTTAATTTTAATGTTGGATAATGTTCGAAAAACTAATATAACTGTGTGCATGAAAAAATATAAAAGCTTCCTTCACTACATCCTCCTTGTTTTTATTTTCATCCTCATTATTATTTTTGTTTTAGCGTTCATTTAAAATATGGAATGTCTTTAGAAATTTTTCAAGTATGATGTTCACGTTTACGGAAAGCCAATTATTTGATATAAACACCGACACGAAGTTCGTGCGATGGAAAAATATCAAAATATTGGTATTTATGAATAAACTCCATCAAACTACCTGAAACTTACGAAAGGAGCACAACAAGCGTTGCTCCATAGAATTAACACCACTCTACATCACTCTGGCACAAGGATGGCCGACCGACCACCCTAGCAGCTAGCGGAGGAATTGCAAGGGAGCTGGCCATCTTCAACTCCAGCCACCGCAGATCCACTACTACTAATACTTAGCACCACGTCTTACTACCCGTTCGAACTATACGCTTAAGTGCTAATTACTCTAATAGGTTAAGAATCGGGAAGGTTGAATATAGAGGAAGTAAACCCACATTTGCGTGGAAAACCATTTAGGAAAAGCCACCTCCAGTTCACCCGACACTAGATTCGAATCTCCTTGCGCGTTAGCTAACTACGCTACCAATGCGTGTATAAGCCAAAATCAGTTTGTAGGGACAAGTTGATGTAAACTTGGCCCCACCTACCAGCTTTCGGTACAGCACTAACACTAAAACCTAGTGTTAATCGTTAGTGCTAATCATTAAACACACATTTCTCGTTAATGCAATATCAATAGTGCTACATTAACATAACAATTTTATCAAATGCTCCATTAATTTGGGAGTCACATCACATGCTAAGTTACTTGACAGAAGTGGTAAAGTCAGCAATAAAGTGTCAATGATAGTAATAATAACAATAATAATAATTTAAATAAATAGGAATAAGGAGGACCACTTAAAGGACATACTTCTGCATTTTCGTGGTGTAAAGATGAAAGAAACAAAGCTATAGCCTTATGTCGAAAAATAATTTGGACTTTTCCGTTACCGCAACCAAGCAAAGTGTGAGTATAACAACTTAGACGACGTAGCCACTAAATTTCAAATAAAGTGTTACTGCATATTAAGTTATTTGTGTGTGAATCTTGCAAATATTTCCTTTTATAGTTCAAAGTTTACGACTATTTGTGGTTGTCTATTGGCTAATGCCTTATAGTGGAAACTTATTTCACCACAAACTCCTCTCTAATGATAGCACAAATGGAACACTAATATTTATATTAGTTTAAATTGTTTGTTATACCACTAAATGTTAAAGGCTTTGTCAACTTTCTATAAATTTGACTTCGATCCAAACTATGCGCTTCATGTTTAATTGGTAACAATAACTTAGCACTAACATTTCTATTTCGTTTAGATGTTAGTTCACGATCAGATAGTAGTGGCCGGAGCTAAGTTTTGACAGCTAAGTGATGTAGCTAATAAAAAACAACTAAATATTTAGTGACAATAATAAACTGACGTGCATCCACTTCTGTAAAACCATGGTCGAAGGCGTCACTCTCGCAATAGACTGGCTGCCGATGACAGGCAGATCAGGTTTCGATTCCGGTCGGGTGCACTGAGGGTGGATTTTCCTAAATGGTTTTCCAATCTCAACCCAAGCAAATGTGGGTGAACTTCCACAAAACTCAACCTTCTTCACCCATATCACATAAGCATAATTAGTTTGTAGGCGTATAGCCTAAACAAACGGTAACAAAACACAAATGGTGGTTAGGTCTATTTAGATTAAAAGGAAAAAGTTTCTAGCGAGACAACATTTTCATGTTTTATTTTAAATATTTCAAGAGGTGTATATTGTTTGTGTGGAGCTGAAACATGGACCATAAGGAAAAAGGAAAATATATTTTTGTAAAGTTTTGAGATGTGGTGTTGAAGGAGGATAGTGAAGATCTAGTGGATGGACAGGGTGAGTAATGAAGAGAATCTAAGAAGAGTTTATGAAAAAGAACCATTACCCAAGAGATTCTATGGAGAAAGGCTTACTGGTTAATATAAAAATATTTGCACAAAATCATTCTTAGAAATACAAAATAGAGCACTGAAACTTAAAAAAAAATCGGATTGGTTGGCATGTGTTCTAAGCCGATCATGCTGGTCTCAACCTTGAATTACTTACGAACAGACGTATGGAGCATCTTATAAAAATTACAAACATATTTTTATGTGTTCAACATTTATATATTTTACTATATTATTAGCGTTATATTATAAGTATTAAATATATCAACGGTGACAGCATCAGACAATAATACGTGCAAGTAGGTTTAGTAGCTTTTCTAGCTGTCAAATATGTCCATTCGTAAGAAAATTGGGGTGTATACCAGTTTGCCAGTAACGGGGAGCTTGGGCTTCGAATACCGGTTGGGTGGGAGCCCTATGAAGTGTGTTTTAAGAGGTTTGCCACTCTACCTCCACGTGTTATTGACAGACAATATGGCGATATAAACAAAGTATGCATTTATTGGCGAGGTCTACGTGTCGCCAATGTTAGATAACTCAACTATACTGGGTCGAAGAAAGAATAACAAATATCAAACATTACAAAGCAAATTTAAATGCTTTTACAATCGTAAACAAATACAAATGGTAGTTAGTATGTTTATTATAAATAAGGCACTTTTGTTTACCTTATTAATTATTTTCTCTTGCTGCCATATAGAGAGGGTGATTGGGGTGCACTAGTTTAAATCACTATTTAAATAATTAAAATCATAAAATGAAACTTTAGTTATTCAAATTATCCACAATAGTTGAATGGAGCGCGTGTTACTGTGAAAAGATACTAGCGCTTTCTAGCTTCTTACTTGATCACAGGAACTAAAGTGCAGCGAGACCTGTATTCCTTAGAGCGGTGGTTCTCAAACATTTTACTCTGTGACACCCTTTAGTTGCGTTACGACCCCTATACCCCCACCCGCCCCTCCAGTGTAGTATGATATGAATAAAAATATTTTGTTGGTTTAATGTACTTATGTATATGCATATTTTTACATTTTGTATGGAAATTAATAAAAATTAAAAATCATTCAAACTAAAAAAGTTGTATATAAATTCAACATCTGACACAACACAAAATAATAATAGCTCCTTAACATTAGCATCTACAGAACATTTTTATAATTCATATCATGATACTAATGACTTTATATTTTAAATTAATCACGTGTCTTATGTTTGGTGGTGTGACGTGGCACAAGTAATGGTGATCCTTTGTGTGATTGATTTGATGGTTCTAAACGCAAATTTTACTAAAATAAGGAGTAATATAAGAAAGAGAAATTCTCAGATCTTTGTTGACATCTAGTCTCGCACGATATCTACCCTTCATAGCCGCCAAAGCAGAAAATACTGTTTCCTTCATGTAGATTGCACTCTTAAAAATACAGTCAACATAAATGTATTTTTCTGGAACTTGGTGAGATCGAGTTAATAACAAATAATTTAATGTCATAAAAAAAATTGCGGTCCCTTTTAACAACTATCGCGCTTGCCCTTGGGGGTGGCGCACCACACTTTGATAACCGCTGCTTTAGACCTTGATAAATAGTTACACTAATAAATACTACATGTATTTAGAAAGGATAGTATATACTATTTAACTAAATAGGTACAAGCCTATATTTTACAATTTTTTAAAAATATATCCAAATACAACTTTAAGATAAAAAGCTGTACAAAAATTTGAGAGTTTATAAACAAAATGTTAGCTTAATTAAACACTCATATAAATTAATACCTATTTTGTTACAAAATATTTGTATAGATAATTGTCTTATCTGCTTCAACATCACATTTCATGAAGTCTCCATAAGTGAAATGCTTGTGTTCAAGGGAAATATCTCTTTTGACTTAAAACCATTGACTCCAATTTCCCTAGTTTTGACTCAAGTAATCTTTTCGCAATAGGTCCATTATGTCATAAGGAATGGTTGCTTTATTATTGTGATGAAACTTTATCCTTTTTCCTCACTGTTAAAAGCCTTTAGAGGGCCCATGAATGTCTAGTCAAGGTCCTGAAGCTGGTGGGTTGAGTCAGGTAATGACAATGGTAACGTGATTGGCTCGGGCCATATCGATTACATCTCCAATATTAATAAAACAGGTGATTCCTGAGTGTGTTTGGCATGTTCAACAAAATGAGCTAAACACTTAGGGAAAAGATGGGTTTTGTAACCACCCAAAAAGATCCAATTGAACTTGCAGGACAGAATCTCATCAGTTGATCGGCCGTGTTGGTTCTGGGGAAGATTATCATTGAAGGAACGAAGTATTCATTGGCATTGATCGCTGCAATGATTGATATTGTAGATCTTCTCTCAGCTGACGTCATTGCGGCTACAGTCTCTTATCCTACATGAGTCAGCATCTTCGTCAACATCATAGACTCTCGTTATGATACTTAAAAAAGGGGTTTAACATGCACACAAACAAGTTAGTAGAAATATTGGTGTATAAACCCAAAAGGGTAGTAAGACGCGGTGCTAAAAAAAGAAAAAAAAAGCAATATGAGAAATGTTATTTATAGTCCTTTACAGGAAGGTAGTGGTAAAAAAAATTGTTAAGATTTTCTCTTAAATTTAATCAAACACTGACGTAATTTAGGTACGAACTATTTTCACTTGCAAATTTTGAAAATCTTGAATTTTGAATTTTGAAGAGTAATTATTAAATAAACTATAATTTTGAATAAGATTCTCCACTTGTAAATTTATCTGAATATATTTAATTTCTGAAACCATCTCCCAATTTCCTGAAAAGTCTACCTGTACATGATGTAGTTACCTCCTCGTCAAAATATTCTGTAAAGGGGAACTCTTCCATTTTTCCAAGCCACCATTCTAAATCAATTTTCTTTCGGTATTAATTTCTCATAATTTGGAATTTTGAAAAAGTCCGAAACATCGCCAAGAGATTTATTATCACTGCTAGAATAGTTAGGGTTAATGAATATTGTAATTAATTTAGGACTGGTTTCCGAAAATTTGTCAAAAGAGATAGAAATGTCTAGGTCATCTGGATATTCAACTGTAATTTTTATATTTTCGTCCAAGGAGATAGTTTTGAATTTAGAGTTGTTAATTTTTTCGGATGAGGGATATTTGTTTTTTGGAATAGAATTTTGCTTACTAGGAATTTTGGAGGAGGTCATTTTATTTTTCTCGATCTTATTTGATTGTTCGTAATTTAGATTTGTGGTCTTTTCAAAAATGTTTGGGTCCATTAACTTAAAATTTTGATTGAGACCGGATTCCAAAAAGTCGTCGAATTTCATTATAACATCTGGATCTTCTTGTAATTTGTTATTTTTTGATTTCCTCTGTTTTTAACCTCCTGAAGTGGCAACTCTTCTAAGGGATTGTCGCTCGCGGCCATTTTCTACCCTGCATCACACAACATTATAACTTATCTTAGAATCCATCTCGTTTTGATAATTACCACATAAACTGAACAGTAATAAAACCCGAGAACTTTGATATGGCAATATAAAGATATACCATGTAACTTAAAATAATGTTTTATCAATTATTTGGTTAAAGTGGTTCTTAAATGTTGGTTTTTGAATCCTGTCTGTGACGCGGTTTTAAATAAATTAAAGAACGTATTATCTACCTGTTAAAATATTATCGCTATATTGTTGCTATGTTATTTCATTGATTGCCCTCAATTAAAAAAAAATATTATTAAGTTAGTACTAATAATGGCCGGTAGATCACATATAAATATATCACTATTCATGATGAAACAAACAATCTAACATTGTAACCCTTGTAGTTGTAATGATGACCACCCGGCAAGCGGATTCCATGGAAGGGGGGTCAAAGGGTCAGTTGACCCCCATGTGAAAGTTAGAAAATTATTACAAAACACTAAATGAAAGTTCAAATTTAACAAAGAAAATACAACACAAATAAATTGTCCAGATTTTTTAAAATCTTTCTACGAGCAGACACTTCTCAGTCAGGTCCACATGTGCGTTATTCGTTCACGTTTATTCAATGTCCGATAAAGACGGAAGTAAGTGTGGAAAAATATTTGTTTTCATTTAGGAATGAAAACAATTTGCCTTCCTTGAATATATTCCCCTCCCCCCCCCCAGATATATTTCAAATCATCTGATATTATTGAATATGAAGCTGAAATATGGCCTTAGATCAAATTCCAAAGACTTCTAGATTAATGCTATTGTTAAAAATTTACCTGAGAAGACCGCTTCAAATAACTTCTAGACTAAAGGCATAATCTATTATATTTTTAATTATTATATTATTATTATTATTATTATTATTATTATTATTATCTCCGCGTCTTACTATACTAATATGTAATGGTAGGGTAATTGTGAGTTGAAATGGAGGACCTACCGTTTAACGTGGGATCCGAACCACGGGTGAGGCCTGGCATTCCACAAATTCACAAGTTGTGATTAATACATTTCATGTCAGAGGTGAAGGAGGGGGATTGGCAATCAGTAAAATCCATGCCGGGACAGAGGATTGAACCCCAGACCCCCAGCACGGAAGTCCGACAACTTACCACAAACCACCAGGTCACCGGCATCATCTAACTGACTGAAAATGTCAGGGGCGGAAAGGTCTACAGCTTCTCAATTCATACAAATTTAAAAAATATCTATGGGATGACAATTTCAAATAGCTCCTAGATGCATTTCATTTTGAAGAATTTTCATGCGAGGACCACCCCAAATAGCCTATGTTTCTGATATGATTCAATTTTTAAAATTTTGTCACTGTAAGACCAAAGTCAAATATTATCTTCTATATATATCTAATCATCTTAAAAAAATTAAGATGATGATCACTCTAATTAGCTTTGAGAGGCATCCAAATCTCAAAAATTTCTAGTCGAAGAACACTTTAAATGGCTTATAAAATAATCTAACAAAATAAAAACAAGGCGAAGACTTCTTATATCTTCTAGAGTGAAAAATTATTTCAAAAAATAGTTGAAGGAGGGCCACTACAAATAATTTATAAAACTTATCTGTTTTTAAAAATTTAGGGAGGATGACCACGGTTTAAAACATACATAAGATCAAATATGGATGAGAAACTATTTAATGGCTTTAAACAGAAATCTAGCATTGTAAGTAACTATAATATCTATAATTATGAGCCCCCTATGAAAATAATTTGGATCCACGCCTGAGACCAGGTAACAACTATTGGACCTCCAGAAGTACTGTTTCAGTAAACATTATTCAAATTCATTATAATGTATCAATATTATAAATAGATATTCACGTGTGAGATTCCTACAGGAAATACAAGTTTTTATCATGGAATACCTTGATTCGATGGCAGAGTATATTGGGTGATTATATACACTTATTTTAGCCTCGTATGTATAGGCTCTTAATATAGTGGATACTATTTTATTACAGTTTCAAGTGTAATATTATAGTTTAAAATTCTCACAAGTCTTAGCTCACTAATCACACTCTTTCGTTATTTACGATCAAGTAATGATTAATATTTGTTGCCAGGAAACATGATGTATTTCAATATATTATAATAGTGGTTTCCTAGATACACATTATTGTTGTGTATTATTTTTATCTAGTTTAAATATTTATTTTTCAAATGTATAGTAAATAATTTAAATGAAACTATGTTGTGAGTAGGAGATTATTTTCATGTTAAATTAGATCGATATTTAAAACTTTATATTGTGTGTCCCGTCACCAGCCAGTAGAATAGTCTCCAAAACTTTTACAATATAAGCCCCTTCTTTTTTAAAAAATCCAAATATTGTAAATATCAAACTAGCCCTTTTAACACCAAATCGAATTAAATTGTTCTTCTTTCTCGATTTTTTATTTAAAAGCTCCGTACATCTAGAAAGAAAACGATATGATATAGACCAGAGGAAGAGTTGTTCAAGGTCCTTCAAGATTTATTTGTTGTATTGGTTCATAGAGAGAGAGTGAGAATTTATTATTATTACTATGAATTAATTAATACAATCAATCCAATACCATACAATACAATTTATAGATTATTACAATTTACATTTTAATTTCAATTTTAGAGATATTCATTATTATTACTATTCTAGAGGATTATAGAAAATCTGGTTAATACGCCTCTTATGTGTATATATAATATCGAGCTGAAGGCGCAAAATTGTAGATAAATAAGGTAAAAATATATAAATTACATAACTAATGATAGGCTGTTTCATAAATTAAACTGTTCACTATATACATAAGGTGACACATTGGGTATTTTTATTTGGAGATTGTTACACCTAGACTAAAGTATACTTTTATAACTAGATGATAGTATTTAACAAATTGTGTAGTCGAGTATTACAAAATCATAGCGATCTTCTTCAGTTGTTATTTATATTAATACTGTTAAGATGATTAGTATTATTATTACTGTTACTATCAGTACCAATACTAATAATAATCCTAATAGTTCACTTTAGGATCGTCAAGAATAATATAATATAAGGCTGATTTAAATTTGAATTGTGATAAATATCTACATATTTGGTCCAACGAGTTCCAAGTCCTAGCACTGTTTTAATGAAAGCTTGATTTCATAAAAGAATTTGTTTTAGCTTTTAGCACTATTAATTTTTTTGTGGTCTTATTTCTGGTCGATAAGCTCTTATTAACATATTAAAAATATAAGCAAGTTGAAGTATTTATACAATGTATGATATCATATATAAGTATTAACATCTTATATTTAATTATCTGTCTCATATTTAAGAATCCAAGTAATCTAAACAATGGTGTACTATGTGACTTTGAAATCTGAAAAAGTTATAATTCTGACAATTTTTTCATTAATAATACTAGTGGTCGAAGATGGTTGTGTAGTGATTCCACAAATTTCAATCCCTTAAAGAAGGTGTGGGTAGACAAGTGTGGAGTAGAAATTTCTTACTAACGATGTGGGAATATGTGTCTTAGCCTAGAGAAAACACCAATATATTCAGAGAGAGTCTTGCTTAGAGACCGGATGTGTGAGACCCATTTTAGGTTATCGTCTAAAGTCAGACCCAGGTATTTAACGTAATTTACATGGTATATTTTTTCTCCGTTTATTTTTACATCAATATTTTCATATCTATGTTTAGACTTGATTGAGAATTTCATATATTTAGTTTTCGTGACATTCAAAGATAACCTGTTCACTCTAAATCATGTTGATAAGCCCCCTAAATCACTCTGTAAATGTCTGTATATGGATGCATTATCTTTACCAAAATTAATTATAGCAGTGTTTTCAGCAAATAAATAGGTATTAGATTGCTTTATACAATTAGGTGATTAATTAATATATATTTAATTAGGGTAGGTCCCAAAATAGAGCCAAGGGGAACACCACATGATATTGGTCAATACCGCTGATACCATAATATTCCATTTTATAAAGAAGAGTGATAAGATATACGCCTCTACGGTATCAAACGACCTTACATAAATCAATGAAATACCTAAGGCTAAGTTACAATCATCTAATTTGTCCCTATAATTGTTTTGTCATGTTAATTAACGCACCTTGTGTTGATTTACCTTTTCCGAATCCTGCTTGCTCTTTACATAATATATTAGTTCTCTCCAAGTAATGTATCAACCTTTTGTGGATGGATTTTTTTAAATATTTTCTCAATATTAGACAATAGAGAAATTTTTCAAAATTGTTAATCAAAGTGGGGTCACCGGACTTGTAAACTGGAATAACTTTAGCGATTTTCAGATGTTCTGAATATATTCCTGTATGAAGCAACAGTTAATAATGTCACACAAGGGGTTATATAATGTATGGCGCATTTTTTATCACAACAGAATTTATGTTATCTTCTCCTGTAGATTTACCATTTTTTAGACTCTTTATAAATCGTAAAATTTCGCTTTCAGTTTCAGGAGCCATAAACATTGATTTTGGGTTATGCCTTAGAAAACTATATGGTGTAGGCTCAATTGGTATTCGTTGTTTATCTTTAGCTAAATTAGAGCCAATATTACTAAAAAAGTGTTAAACACATTTGATTTAATTTATTGTTGATTATTATGTCTTGTCAAGAGCACCAAAGCGTCAATCTTAATTTCCCCATTGATAATCTTTAGGGGATTAATGACCTAATATTTTGGTGTTATTTATATTAGTGGATAGTGCTTCGTAGTTTACATTTAGTACGATTATAACATCGAAGTACACCCCCGGGCCCCTGAAAAAACATAACATTATTAGATAGAACACGTGAATGTCAAGTCTATATATTACTAGCTTGATGCCGTATACCACGTGACCACAAAGGTCGTCATATTTAAAAATGAACTTTAGTAGATTTAAACCTACGTTTAAATTAAGAATAAGGCTATTTCATGGGTAAAAGTGGCCAAATATTATTAATTATTATAATGAGTTTTGAATTCAATGGTTGCTCCTAATAATACTCTCATTTATAAGGAGCTAGGAATGCACTCAGCCCTTAAGCTGGTTAGTGCTGCCCACACAATCTGGTATAAACGCACATGCACTGGGAAGTCCTGAAAGTTCTGTAATTTCTTGTTGCTTTCCACACTGGATGTCTAGGAGCGAGTGAGAAAGAGACTAAAAATAATAATCGGGATTCCCCATATATATATATATATATATATAATATATTTATATTGAGAGTGACTCTATGTATGGCTCCCATCTTCCCCCAACAAGATGTCTGCGTACACCACTGTTTGTTGGGTCACACAATTACAGAAATTAAACCACTTATTAAAATATTATAATTTTATGCTCGATGTATGAGCGCTTGGATGTAATATTGTTTCACCGGCATCGGTTGAACAGCGGTTTAAATGCCAGTCGTCAATAGGTTCATTTGCTGGTGTGGGTGAGGTCGGTGTTGGAATCCTGGCTGGGCGTCATGAGGGTTGTATGTTCCTAGATAGTTTCTACTTTTGCTCCACTCAAATGCGGGTACACTTCCTCTAGAACTCTACCTTCTTCATCCATGCCCCATTATCGTGAATAGTGGATGTTGAGACACGCTGTAGAAAACATGTCTACTCTAGCGCCAATAATTGCTCACGTCCGGATCTACCTGTCCAAGATAAACAATTTATATTTTAGAGGAGGTTCAAAGTTAGCTTTCTTGTATAATGTTCCGAAATTAACCTAACCATCGACATCTAAAATTATTTTACCAAAAAACCGTTCAATGATATTTAAAAAAACCAAAGGTAATTATTGATTTCTCTCTCCGTAGCATGGACTTAATTGTCCGAAGATAAGTCTCAATAACAAAATTATGAATATAACAACACATTAACTTAAACCATGATTTCAATATCAATCATTAAACTGATTGTTGAATTTGATAAAACATTACAAAATAGACGCGCCCAACATGGGGTTTGAACCCACAACCCCGAGATTAAGAGAGAACCCCCATACATTCTAGTTTGTTTCAAATCCGCTATGCTTCGTGCTTGTAGAGAACTTCAATTCCATTTCCCCCCCTGATAATTCAACTTGTGTAAAGCGAGACGTATTGGCGCCTGTATGGTTGATTGAGTAGCCGGTATACATTTTTTCCAAAAATAGATTCCAAGACAAAGAAAGGAGAGGGCTGGTTTCTCCTTTTTTTTCTCAGCTCATGTTAGTAAGGCCGGGTTTGGGTTATATTTCAAAATGATGCATAGCTGTAGTAGTTCTCAAGTTCTCATTCAACATTCTTTCAGTTTGTACACTTGTATAATATAGTATATTATTAATCGTCAATAATAGTGTATTAGATTTGTATAATTAAGATGTAGGCCTCAAACCTTGACATTCTGCATTAATTAATACAATAACTAATTCTAATTGAAAGTTAATCGTTAAAATAAAAGACCCAATAAATAAAAATGCTGGTAAATCTTTTAAATTGTTTTAATAATAATTCATAATGGCCAAACTTGAAACTTTTTTTGATAAAAAAATCAAGAAGGCTTGTTTAGAGGAAGTGAAAAACAAGTGAAACCTATAAGGTGGAAAATTATTCCCCACTTTACTTGACCAGGTACAAAACCTCAAACCATTCAAAATATTAAGAGTTGTGCGAGTATGGATTTTTCATTTGGAGTTGAGTTCGAGTTGAGTTTGAATGGAAATAACTAGTACCGTACCTAATGAATTTATATATATATATATATATATATATATATATATATATATATATATATATATATATATATTATAGAGGGAGAGAGAGAGAGCTACATTGTTGAGAAATAATCCACCATAGATAAATAAAACCAAACATACAGCTCAAATAAGAGAACCTCCTCATTTATTCGAGGTCGGTAAATGAAATAATATACACAGCTTCCTACTTACTCTATGGCATTATGAACTCAGCACACTAATACAAACAAAAACAAAAAATAGGAATATCTTTGTCCACCAACATTAAATTTCGTACTTTAAAGATCTCCAAATTGTTTTTACATGTTCTACATACATATCTTACATATTCAGATTCTATTGATTTTATAAAAATATATGTCAATTAAATTTTTTTAGTTTTAATAGTAGTACAACATTTCAATGATAAATTATTTTAAATCTCAAATAGTTGAGGATAAATGATCAAAATTTGAAATCATTGCTTATGTAAAAGTACCTTTAAATTCATTTTCATGGGAAAAATAAATTGTCATTTGGTTTTTAATTTTAAACAATACTTAGACAGGAAATTAAATCGAAACAGCGAATATCAAGAAAATCGATTTTTTAAAGTAATTTTCATGGGAAAATAAGAACTGTTGTTATATTAGACTACGTCCAGATACAAAATTTAATCAAAATTTTGTTAGAGATAATTTCGAGAAAATATATTTTTTCTCTTTTTTTCCTTCGGTGAGCTATCCTTAGTGTTGGGAGATAGATATCCAATTCCACATACTTCTCGGGGGAACTTTTATGAAAATCCTTGATATCAAGTTTTAACCCAATCGGCAAAATGGTTTCCGTTCTAGGCCGAGATACAGACAAACGGCATCGCGAGAACTACTTTTTCTGTTTCAGGGAATCATGATTGTCATTATTTAGCAAAAACTAGATTTCTTTGGATGATCACAATACTTTCTCTCCAAGGAGTTGAGAGAAAGTAAAAACAAAATAGTTTATAAAAGTATTTGAACCAGAAGCGGAACACGGAAAAAGGAAAGCAACTAGAGCTCTGAATATTTTAGCAATTATAATGTGTTTTAGGACCTTTATGACAAGTGTACATTAGGAAAATACCAATAATCCTAAATACAACCCAAAAAGTCAGGGCTCGATGGTGACCGAATTTCCATTGTTCTTTCTTTATTCAAGTGAATGTGATTGAAATTTTATAATATACACTTTCGTTCTTAGGCTGCAAATCATTAGGACTAAGTATAAGCATAGAGCTAGCAAAAAAAAAAAAAGAACTAGAATGTATGTGGAATCATGCCTGATTTTTCCTCCGCCTTATTTTTATTTAATTTACAAATTAACTTTCAGGTTGTTTAAAAAAAAAAAAATAATATAATGTCCTGACCAAACATTTGTCGTCCACCCAAACATAATACACACATTCTAAACATAATAGTGAGGGTTGATTTCAAAATTTGCACAATTTAATTTTATTTAATTTTCATTCGCGGTTACTTGATCACACAAATAAACATAAAAAAAAATTTGGTTTTCAAAAATACATTTAAGTATCAGTGACCACTAACAATTAGCTGGTTTTAATAAATCCCTCAAGATCATAACTTGTGAATGTGAGGAATGCCAGGCCTCCACCGTGGTTCGGATTCCACGTTAAACTGTAGGTCCTCCATTTCATCTCACAATCACCCTACCATTGCACATTAGCGTAAGTGCGTATAACCCGAACGGGTAGTAAGACGCGGTGCTATAATAATAATAATAATAATAATAAATCCCCTGTGTTTAGATTACATATATACTATATTTAATAAACGTGTTTTAAGACAAAAATAATATAGTTTTAAGTTATATTAACTAAATTGTGTAAAGTAATAAATGAGCTGGTTCCACTTCTTAAGTAATAAAATCCTGTGGATTTAAGGGACCGAAGACGTCAACCAATACATTCCTAATAAACTACAAAATTGTATCCGAGAACACTAAAGTAAAATCATTATTGGTTACAATATTAGTTTAGATTATGATTATAGTTCTTTACAAAGAGTTTGGATAGCATATAGTTTAAAAGTTAATTCACCAAGAGATATTTATATACGAGGGCAGAGGAGGGCCTAAAATTTAGTGAAGCTAGTATTCCTGTAATTCTTCTCCTTCCTAAATTTTAGGGACATTTAAACCATGTGACACGGTATACATGTATACTATCAAGTGATGAATTTGTTCATTTATCCTAAGCACGCAACACATCTTGAGTGCTCTAATCAGTTTTGTTCAGCCCACGGCCTGTTCTCTTCTGCCCCGTCACTCTCAAATGATTATGAAATAAATATTTATCATCCAATAATTTATCGTAAATGATTAGCTAACAATGTACATCATTATAAAATGCTATCAAAACCATCTCCATATTGAACAGTGAACATAGTTTGATTTCAACTTAACGTTTTTATTTTAAATTAATCTAACTAAATTTTTGTTTGCCCTACACAAATAAAAATTTGACATAAACAACTACAAACATCATCTATTTCTAGTAAATATACAAACTTTTTATTTGATATCTCATATTACCACAGATAAACGTAATAATGTAGTATAAATTATGTAATTATAGTAGGGCCTATATAAAAAAGAAAGTGAGTGTGTGTGTTCCAAAAAAAAAACCTAGCCCTTTGAGATGATATGGAAATCTGAAATTTGGAGGACAGTAAGAAGAGTCATCTCACTCAACAAGACAATTATACGAAATTTGAGATTTGGGTTTCAGGAAATGGGGTAGGGAGAGAGGGTGCTAAAAATAGGAAAAATGTTTTAACTGAGGTAGAAAATTGAAATTTGGCAAGCACTTCAGAGATTTATATAAGTGTTACAATTTCAAATTTACAAGTGAAAGTTGAATGGGAGCTCTAAATTGGGATTGCTAGAGTTAGCTTGGTATTGTACAAGGAAGACATATAAACGCTGGCAGCCGGATGTTAAACGTCCCAATGCTAGTAAATTATATATATGAGATAATTTCACCCAAAACATTATTTGAAATTGGTCCAACTCCCAAAAAAAGACATTAGAATGTCTAGTTCTCTGAATAGTTAATATATTTTGATCAGATAAAGAAATTTAGCTTTGAACTATGACATTCGTTGTCATTAGTGGGTTTGTTACGGCAAACAATGCTTTCTTTTGCTTAAAGAATTTTTTTTTTCAAAAATACACAAAAATGGTTTAGTGAATTAATGATATTACCTAATTTGAATAAATCATATTTTATATGCCACAAAAAAGCATATGATAATAACCAAACAGCATCAACATATTCTAAAACATTCTTCTCATTGCATCAAAATACCAAAAGCTGCGTGCAAGAATGACACTCGTCTGCCATACAGAAATTGAGTTAGTTGAAACGCTGTTTATTATAAGCTATATACCTAGGGTAAATCCAAGGTACCCGTACATCATTTGGGCTGACTTCATAGCATTCAGAGGTGAACGAGGCGGAAGAACAATCTTTCCTTTTAACGCTTTAACCAAGCAATGTAATTTTGAGTTTAGCATGATCCAAAATTCATACCCAAAATAGGATTACATACAGTCCTATCATCCACATTGACTGTATTCTAACATAAATAAATAATACTTGCATAATTTTTCAAAGTTAAACCCACACATAACCTCAGACTATCACTAAAGCTACAAAATGTTTACTATAATTTGATTAGCTTTAAAAGTATTTAACTTCAGTCTTTTGACTGCGCATTGTTCAAGATAGGATTCTCTTCCTACTCACCATTTCATAACTACACAAATAATCCTACACGCAAATTACCTGACACAAAATTAATTATTTGAACCATTTGTATTGTATTGTACATTTTATATTCAATATGATGGATTGAGTTTAAATAATTTGAAATAAATATTTCACTTTTGACACAACATTTCAAATATTAGATAGGTTTTTTAAACATCAAACCATTTAAAATTGTTAATTTAATTTATCTTTGTTATTTTTTTCTTTGTTCCTATTATTGATTTCATCTACCTTCCTTTGTTTAGCTTCTATTACTGCTTTAGGTTCGCGTATTTTCATATTTCTGCAGCGTCGTGGATCAATAATTTCAGGTAACATTGCTTACAGGTAAAAATCTGACAGTTTTTTAGACATTTCCTTTTCCCAAAAACTATCGTCCCTGAAAATCCTGTGAACAATATGTTCTTTTGGTGTCCAAACGATGAAGTCACAATATTCTCTTCCTGTAATGTGAAGTTGGCCTTGTACTTGATAGAAATAATGATGAGATCGTTTGAGTTTTAAGTCCGGTCCCAAACAAAAGTTTTTTAAACATTTTGAAGCCACAATAGGTGTCATATTTTCAGCAGATTTTGGACACTTTACCTCTAAAATTCCTTCACTTCCTATGATGCCATCTGGAGATGCTGCTAAGTAACCATTCTTTAAATCAACAAATATTTCACATGGTTCAACCTTGCTTCCAGTAGATTTTTCATAATCAGCTATAGCTTTCGATTCATTCAACTTTCCACAGTGTGTTGCCGCTGTTTTTACAGAGTCAGAATATAAAAGTTTTATCACTGTGTTAGCACAAGCTGTTGTAGGCTTCATTCTACACACACTACCAAAATGCGATGCTGTTAGTCGATTTTTTCTCTCCTCCCACCACAGACTGTCCAGTGGTAGATTTTTCTATCTCTTCTTGTTGCTTATATAATCAGTTGGTTCATAAATCGCACGTTAAATACAACAAATAATTAAAACTAGTAGTTTGACCTGTTCTTTACCCACGCAATAAAAGTTCAAATGATATCAAATTAAGACGTTTAACACCAAACCAATTATTGCCACTAACCCGGCCCTGCTCATTCATTATCCATCTGTGTTATACAAATTTTAATTATAATAGCGGAATAGAGCTAAGGAAAATAGATACTTATAGTAAACGTATCCGCATTTGCGTGAAGGAAGCGTGGATAAACACTTAGGAAAGAACACTTTGCTGAGATTTGAACCCAGAACTTCCAGCTACGAGAAAACCAACCATGATCCTGAAACGCACCTCGTGCACCCAACGATTTAGATCCATTGAGTAAATATATGGATTAATGGTTCGATAAAATATATCTTTAAAATATGTATTATTGTTGTGATCTATTATATCAACACAAAAGAAAAAATATTCACACATGGACTAAATATATAAAATACTACTACTTAAAATGTATTGAATTCTTAGAGCAAAAAATAAACAAAGACAGGAGAACTATTCTCACTGAAGATTGTCTATTTGAAAACCAGTTTGGGACGTCAGACACAACAACCCCTCATGGGAATGCGAGGGGAGCTAGCGGTCGTTGAGCGGTGGAGGAAATGGCTTCAAGGGACACACACAGCAACCGGCCAGTAGACTCAAATTGAAGGATATTCTCTTTTAAAAAATACAACACTTGATGTGCTCTTTTAGAAAACTGTTCAGATGAAAAAATATTAAAATATGGAGGGGGTGAAATAATAATTGTTTACATATTTTCTTAAGCTTATTTTTAATTAATAAATATAGTTTTTTAAAATACGACTCTTTTTCAAATTATTAATTAAAATAGATATTTTAATATTTTTTTAAAAAATTCTACAATATTCAGGAAATAGCCAAAGAGACAATATTTTTGAAAATAGAGACATCAAATTTTTGAAAAGGTATTTTGGACGTAATCATGGAAGAAAAATCATAAAAGTTATTTTAAAACGTTGAAGTTCAATAATTTATATCTTTTTAATGGTTGGATTTACAGAAACCAAATAAATTTTGTTGAAACAAACAACCTTTATTTTATTAAGGGAAAAAGTTACAAAGCTATTAAATAATAACTACCATCAGATTTAAGGAGTTTAGTAGGACAAGTTTTTTAGATATTTGGTGGGAGTTCCCCTTAAGAGACTCGTGCTCTACCGAATGAGATAGCCGGGCATGGATAGTTTTGGAGATTTTGACATAAATTCGCCTGTTTTATTGAGTTTTTAACATTTTCAATAAACATCTATAATTTCTTGAAAATATGTATTGCTCACTAAAACACATTAATTATTAATAGTAAAAATAATAATACTTAAAATCAATATAATTAAATTTTATTTAGGATTGAAAAGAAAATTAAACAATTTACTACATATTACAATCCCGAAGTAATAATTATAGGTTCAGTTTCTCTTCTGGTAGTTAATACCTTTTTTAAACTAACATATTAATATTAATTGGCTATTAGCAAGGAGGTATAGGCTATATGATTAATCAACATATTTTATACTTGCTTCGTGGTCGAATGGTCTAAGGCGTCACTATTCTGCTATACTAGAAGGCCGTTGACAGAGTGATCGACGTTTGATTCCCGTTCTGCCATACTGAGATTAATTTTCTCACTCCAAGCAAATGCGGGTACACATTCTACCTGGTATAATTATATCAAAGGAAAAATCTGGTCGACCAGCTAAACCCTTTTTGATTTTGCCTTATTTTTTTCACTCTCGCAAATGTTGGGTGCACTCGGAAGGAAGATTCTGATTGGACGACCGTTTTAACCGACATTAGCTGTGCTAGCCCCGCGAAAGATATTGAGGTTCGAATCCCGGTGTGCATGCCGTCTAAATGTCAGTCTCATCTAATTCTGGTAAGGGAGGGAAGGTTGTAATCGAATCCCTTCTGTGTAAACTGTTGGTACTTCTCCCTCCAGGTAAATGCTGAAACATTTTATTAATCATCCCTACCACATTAGCTTAATGAATATACATAGACGTTTAGCCAGAAAGGAGTAGTAGGAGTAACCCCATCTAGTTATGGCAGCGAAGGTCGGGGTTCGAATCTCCTCTGAGGTGTACTGTCACTTGTTTCCCTCTCCAGCGCTCTACGTAGACGCAATAAAATTAGTTGGGTTGTGATAGGATGATAATAAAAAAACATTTAACATTATTTAATTAGAATTAACTAATTTATTCATATTAAGAACTAAGTAAATAAAATTAATGTTTCTAAGCACTCACACTTCACAATAGTATTTTTTTATCTCGATTCATTATTTTAAATCACTGTTTTCATTCCAATATTTACTATAGTGTCAACATCCCCCCTTCCGTGGCCAGATCTGTCAGAACAGATGGCGAGGAAGGGCAGGGTCGGTGGCAAGGTAGTTGGTTGGGTTGGAAATGATACTTGAGGTTTTAAATTTTAGTTTAATCGTAGCTCCAAGAGATAATACAAAATGTGATGTTAGACCCGATATTAAATTAAATATAAGAACTTGGAAGTTTGAGATCGTGAAAGAACTGGCTTATTAGTGAAAACATAGACTGATGGACGTCTAACACGGCTCGTGACCCCCTACAGAGCTCGAACTCGCAGTGTTGCCAAATACCATATGAGTGTTTAGCTATATTAGTACCAGAAAGTCGCTAGATTGTCGCTAAACAAAAAATTAAAAGTCTTCAGATTTGTTGCCAAACCCAAAAATGCATACATTAATCTGAAGTGAATGTAAGCTTCATCAGTGAACTGAGATGATCCCCGGAACTTGAACGATGTCATTGTGATTTGTGAATAACAGAGATAGCTTAGAGCCCTTCTGTAGACCGAAACAATGCATTATGTGTTCTTGCAATACGGTAGTTCAAAAATAAAAATTCTATAGAATTAAAATTTAAAATATTGGACATCAACTTGACATAAAATTAAGGAAAGTCGCCAGTCACCAGATTAGTCTCTAGGCGCTAAAAATGAAAAATAGTTGTTTCAGACAGGTAAAAGTCGTTAGGTCTAGTGACAAAGTCGCTAAATTGGCAACACTGTGAACTCGGTACCCTGGGCACGGTGGTTACCCTCTAGCACAAGTACCACTGATGACCCGAGGCTCTAACACGATATGGTCCGTCATCGGGCAAAGTAACTGCCGCCGAAATAGATGATAATGTGTCACTTTTATAGTCCAATCTGGTCTTGTTATTCCACAACTAGTACAGGTTTGTTGTGATTAGTCAGCATTTCGCTTTAATTTTTATAATTCATCATATCAAGTTTGTTAAGCCAACGCTTTTAGTCACGTAGGTCCAAATCAAAATAAACATCTGAATTGAAATACCTTTAAAGACGAGATCAACCTCATCTTGGTCATCTTGGTACAATATAAATTATCAATGTGCCATTAGGAATAGAGTTGGTTTCCCCAGAGAGCTAGAGATAATCTTTGTTTAGTGGCTAGTATAAACTAAACATTATAATATCATGTATTGTTGAAAAGTGTGTTCATTTATAAATAATTTTATATGTGTAGCTTTTTTTTTACCACGTCTCTCTAACAGTTTGAGCTATATGTTTAATACAAAGTAAGTCCTCAACTTGAGGAGCTTTTATTTCTTAGGTTTTCCGCGCAAAGCTGAAAACCACGTAAGTCGAATAGTGCTTTGATTACAATAAGTACATCATACGCTCAAGGTAAAAAACCAACAAAGTAGACCTGAAACTAACCAGTTGAGAGTTAATTTACCAGAAGCGCCATCTACTTTGTTTAAAGTGACGCTTGACATATGGAATTGCTAGTCATAACCCAAAGTACTGCAAGCGCATATCAACGAATCCACGTAATGACATAGCTCGAATCAGTCTGATCTGAGGACTTATTGTATTAATTACGCTAATGTGGTAGGGATGAAGAATGTAAAATTTTAGAGGAAAGGTACCTGAATTAGCTTAGAAGTAGAGTGAGAAACCACTATGGAAAACTTCACTCATTACACTCGGCTGGGATTCAAAACTGACCTCTCCAGCATCGAAAAACAAAACTAAATGAGTTGGACACAACACGTGACGACCTGTGTGGGTATATGTGTCTTGTTGGAAGGGGCTAAGGTAGAAACAGCCACACGAACACATCCATCAACTCATTCATCATCACGTCTTTGGCTGAAGAATGATATTATCTCTGACAGTTGTGGAATCTTGAGAGTTAGCGGAGATACAACGATGGACAAACAGTGTAGCTAGTATAGACATATTGGTGGACGTGGAACACTATCAGCATTTATTAGAGGATATATACATTTATTTTGGCGAATATCAATTATAGGATGTTATATTAATATCACTTGGAATTTCTAACATTCTTCTTAACTACACTATTTCAGCCCCATTCATTTAACTTTTGTATATTCATTTAATTTGGCTTAGCTTTTCATTCGGGGACGCGGCAGTTGGCCTAAAATCATTTGGCCTAAAGGCATTTGGCCTAAAAATTAAACCAAAAGTCATTTGGCCTGTTTACCCCTCTGGTGGCTATAGGGCCCGATATGCCGTGAAGGACCACTATCCACCCTCTGCGGTCGTGTTTATTTATTTTTCCAACCACGCAAATGCGTTTACACATCTCGCCCTGTGACGTAAGAAGGTAGGAGTTCAAATTCTACTAGGGTTGATAGGTCGACAAACGCTAGTCACTTTTATAAATACAATTTCACATTTCAAACCCCGATCAAATGCTGGTACACATTTCATCCGGTCACACACCACCGTCAAACATTTCTGGTGACCGATGTAGAGGCTTCAAATCCCTACCACCCCACCGAATAATACCGAGGTTCAAATCCCGTTGGGCACGCTATCTAAATGTCAGGCTCATCTATTTCTGATGGAGAATGTTGGAATCAAATCCCTGCTGAGGTAAACTGTTGAACGCAATAGATCGTCTAATATGTATTTTGCCACCCTTTAACTATTAAAGAACATATTTTAAATTTCTATAAAAGGGTAACATCTACAAGTAACAATACGCTTTCTCTCTCTCCCCAAACAGCCGTTATCTCACTTTGCCTGAAGAGCTTATTTAAAGTTTGAGCTAACAGATGGCGTTGACATCTAGAGACAGTTAGAATAACCTAGATATAATGAGTACTTGCAGTATGCCATTGTGGGGGTATGACGTTAGAGCCTACAATGCTTTTCTTATGGAGAAAACTGAATTTTACACGTTAATTACGCATGTATTTAGAACTAAATTAATTATATTACGAATGTTTATGTAATCATAAAAGCTTAAAATATACGAATATTAAAGTGAAACTCAATAAAAATTGCACAACTTAAAGTAATTACCAACTAAGGACCGGTCTAAGGACTACGGGCAAAAAATATTGCTATCGGGAGGTTAAAGTTAGCTACCAGTTAAAGGTTATTAGCCACTTTAATATTTTACGCGTTTTATGAACTGAATTTATCTGCTGGATAGCTATCTGTAGCATTAATATATTTTTACGTAGAAAAAGCAATGTTGGTACTCTCTTTACTGGTGTGCGCATGCGTATAAGCCCAGACGCTACCGCTAAAACCTAGTGAGTGGCGAGAACGTTCAACATTTGTTAAATAATGGCGGTTAAACGAGTGCGAAGAAACAGATGGCGTGACGTGGGTGCAAAAGCTAAGTTGTCTTGCAAGTGCTAATCTCGGTGTCTGCCAAAATGTGGGCAATAATTTGGTACACGATTACAAAATTTCATTTACTGTACTCACATTTAAATAATTTGTACTTATACAACCCTACAAATAGCTTGTCATTTTTTTGTAAAAGTGTGAATTAAATGTTCTAAATTTATATATAGTCTAAAACCTGGGCCTGTGCTTACTTAACACGCAAACCAAGATTTTTTTCCTACAACGCTCAAACATTTGTTAAATAATGGCGGCTAAACGAGTGCGAGTAAACAGATGGTGTCACATGGGCGCAGAAACTAAAAGATGTCGTGTAAGTACTAATTTCGATGTCTGCTAAAATGTGGTCAATAGTTGGGTACAACGTTTACAAAATTTCATTTATTGTATTCATATTTTGATAATTTGTTCTTACATAAATATAACTCTACAAATAGTTGTCAGTTTATATAAAAGTGTGAATTAAATGTTCTTACTTTATATAGTTAGAGCCCGCGCCTGTGCTTACTAAACACGTAAACCAAGATTTTAACCTAAAAACATATTCTGATAGGTGAAACCTCATTAAAAACCACGCGTCACTATGGCAACAACCATTTTAACTTTCAGATAAAAGTTATAGGGTACTTGAATCTCTCGATACAAATGTGATGGATAAATACATTTTATCTGGCAGATAAATGCTATCTTGCAGTCACAAAACGCACTTTTAACTTATCCACCAGATATAAATATTTATCTACCAGATTAATATTTATCCAGAAGTCAAAAGACCGGCCCTAAGTGTGGCAAGTTTTGGCGGCATTTCAAAATTTAAGAGGCCTTCCAAAATAATGTTAATGCAATATTAGTTGTCATTTAAGCTAAATAACTCCATAATTAAAACGAACTATTATATATTTGTTGCATAATAATAAATATTGGTACATTACTACATGTTTCATGAATCAAAATGTATTAGTAGTTTTTGTTTTTAATTAAAAATCAAGCAATCAAATAAACTGTATGTAACTTGTTAAATATTATAAGCAACAGCGGGGAACCTTATTTGTGTATGGGGGATGTTTGAGGAGGGGAGGGTATGAATTTAACTACTTTATTTTTTCAGGGAACACTCTTTCCTCTTTTATCCCCGAGCTGTAGCTCTGTGACCAAAAGGGAAGAGGGGGTCGTGTAAAATAAGGAAAAAAGATATTGCTCTCACCTGCCCAAATGGAAGGTCATATAAATGGTCAGTTTGCACCATTATTATTGTGGGACAGTCCCTTAAAATTCTCACATGATGTAATTTTTAGAAGGGTGCATTTTCCCCCTCTCCATATGAATATTTCTGTATTTTACCATCTATCGAGGATAGAGAAGTAATTTCTTCACCGGTATTCATTAAATGGGTCAACCTAAATTCTGAAATTTTTTGGTGTGAGAGATTTTTTCATATTTGTATGCCCCCCAGGTACAACTACTCATCTAAAATGTATAGAGATGGGATTTATTCGCTAAAATTTTTAGGGATGGACTCACTTTCCATATAAAAGTGTTGTCTGAGAAAATCAAAATGTTGGGGGGGCTTATGTCCCCCCAGGCATAAATTATCTAAAAATTATGGAGATTGTATTATTCACTAAAATTGTTTGGGATGGACACACTTTCAATAGATAGTTGTCTTATTGAAGAATTAAACTTTGGGGGGTTTATATCCCCCAGCCACTACTTTTCCTAAAAAAAAAATTGTATTCAATTTATTCACTAGCATTTTTATGGTTGGACGCACCTTCAATATAAGATTTATTTGACTTTAGGACACTGGTAAACCTGAACATAGTGGCGTTGAGGCCCGCAAAACTTCACAAACAAATCATCTACTAGTTAAAGTCATTTTATATCTTCAATGCAGCTAAAGTAAGCACCTAATAATCATAGAAAAAAATCTGGACTTGAAATATATTGAATAGAAGAGCCAAGTTGTATTCATACCACTCCTGCCATCTTTGTAATATAAGCAATAACACCAAGTAAGAGTTTTGCTCGTCATTGTATTGGTATCATGCTATGATGAGTATTTGCTGGCAAAGTACGTTAGAGGATTAAACTAGTTTAAAAGCTATTTCGAGTAGTTTCCCCTCCCCGGATAAACACATCTCTTACAATAAAGTTGAAGCCAACTTACTTAAAAAAAAGTTTTTATATTTTAATATATATATCATACACATTTGTTATGCTTAGTAATCTTTCTACAGATACAATTAGAGTAGGCGAATCACATCAAGCTTTTTTATACATACCTTGACTAAAATACTGCCTTGCAAAGTTTCTTTTGTTGCTATTGACAAGCATAATACGAAATTAAATTTATACCAGGTGTTGTTTACAAGGCGGTGTATGAAACATGACGAGTTTGAGGATTGGGCATTACTTATTACACTTCATTTCTCCCAAGAAATGTGTCATAAAGCAATATTGAACCGTTTAGAGTAAGTATTTAGTTCAATAATATGTGTAGCTATTACGAATTCAAAATAACCATTGGTGCCTGTATTTATTGACTTCCGTTCCGTAACAGGAACAGGAAGTTATACTAGAAAATAGTAATATGAAAACATCCTGTTTAAATAAAGAAGGATTAATTATGTCTTTACAAAATATGTTTTTAATTTGTAGTAGTACTTGTCAAAAAAATGTCACTTTTGAATTTATTTTCCAAATGCCATACATTTGTGAAGTTACTTGAGTTTGGTATACAATTTGGCGAGTCTTCAAATTGTATCCAGCTCCTAATATTTATGAACAGGTTAGGTTATACATTTATTTATAATGAAACTAATTTAATATTGTTTATATTGCTTGTCCAATATTTAAGGTTTTGGAAATAGTTGTCTATATCAACTTATTGTGACATTAAGATGCAACACGTTATATATACAGAGGTGGATTCTGTAGATCCTACCACCTTAATTCCTGTAAGTAGGTCTTAAATTTATAATATTTATATCATTGGCCTCTAAACTGATGATGTGCTTGCACTTTAAAGGGTAATTTAGGAGATATAGAGCAGATAACAAAAATAATTAAATCAAAATATTTATATTTTGGGGTTGATGTAAGGAATGCGAACGAAGACTAAGTGTTTTTGCAGTTTTTTTGGCCTAAATAAATATCATATGACATTAGAAGAAACATAGACTGTATCCGAATAGTCGAGTACACTTGACTTGATGCAGACTTGATGACTTTACACTTAACACGCACTTGAGATTGAAGATTGCAACAGACTATTCGAACAGCAAAATATCCTTTTCACACCCTTGAGTCCGCAGTGTTACTTCCTACCAATGATCCTAGAAACTATTTTAAATGCCATCTTTCAGTCCGAATTAGCGTAGGCCACTTACAGATTTGTGGTGACTTATTTTCACTGGACATGATAAATTATCCAACACAACACAACACAATACAACTCTACAACACTATAAAGCAACCAGTATATTTAACATACATTATCAAAGTTCACATTACTCTACGAGCTCTCTCTCTATCAGACGAAAAATTAAACAATTACCGATCAAACACTGCATCGCTGGCGTGTCAAGGGTAACTTGCTGTCACACTGGGACTCAAGGGCATGTGAGGGGTACATTAGCACACTTCGTGACTATTCGAACGGATCTGCACTTGATCACGTGATTGCTAATGCAACTATCGAGTGAATGTCAAGGGTCGACGGCACGTGAAGTAGACTATTCAAATACAGTGATAGTTTAATTTTATTCACATCGTGATATCAACAGTTTTTTAATGTATGTCATGAACAGCAACATTAGATGATAAACTTTTTAAATGAGAAGGAAAAGCTGTTTTTAAATTTCAGGGAAATCTTGATGAATATTCAAGACATTTTGATATCACCTTGTATAGAAAATAAAACTTTACTTTTCTACTGGAGCATTATTTTATTTATTTTGACCAAAAAAATGTTTTTCTACCTTAAACAATATCCAAACTAAATTTATTGTTTTTATCAAGACACAATAATAGTCTACTATTACCACATTTATCCCATTTTAGTAGCAAACCCAAGTAAAAATTTCAAATGTATCTATAGCTCAGCTACTGTTATTTTATCTGGTAAAATCTTGAACATTTTCTAATAAAATTACATTGAGTAAATTGTCACATCAAAACTAACCCTTTGAAAACTTAAATCTTACAAAATTTTATTTATATTATCGTTACCTTAGCCCATTTTTAAAACAAACAATTCTTTATAAACATACTACTGTATTGTCATAATTACCTTAACTTAACCTTCCATGTGCAAAGAAATTAAAAATTTAATTTAATATTTATAAAATAAATTTATTTATGTTATTACAGGCTGCAAATCATTGTAACTACGAAAAGTTCTGTGTGTAGGAAGGCAAAAAATAAATTTAGTTGACATCACAAATATTAAAATGTACATGAACCAATAAGTAGCTACCATAAGTTATATCACAATAGGCCTAGTGTGTTAATAAATATTTACATTCCTGTAGATTGTTTAGTGAATCTTGTTTTAATTGTATAGCTAGGCCCATATACAAACTCTTGATACGTTATAAATATAATACTTTTGATTCATTGTTTTATTAAGTGAATAGAAATAATAATAATAAAAGATATAACGAAGTTTGCGAAATGACCAACCACTTCTAGCTTTGGCCGGACTAAAATCAGCCACAGCACGAAATACAAGGGGTGTTTATTTTAAGTAAGGACCATTTTGAAATAAATAGGAACTACTAAAGGTTTTGGGGTATTTTTTTTTATCTGATTCTACATGCCTTCAGCTACTTTTCAACATAGTTTCCTTTTTTCTTTTTTCAAATTTTCTTCAGGAATTTAAAAAATTATATATACATATCCCTCAAGTCACACTGATAAGAAATGGAATATTTTACTGAATTTAGTGCTCAGTCCTTGTTAAAATGTAAGCTATTATGCTGGGAATACATGGTGAACCTGCTGTTCTTGTGACTCACCAATCATAGTTCCAGGCTCAGGCCACTAGAGCTCCTTTTTGCATGTTCGAACAGCTCATTTAAAAACCAGCAAATTTTTATATATATATAAATTGCTGATGTTTTTATATAACAAAACAAACTTACACCTTAAATTTCCAAGATTTAGAGGATTTTACAGAATAATAAATTAAACAAATCTCTTTGATCACAGGCATTACCTTTAAGTTTTCTGTCAACATTAACATTAACGATGAAGTATTATATTTGGAAGAAGGTATAGGAATGGTGGATAGAGACATATAGCAATTTTTTTTCCTGTGTTTGTCCTTTATGTTATACCTTGTACATGTTCCTGTCTATGTGTCCTATCATTCTTTACAATTTTCCATTTTCTCCCTTTTGTGTTTTTTTTGGTTTACTCTTTTAGAATGTTGCATTGTGTGTTTCACATTCCTCCCTGTTGAGTTAAAATAGAATGAAACCTAGGTCAGGGGATTGGGCGGTGACGATCGATTTTCCTTAAGAGGCAACCATTACCTTTTTGTCCATTGGCAGCAATGTAAAGTGTTAACTGTGTTCTTCTTTTCATTGTAAAAGCCATATTGTGTTCGTCCCTTTTATATGTTTCTATCTGCCTTTCCTATACCTTCTTCCAAATATATTAATTATGAAGGGAAACTCAATATTCATTTGTAAATGGATCAATAAAATATAATGTGTATTTGTGCTGATGCCCATATATCCAAAACCTAGAAATCTGAAACTTAGCATGCGTATACTTAAGGAAATTTGAGGGTGTGCAGTTTTGATTCATAACTATCGTATTTGTGAGTGCACATCTGCTTGTGTAAATAATCCCAGAACACCCATTAAGTGTTATATAGATTTGTGCAAACAAAGCTTAATGAATATGGTTTGTTGATTGATATAAATAACCTTTGCTTAATCATCACACAAATATACATCCACTATTTTTTCAAGAGCTCATCAGGTGTATAAGACCTATTTTTATAATATCCACTAACATATCAACAACTGTCAGTCCAAATTGTGATTAGGCTGTGGGCTGATATATGGCTGTTCCTATGAAACAGGTAGAGATTGACAGTGGGGGCCTTCGTTCCGTTGGAAGTGTCGGCTCGGTGTCTCTAGTGGAACTTGGTAAGAAGTTGCTCATGGGCGCAAAAGATGGTGACACTGAACAAGTTCGCAACTTAATGGGTAAAGGTGCACCTTTCACAACAGATTGGGTGAGTTCAATTAACTCATTTCCCTACTTGATTAGATTTTATTAATTTTTTGTTATAAGGAATCATTCTATAAAGTAGACCTGGACAACACAAATCATTCCGAGGGACACTTGGCATTTTTTTTTTTTTTTAATTTCTTGAAAATGAATTTTCACAAACACATGGAAATCTGAAGGTGCTCAGAATTTTGTGTGTAAACAATCTTAATTTGGGATACTTTTCCAATATCAGATATGTTTTGTAAAAGTTGATTTTTGATGTTGTGGCTTGAATGTGTTTTAATTCTTTGTTTCATTGTTAATAAATTACAGTCTGACATCCATATATCAAAGGCGATAGTTCCATAAAAAAATGATTTATAGAAACTTTGATGTATAGAAACGATCTTTTTTATACATGATATTGTGTAGTCTATTGTATTTAGAAATATTTCATAATCATTGCACAGATTAATTGTTGGCACTGTACTTGGGGGAACACCAAATTTGACCACAATATCTTTTCTGCGCATTCCATCGTCCATGTTCTTCAACAACGCAACCTTTTCCACAAAACTGAGATAATTTCTTTCTTGTATCTCGATTGTACTGTCAATTAGCGAGCGAGAGTAAAACAATAGCAAGCATGAACCCTCGGAGAGTGAAACAAACTGAACCTGATTTATAGAGGAGGAAGGCTACTTGAGGAAAGGGGTGAGAGGAGTGTGGAGACAATATAAACCCTCTAAACGACCTGTAGGCGTTGTAATGACCTTGACCACACATTTCCTCCTCCCTCTTGCGACATCTCCATTCTATTTTCTATCACTTGTTTTTCTTATACTATCCTCATTACAGGGGGAAAAAAATCTCTATTTGTCTTGAAAAAAATTCGATACTTAGAATTTTTTCCGATATACAGAAACAGTTTTTCTATGTAATGTCACGAAGATTCTCCAAAACTTTGATACATAGAGAATTTTGATATATGGAGGTCCCACTGTACTTCCATTTGCGAGTCTCCATGACAGTAGAAACGTCAACAGGAAATGGAGAACAAAGTATCTCAAACACTTTACAATATTTTGTGAGCTCTGAGAAATTTTGATCAACTGCTGCTGAGAGGTTTTTTTTATTTCATTGGTGTGCTTTTAGAAATCCCCTTTATTGTTCTCCAATTTCCTATCTGAAAACAGTTTAATTTTCTTTGCAATTAACAGTAGCTTGCTATGACATTGTTAGATGATAGTTGAGACAATCTAATAAAGTTATATTTCTAATAGGCCTACTTTAATACAGATTTAAGTGCAGCTAACTTATGTTTATTCAATTCTCTCTTGAATTTCAACTATTCACCATGTTTTGTTTCACGATTTTTTTTGACATTGTATCCCTTAAATACAGCTACCGTCTTTCTGAAAATCAAACATGTTGATTTGGAGAGTAGTTCTCTACTCTGAAGAAGTAATCAATTTACCAAAGGTTGCTTATTATCTGTATTTTTCTGAAACCTTTTTAATTTCATTATGAAAGGTTGAAAAGAGCTTTACTGGTCATGTACATTAAATTGTACAAGTATTTGCTTACTTCGATCTTGATTTGTGATACGAGAGAGTTGCCCGTAAAGTAAGGGCCAATTGATCACATCAGCAGTCTTATGAGCACGGCCATGTTGCCATATGCGCAGGGCAATAAAGTGATTCATAACAAAGGGACACCTCAGTTGTCAAAGCTCTGTGATTGTTTACAGTTGTGTAGGAGTGCTTTAAAATTAACAATACAATCCATAATCCCACCACAATTGAAGTCTGTGCCTTGATCAAATTTATTTGCAAAAAAAACAAACAAAAAAAACCATAAATGCAGCGAAAACTTATCACCAGTTTTGTCAAATGTATGGCCCTACTATAGCTTGCAAAGGCGGGTTAGGAAATAGTGTAATTAATTTAATGATGGGCAAACAAAAGTTCACAATGAGGTACAGCTGGCTTTCTTTTGTGTTTCCACGAAAATTGATGCCTTAGCTTTCTGAACTTCCATCAATATTCACCAGATTTCACTTACTGTTCTGTACAAGTTTGTTATCGAGAAGCTTCACTCTTGTAAAGTTTGTGCTTGATGGGTTCACCAGAAGCAACAAATGACATCAGCCGTGACATTCTCAAACAGAAAGGTGATGGCAGCTGTGCTCTGGGTTCGGAAGGGAATGCTGCTTATTGAATTTATGAAACCTAGAATGATACTCAACGCTGTAGTGAACTGTCATGCATTTAAAATAACTTAAGCGGGGTATTCATAATAAAAGCTTGGTCTGTTGTTGTCTGGTGTCGGCCTCCTTTATGTTTATATAAGTTTAGCAGCAACTTTTGGTTTTCTTAATTGTTTTCCAACTAAAGATAATAATATAGTCCTTTTTATTTTTTACCATATTTTCTCTAGAGTATATTTATACAGGTGTTTATTTGAATTTTGTTCAACTAGGCAATGACAAAAAACAGGTACTAACTCCTAAATTACATATATTATTTTACAAAACGTTATGTAGCTCAGAATCAAGACACCACTTCAAAAATCACACTTTTACCAAATTTTACAGAAATAAATGACCTTTATTTTAGGATGACTGATGACTAAAGAATCAGGAAAGTCATTTAATTCCATAACATCTTATTTATAAATTTAAATTTCATTTTATGAATTTTCAATTTATATCTTCAAATTATATGTTTTCTAATAATTAATAGCATTTTTTTTTCTAATCTTCTATGACTATGGTATGTGTGGGTTTTCTTCATGTATATAAGTTCAATATTTTTATAGGGATATTTAAAAGACTAAGAAACAAGTACAGTCAAATCTGGTTAAATCAAAGCTGAAGGGACCACTAGAAAAATTCAAACTATCAAAAAATTTGAATTGGGTAAGTTTTTATTTGGGCTATAGAAATAAATTCAAACATCATTTCAGTGAAGTAAAATACAATAGTGTATATTGTATACACATCATTTTACTCTTAGTTTTTTCCCATAGCAATATGTACAGTAAAGAATACTGTATTCAAAATATTTCAAAAAAGCTAGAAATCATACTCTGAGTTGGAGTAAATAAACTCTTCTAGTTTATTGAGCACCTGTAGAATACATTATACTGTCCCTCAACAAACCATCTCAACTCTTCTAGTTTATTGAGCACCTGTAGAATAGAGGGCTTACATTATACTGTCCCTCAACAAACTATCTCAACTCTTCTAGTTTATTGAACACATGGAGAATAGAGGGGCTTACATTATACTGTCCCTCAACAAACAGTCTCAACTCTTCTTTGTGGTCCATGGCCTGTGTAGATGTTGTGATTGGCATCTCTGGAAGTTCCGTTGGTTCCCCTTCTTCATCTGAAATGCATTGTCATTTATATTTTTCATAACATCTGCCAAAATTTCTGCATCTCTAAGTTCACCGCAAACTGCTAAGTTCTCGTCCAAGCTCACAGAATTCTCATAATGATACAAAACACAAAACTTGAGTGAAGGGAGCCTATTATCCGCTCAACAACAGTCAAGTAGTAAATGTGTTTCATACAAAAGATTTTAGACTTTTTTTTGTCATCTTCGAGGCAATTTTACTTCGAATTAAACAAAAAAGTTTGAATCACATGTGATTTTTTAACATTGTTTTAATAGACGTTTCAAGGACCCAAGGAAAGAGTTTGAATTAAACATGAATTCAAATTATCCAAGTTCGACTGTATTTGAAAATTGGCTTGTGTGTTTTCAATCAGAATAGTGAATATTTGCTGCTGAGAAAAAGGTCTAAAAACTAGTATTTTGGTGTAGTTATATAAATTCTCAGAAAAAAGCTTTATAAAATTCACCATTAGTGTATTTATGTCTTTAATAATCCCACCGCAAAGTATCTGAATATATGATATTTATTTTAATGGATAACTTGGAACGTTTCAAAATATTTTACTAGCTCATTTCCAACCAATCATTTTATAATACAATATCCCAAATAAAAGCATACTAATTTTGATAAGTGTAACCAGAAACATTTTTGTAAATATTATTAGGCCAAGCATACCTTAAATGGTTCATCTTTTAAACCCACCTTAAAATAAAATGAGATGTGTCCAAGTGAGTAGTTATAGGTGTTCGTTACTTTGTTGAGGTTTCATCACTAGCTCAAAACTAAGAAGCATCAATACATTTATTCAGGGTCAACAGATTACTTATCTTACCATTACATTAGAGAATTGCAACAAAAAACCTGTGCTTACATTTATCATATGTTGTGTTTGTTTTTCTAAGCTAGGAACAAGTCCCCTCCACTTAGCAGCCCAGAGTGGTCACTATGACACCACGGAGGTTCTGCTAAGGGCAGGCATATCCCGGGATTCTAGAACTAAGGTTGAAAGGACTCCTCTACACATGGCAGCTTGTGATGGACACACGGAAATAGTTCAGCTTCTTCTGGCTGCGGGAGCAGATATTGATGCGTTGGACATGGTAAACATTGAAGCTTCTATTTTGTTTGTCATCAATCTTTCACATGGATATTTAAATAAATAAACTTACACTAACGGGTGTAACTATCTCAACTAGTTTTGGGTCATTCTGTTCAAACAACACAAACTTTTCATGAACAATGTTTGTATGACTTGGGTCAAAAATCAAATCTTAAAGCATTCAAACTTGTTTTGAACTCAAATAAATTATTCTAAGGCATACATATTAACATTAAATAAATCAATACTTATGTGTAACATCTAAGTTCTATAACAAATTTTTATTAATGTCCATATTCCTAAATATATTTTTTGTTTATCATGCAATAGTCTGAACTTTTGTTAAAATTTAGATATCTTTGTTGAATCCAAAGAAGTTTTTTAATTTTACCTCAAGTGTAATAGCAAACAAAGCTCAAAATCCATGACATGACCATTGATGCAATATATCTTTAGTCAACTAATTGATACATTTAGGGAAACGGTTAGAATTCATCAATCAAACACATGTTTGTGATCCAGAGATGTGTTTACCATGTTTGTTTGTGATCCAGTGATATATTTACCGGGTTTGTTTGTGATCCAGTGATATATTTACCGGGTTTGTTTGTGATCCAGTGATGTGCTTACCAAGTTTGTTTGTGATTCAGAGATGTGCTTACCATGTTTGTTTGTGATCCAGTGATGTTTACCAAGTTTGATTCTGATTCAGAGATGTGCTTACCAAGTTTGGTTGTGATTCAGAGATGTGCTTACCAAGTTTGGTTGTGATTCAGAGATGTGCTTACCATGTTTGGTTGTGATCCAGAGATGTATTTACCTGGTTTGTTTGTGATCCAGTGATGTGTTTACCAAGTTTGATTCTGATTCAGAGATGTGCTTACCAAGTTTGGTTGTGATCCAGAGATGTATTTACCTGGTTTGTTTGTGATCCAGAGATGTATTTACCTGGTTTGTTTGTGATCCAGTGATGTGTTTACCAAGTTTGATTCTGATTCAGAGATGTGCTTACCAAGTTTGGTTGTGATTCAGAGATGTGCTTACCATGTTTGGTTGTGATCCAGAGATGTATTTACCTGGTTTGTTTGTGATCCAGAGATGTATTTACCTGGTTTGTTTGTGATCAGTGATGTGTTTACCAAGTTTGATTCTGATTCAGAGATGTGCTTACCAAGTTTGGTTGTGATTCAGAGATGTGCTTACCATGTTTGTTTGTGATCCAGCAATTAGTTATGAATGAGAACGAGACATACATTAATTATAGTTCTGACTACAACAATGCATATTACAAACAATATTTATAAGCCTTAAATACAATTTGGAAAATGGTTCATGTTCAAGATATTCATGTAAATATTTGACCAAATTTGTGTTAAAACAATCGGTTTACATCTAAATTGAAACTATTTTGTTTGTCTGGCAGTTAAAAATGACCCCTCTTCATTGGGCGGTTGAGAGGGGGCAGGTGGACACTGTACAACTCCTCCTACAAAGTGGGGCCAACCCTAGACTAGTCAACAAATTCGACAAAACTCCTTTCTCTATTGCTCTAGATAACAATAGGCATGATATTCTGCAGCTTCTACAGGTACATATTCACTTCAACACTTTTTTTGTTATCATATTCTGAAAATTTAAAAATGACATCTGGACACGGGAATCGAACCTGGGACCTCTGGCTTAGTACGCCAATGCTCTAACCACTGAGCTATCCAGGATTCGTCCCGTGCCCAGGGTCATTATTCACTCATATTTTAAGGCAGAGTCTATGATGGACTTAGCGGAAATCGTCGGCTACAAATATGTGATTATATTAATATCACGAGCTATCGGATAACGCAGCCATCTGCGACTCAGTAGTTGGCATATTGCTGCCATTTGTACAGTTATTAAATTGTATGGGATTGCATGATATCTAGATGGAGTAATTCCCACTAAAAGCATAAATAATAGCTTTGGCTATTTAATTTTTTTTTCTTCACTTTTTCTTTCATTAATTTATCTCTCTAAGGAATATCACTGTATTTAACTTTTTGAGGTATATTTTGATTTCTATGGAATAACTCCTTATTTCATTTACCTTATTCCATGTATAAAATAAAATACTTCAAAAACTGAAAATAGGTTTTCCTTAAAGAGCTCTTATTATATATATATATATTCACATCCAATGTTCATTTTCTCTGTTCTTTCTACCTGTTATTCTTTCTTATCTATGTCCCCTCTGCCAATTTCCTTTTTTTCCCCTTTGTGTTGATTGGTTTCCTCTTTTAGGAAGTTGCGTTGCACGTTTCACACTCCTTCCTGATGAGTTCCAATAGAATTTAACATAGGTCAGGGGATTGGGTGGTGACAAACATTTTCTTCAAGAAGCAGCCATTACCTCTTTGACCAGTGGCAGCAATGTAAAGTGTGTTCTTATTTTCATGGCAAAAGCCATATTGTGCTTGTTACCGCTTATCTGGGCGATTCTCTGTCAACTTTAATTTTTGATTTTCAAAATTATTAATTTTTTGGGAAGAGAAGATAGAAGTTGTGATTATTATTTTTAAAACCTTTGATTCTTCCTGCATCCAAAGTGATAGTGGTTACACAGTATGATAATGGGTTTTAGTTTTAACAGCAATTTCTTTTAGAAGAAATCACTTAATTTGATCACTGCTGTCCCCTTTTGTTATTCATAAAAAGAATCAACTAACTTCTACAAAATGCATATAATGTAGGTAAATAAACATAGGGGCTTCATTTTAAATTTAATCATTATGATTACTTTCATTTTAACATAGAAAGTTGAGAAGCAAATCATATTTTTGTATCTAAAACCAGAAAAAATAAAATTTTCACATTGTTTTTTCTTCGCGGTTTTCCTATTTAAGTAAAGATAAGCATTAAAATATTTTTGTTTGTTGTTTGTATACTTATGTGAGAGGTTGGTACATTTTTCATAACAATGACAATAATATATTTCATATTATGTAAGGAAACCTTTTGGTGGACAGCAGTGACAGTCGGGGACAGTAGGGACAGAAGTATAATCCGGGTGTCTTGGACATCTATAAAATCAGGCAGCATTAGTTATTTTGAATAATAAAAAATGTTGATATCAAACTAAGTTTATTACAATAATTATAAAATAAATGTAAAAACAAACTAGAAAAATACTAAAAGTTATTTTAATAGTGCAAAATCCTTAAACATAGGAGGCTGCAGTCTTTTTATTAACGAGCTTTAACACTCGGACACTTTTTTTTTTTTTTTTTTTTTCCTATATCATCAAACTCTTTAATTAAACAAAAACTTTCAGATTTTCCTATGGATTGAGGGGGTGAAATAGGACTAATTATTTCATCAGCAAATATATCTGCACCCTTTCACATGTTTTTTTCCCTCATAAAAAAATGAGTTTGAAATCAATGTAGACCACATTGATATTCAATAGTTTTCTTTCACCAATCATTTTTGTAACTTTTCATTTCCCCAGGGTTTTATGAGTGATCAAATAAAACAGTCACTCAATCAACAACAGAAATTGATTTATATTTCTTACCGTTAAAGGGATTTACCATCAGTACGTTTACTAGTAAACGGCTGTGTTTCAGGTGAGAGCGATGCAGTATTGGAAGACTGGGCTCCTGCTTTTTATTTATTTTTTATGTTCCCTTATTGTGGTTTCCTTGGTGAGATCAGGCAGTGATATTGGCTGATAAATTGGTAAAGTGAAATCGCAACTCTTGCGGTGAGAATAGCAGTTGTTTTAATGAACACAGCTAAGGTATCTCAAGTACAGTTGGTCCTTTGTTTGCGCTTGCCAAACAACTTGATGTATTTTCATTGTCCCAAAGGTAACCATTAGTGAAAGTGGAATTACCTTTTCAATTTTATTAATATCTTCTGATGGAACAGCTAAACGTCAACGTCTTCATTAGCACGAATGAAAGTTTCTCCACTCGAAATATTCATTCCTTTGGCAACCTTACTATCTGATGGTCCTTTACCATGACCGCTTGCCCAAAAGTCTCAGGAAACAATATCAAACCCTAATAAATCAGCAAAGTATTAGAGCAAAGAAAAAAGGAAGTTTTAGTTTTATACTGGGCGGTTGGATCATCAATAAAAATTTGTAGTGTTTCTATGTCTCGTTGGTGACCTGACAGTCTAGAGGTAAGATGTTGGACTTCTGTGATGCGGGTCCGGGGTTCAATCCTCGCTCCCGGCATAGATTTATCTGATTGCCAAACCCTTCCTTCACCTCTGCCAAGACGTGTATTATCCACAACATGTGAATGTATGGAATGCCAGGCCTCCACCGTAGTAGTTACCGATGTAGTTACTAAATAAAATGGAATTGTGACGATGGGAGAATAGAGTCAAGTAGGGTAGCATGCCCCAATTTTTAAATAGGTACTGGGGTTAGTTTAGGATAATGTCCAGGTTGTTCCTTTTCGCTTAGTTGAATATATTTGTTAAAGTTTATCATTGTTCTAAGAAATTTTGTGAATTACCTAAATTATACTTGACTGATTGTAGTACTAATTTGTCTGTATTTTTTAACTATGTCTAAATAAACTAAACTAAACCTCCACCGTAGTTCGGATCCCACGTTAAACTGTAGGTCCTCCCTTTCATCTCACAATCACCCTAACATTACACATTAGCGTAAGTGCGTATAACCTGAACAGGTAGTAATACGTGGTGCAATAATGATCTATGCCTCGTTCTTGCAGAGACTATACACTGGTTCTAAATGAGTGAACACCGATGAAGCTGAATGATGATGATCTTCAGAAACACTACAAAATGAATTTGTTTGGTATTGAATTAAAAATTCCTCTGTATGTTATTTGCTTTCATAGTTTTCAGAGAAATCTACATTTAGTATTGCTGTGAAACTATCAATATTCTCCTTTACGTTTTTTGAATACTCATATTGACTGTGGATGTTGTGAAGTTGTATCAGGAACCGAGGAATCTGTTTTGTTGTTCATGTGAGACGTTCTCCTTGTGTTGCACAAATTCTTTCTTTAATCAACACTTTAAATTCTACCTTGTCTTCTTTCTTATTTACTCTTTCATCTTCCTTTTTGATCCAATCATAGTAAAAAGTCTCAACATTAGCCTCATGTTCCTGAACTTGAAAGTTATCTTATTTACATATTTTCCAGTTTCCAAGTATGCAGATTTCTAATCTCTTTTCACCACATGTCAAAAGATTTTACTAGTTCATTTATATTATCGGTTTTGATAATGTTTAGCCCCTTTAACTTTTCAACTGCATGTTGAGGTGCTTAACACAGGCACAGGTATCTCTGGCACTTACTTTCAGATGGACAGCAAAGAATGGTCTAAGTTTACAAAATGTTGAGTACCCAAAGTTGTGACCAATTCTCTCTAGGAATATTCTATCAAGATTATGCCTGGTATCATTTAAATACCTTTTCAGTTTCCTTTCTTTCTTGAACGTTATAAAATCTTTTTTACCTGGTGACTGTGTGGTTATCTCATTGTCAGAAAAGAGATCATGAATATCTTGTTTCACGCATTTCATTTTCTCCTCAAATTTTCCCATTTTCTTTATAGGGAGGCCAGGCTTGTCACAGTTTATTCTACATCGGTGTAGCGATACCACACTGTTTAAATACCTAGTAACTCTATATTTTTTTAGGATTTACCCGCATCAACTTTTACAACAGCTGACTTTTCTTGTTGAAAAGACGACTTGTAGTTGTCTGCTATCTGCTTAGTAAAGCAGATTGAAAACTTTAACTGACGACATACCTCCGATTTTCCTTTTCCTAAATATCAACAACTTTTTTGTAGGGTGAAGGAGACCCATTTTCATAACTTTTTTTTTAATCGCTCAGCTCTTTTCCACCATTTATCCGCCAGGCATTTCATTTTTTATTTTCCTCTACACTTCTCTTGTTTTCCTTCTTAAGCTGTTCTCTATTTAGT
Source organism: Timema podura (assembly GCA_033556935.1). Classification (NCBI taxonomy): domain Eukaryota; kingdom Metazoa; phylum Arthropoda; class Insecta; order Phasmatodea; family Timematidae; genus Timema; species Timema podura. The sequence goes on along the minus strand of JAVRXN010000014.1, from coordinate 44,403,599 downwards.
CTTGCTCGTTTAGCACCAGAAATATTCTACACAGTTTGAAGATGAAGCTGAAGAGGGTGGTGTGAAACTTTCTTGAAGCGTTTTTTCTTCCTTTGATTATGCTGCCGCTGTGTTCACTTTCTTCTTTGTAAAACCTGAGATTGTGCCGTCATTTTTGGAATAGAAATAACTGAACCTTTTTTTTATTCTGATAAGAGGTCTTTTGCTTTTGAAGAAATTCATCATGAAGTTTCTGGTCTGCATACACCTTAACTTGTTGCCTTTTTTTTTCTCCCTCCCATTAGCTCTATTTTCTTCATAACTCTTCGTCAATCTTTTTTGTTTACAGTCAACTTTTACCAGAGCCAGTGTTTTGTTTGTTGCTGAGGTAGTTTCCTTTAAACATTTTGACAGACTCGTGATGCTGATTGATATAGAGCCACTAGTTTCACTTATAGAAGGCTGGGGATCATATGGCAACTTAAATGAATTTGATGAAGGTTTAATCGTTTTTGGAGCGGTAGTATTTTTTCATTATAGCCTATGTAATACTTTTACTTGTAGAAATTTCAGGATTAGTGGATCTGATGGAACTTTTTATAAAACTGTTTTTATCATCAGCAGCATCCAATTTCACTTTGGGTAATTTTTCCTTCTTTTTTTTCATGGTATCTTATCTTCTGTTTCATTCTTCTTTTGTCTTGCCTTTCATCCAACTTCATCAATTCTTTATATACCTCCTCCCGATCATCTTTTATTTTTAAATTTTCCAATGCTTCTCTGCTACTCATTTCTTGTCTATCAACAGTGCTCTCCTTAAAAAACACAAAGAAGGTGTGTAGATTGTAAACATTATGTTTACAGTACTATAATAATAATAATAATAATAATAATAATAATAATAATAATAATAATAATAATAATAATAATAATAATAATAATAATAATAATAATAATAATAATAATAAAAAATCATCTAAGGCGTGTACTATTTGTGCAACAGCACACACAATCAATTCAGGGGGGCGCCAAAATGACCCAAAAATAAATATATTTTTTGTTTTTATCTCGGAAATTATAAGAATAATTAAAGAAAGTAATTTGTAAGAAGAATGCTTATTTCTTAAATTAATATTTACATCCATGCCAGACAGAGTACTTTTTATTTCAATTCAGTGTATTAGAATATAATAACAAAGTAAATACATTTTGAAGGTGGTTCGGTGCGACGTACCCCTGTCAACTACGTTGGTGACTGGGCTATACTAGTTGCCGGGTCGAGACTGTACGATCTATGAGGTAGGCTCAGGCCAAACCTTTGGTGGGCGGCAGGGGTTGGGGGGAGGTGTAATGTTAGTTTTGATTCTCAGTCAGTCACCTAACCTCCGTGCGAGTGATTTATTGACATTCTCTTACTCGCTTTATTTTTAGTTCGGTGTGTTGCAATTTGCTACTTATTATTTTTAGTTTATATGGTGGGTGTTCTGTGAAATTTTGCTTAAGCTTTGTTTTCAATTATTATTTTGGTGCAAACTTTTTTAGTAGGTACTGTACTCTGTGAAGTGTATTGTGTCATATGCTGTATTACTGTTATTATGTTTTTACTTTTTGTGGTTTCTGTTTTTTTAATAATATTAAATCTATTTTTTAAAACAGTTACTAAAATGTTTTCCAAACTTTCTGCAGCCGAAAATAGAAAATGGAAAGCAAAAACGTTACAAGAAACTAATTCAAGCGCTAAACTAATTTGTAATTATTTAATGAAGGCAAGCACCAGTAAAGAAAGTGAAATTGAAATTGAAACTCAATGTAACGATGTTCCTTTTGTTGAAACAGCCTCAGAGGAGGACAAAGATCACTCAGAAGATGTAATAAATACTAATGCCGATGATTCTAACATCACAAAAATTACTGATCACAGTGATAGGAGTTGTGTGAATGATACAATCCAAGAAATGAATAATTCATGTGACAAATTGAAACATCCAGCTAATTGGCCCAAAGTGCTAAGCGCAACTGAACGCAATTTTATTATTTCGCAAGGACCAATTTCAACAGTATTAGACAGCTACCCTAGAGACGGTGCAAATATATCATTTTCCAATGTATATTGTTTTCGGTTTGCTTCCAACGGCGAGAAAATTAGAAGACAATGGCTAATGTATTCCAAGGTATGCAAGGTATGCAAGGTATTTAACACGGCAATCACCAGAACTACATTATCTGGTGAAAATGGTAACTGTGATTGAAGACACACCGGAATAACTCTTTCCCAACATGAGACGTCCTCTAACCATTTAAAAGTGCTACAAAAATTGAGTTGAAGCAGAAAGGAGGTTTAACACTGGTAAGGCAATTCATGACTAAAATCAAAGATTAAATTGCTCAGGAAAAAGAACGACGGAAAAATGTCCTCACGAGAAATCTTGCCATCCTGCCACCTTGCCCAACACAACATGGCTTTTTGAGGAACTCACGAAACCCTCTACAGCAAAAACAATGGAAACTTTCTCGGGCTCGTAGAGTTGATTGCAAAATGCAATCTTGTTATGTATGAAGGAACATATTTCCCGAATTCTGGGGCAAGACAATCTCGGATGTGTAACATATTTGGGAAAGAACATTCAAAATGATAGACATAGGGTCTAGTTTTAAAATGGCCATATATAGTATTCTCCACAGTTTTTTCAGATGGGGGGATAGGGGGCACAAAATGTGAGGACTGCATGCAGCTTCCAGCTTTATAACATAGGCCAGTATTATTTTTGCGTGAAAAACTATATAAATAATCCTATCAATTTTGATAGATTAAAGTGAAATCAAAGTCTGGAATGCTTGGATTTGGTTTAGAAATGGGTCAAATATGTTTTTAAATCTAAATCTTATCAAAGTGTTGGAAGATGTTTGAATTTATAATTACAATGGAAATACAAACCTTGGCCATTATCTTATTACTGCATATCTTAAGCATTCATATTTTAAATTTCCAGACACCTCTGATGAAATACTAGTTTGAATCCCAGCTAGGTGTATAAATTTAGGCCAATGTGCAAAGTCATAAAATATATAAATTAGATATAGTTATTTAAAGTACACAGTTGCTGTATCTAAGGGTTCATAGAATGTGTTGACTGTAAAAATAGTAAGTAAAAGCAATATTATATGTTTAGAGTAGACTATGTCATAATTGAGGGCCTACCAAAATAATGCAAAAACGTAATACCCACATAATTAATAGATTACTAAAAATTTGCATTCAAATTAAAACATCTGGTGAGTTTGATAACCAAAGTATTTGTTTAGTAAAACTAGCACCTATCATATCATTTTATCTAGATGGCACCACCTTGTAAAGTGTGAATATACTCTGGACCCATAATTTTGAAACCTGTGGATTGCGGGTCGATTGGCGAACTGCTCGCATCTCGACACATTCTCAGCAACACTTAGTTTTGAAACTGTGAAACCTTGTGCCACACTAGCTGCTTGGAGATAATCTCCCTCCCAGCTAGACACCGTGCGAAATCCCATTTAGCAAGTAAAGCAACATAAAACAAGATGGACGCGCATCTCCATCTTTATTGCAACCTTTTGAGAGTGATTTTATTTAGATAAATGGTAATTGTACAAAATATGTTTGCAAAAGTAAAAATCATTGTTTATATGCATCATGCAGTTATTCAATAAAACATTTTGTTTGTGTGAAAACAAAATTTAGGTGACTTAATTTACTCCCATTTAAACAAAAAGTTGTCTTGGCTGAGCTGGCAGCGTGATTTCCTCATGAGAAAGAGTTCAAATCATGACTGATATATTTTAACTTAAAAATTATGTTTGACCGAAAAAGTTAACCTTTTAATTCATGAATGGTATTAATATTTAGATAGAGTTTGTTTTTTAAATATGTTTTAAAATATAAACATAGTTCATCCTACCTAGGCTACCACCACTATTCTTATTCAAAATAACCAACCAAAGTATATTTAAAACTTTACTCTAACTTTGAAATTTTATGTGTGGGTGATTATTAAAAAAATAAATTGATGAGTTTTATAACATAAAAAATGTGCATATTTAAAAACAGATTAAATAAGCTAATTATTATTGGGGTAGTGAAAACTTATAACTTATAAGCCTACCTACCATAATATGTATACTTATAAAAAATATTGTGAAATAAATAATAGGTCTATATTTATACCAAACATTTCAATTCTCAAGTGAGTGAAAAAAATTGAGCTGTGATTAACCTCGGCCCCTCTGACGCTATAGATATACACACTACCATATGAGCTAAAGTGACAATGACGTTAAATTGACACTTCTATAATATATGCATATTTTGAGGCAGTACACTTATTTGCAAACAAATGAAAGTAGTTGCAAACATTTGAAAGATCGTTTCCTAAAAAAGCCAAACAAAACATTTTACATGGTGCACTTAATACAATAATAGTGTTTACTTTCCTTTTATGCATAATGGCAAGTTTGTATCCCATTGGCACAATCTTTTGGAACATCATCAGCTTTACAGTGTTGTCAGATTTAAAACTCAGTTGCTAGCAATGTAACACTATACCATCTCTCACGACAATAGAAAGATTTCAAAATTAGCATCATTTTGGTTTATCGTGTGGCCTACAAGATCCTGACTTGCGAGTTTGCTCACTAGCAAGCTTTCTCATAATTTTCAAATTAGAGCACCTCTTTAGACCATAGATGTCGCCTCCTTGTAAAGTGTGAATGTCCTTGTCTATAGACCATAGATGGCGCCAGGGGCGGATCCAGATCATTTTCATAGGGTGGTCATAATTATAAATAACATAGTTACTTACAATGTTAGATTTCTGTTTAAAGGCATTTAATTGTTTCTCATTCATATTTGATCTTATGTATGTTTTAAGCCGTGGTCATCCTCCCCAATTTTTTAAAATCAGATAGTTTTTATAAACCATTTGGAGTGACCCTCCTTCAACAATTTTTTGAAAAATGGTTCACTCTAGAAGCTATGAGTAGTCTTCACCTTGGTTTTTTTTAAATTAGATTATTTTATAAGCCATTTAAAGTGTTCCTCACCTAGAAATGTTTGAAATTTGGATGCCCCTCGAAGCTATTTAAAGTGATTCTCACCTTAATTTTTTACAATAATTAGATTCCTCTAGAAGCTAATCTTTGAAGTGATCTTCCACCAACAAAATTTTGAAAATTGAATTATTTCAGAAACTAGGCTGTTTGGAGTGGTCCTCACCTGTAAATTATTCAAAATTACATGCATCTAGAAGCTATTTGGAGTTGTCCTCTCCTAGACATTTTTTAAATATGGACTACCTTGGAAGCTATTTAGAGCTTTCTTCCCCTGGCTTTTTCTGCCAGTTAGAAGCCTCTAGTCTATTGGTTATTTGAAGCGGTCTTCTCCAGCAAATTTTTGACAATAGAATACATTTAGAAGTTATTTGGTGTTTCTTTAAGGCCATCTTTCAGCTTCATATTTAATAATATCAGAGGATTTGAAATATATCTAGGGGGAGAATTTATTCAGGGAGGGGTAAATTATTTCCAGGGGGCAGAGTCCCACAGTTTTGCCACTCCTGCTGTCCACACATACTCTATATTCGTATTCTTAGATGAACTGCTCTCAGATGATTATTAGTCTTCTTTGATGTTTGGTAGTCTACTGTCTCTATGAGGAACAATGTTTGTTACTCGCTATGCACGACAAATATTCGTACATGAAAACTAATATTTTTTCCACACTTGCATGGGTCATATCAAAAATTGATTAAACGTCAACAAATAATGAATGTATGGACCCAGCTCAAGAGGTATCTGCTTGTCAAAAGATAAAAAATGGTATAATTTATTGTGTTGTATTTTCTTTCTAAAATTTGAACTTTCATTTTGTTTTTTGTATTAATTTTCTAATTTTCACAGGGGGGTCAAAGGTCAGTTGACCCCGCCAGCCCCTTGTAAAATGTGAATGTGTTATGTATAGACCAGGAATCCTACCCCCTTGTAAAGTGTGAATGTGCTATTTATAGACCATGGATGCCCACCCGAACAGTGTTGGTGATGAGAGAACACAACCCCGAAATGGAAGACATTTAAGACCACGGAATGCACTAACATGCGGGGAGAAGAACACAACCGAGGTCCAACTACCCACAGCAGGAGAAGACAGTTCCAACACCTCACAGTATGTGATTTGTTTTGGTTATTTCTTTAACATTGATTTTTCTCGTGGTGGTGGTGCTTTAATTTTCTTTTTCAAAGTGCTGATTTTAGTCAACAAAGAAATTTAATGGGCCAAGACTTAAAATATTCATAAACAATACAAATTAATTGAAAACGTAATAATAAAAGAATAAAATAAACTATATTATATATTGTATAGAACACCATTTATTAATTAATCTCATATGAATTAAGATTTTCAATTTCAAATTGAATTAAAAATTTTACTTAATAGTTCAAATAAAATCCAATTTGAATACTAATCTAAATTATGTTTTTATTATTTGAAGTTGAGTCTAATATTATAATCTTGTCTAAATCATTTTTAGATTATTAATATTACAGAGTTCTGCATGTTTCTGTAGCTGAGTCAAATAACTTATTTAGAAAGTTAAATTATTGAAATGTTTGACTTTTTGATCCAATTTAAATTCAATCAAATCCGGAACTTATTGGGATTTAAAAACTTTGAATCCTATTAGAATATTCAGTTTCAAAATTTTGAATTGAATAATAACTCTAGTAAGATTTATATTAGTATTCAAAATACAAATTCTTGTACAATGTACAGTTTTATTTATCACATATAGTGTATAAAAACAAACAAATGCCTAATGACTTTGAAATTTATGAAAATAATGTGGGAACATTGTAATACACAATGTAAGTGATAGCAAAGGAGAGTTAGGCTAGGCTTTGCTAGAAACAAACTTCTCTATTAATTTTTTTCATACATTCTCCACACTTCCAAATTCTGGTATATTTTAAATTACCATATGATTTTTAAATTTTAGGAATTATTTCTATTTTATAGTAAATATCCAACACATTAGCTCAATTGGTAGCAAGTCCGCCTACTTAGCTAAGGGTCCCGGGCTCGATTCCCAGCATGGCAGAAAATTGATCATTGGTATTAAGTGAACTATCTGTCAACTAAAGGAGAAAGAAATTAACACCATTCAGACACTAATGAAAGTATATTTCACAAAAATGTAATCTTTGTACTCTTAGACTGCTGACAGAAAATACATGGTCCATACCAAAAATGCTGGCAATTTTTAGCATACTTTGTGATTTTTCTTATAACAACATACATTTGATATGTCTGTTTTAGAAAAAAAAAAAATTGAACCAATATACATTTTTGTAATTAATAAAGTATATCAGTAAAAGCTAAAGTTAATATTAAACATTCCTAAAAACTCAAAGTAACAAACCCAAAATGTTATTACCAACAAAGCAATAATTTTGTTTAATGAAACAATTCACAACACAACACATAAACGCAAGGGCGCAACACATAAACCAACCTAGCACATATTGCACTGATATCTTGTGTCTCGCTTACCTACCAGATTTTCCAGATTTGTTTTTCCCTTTACTGAACACTCAAGAATAAATGCTTTATAGTAGAGATGGGCCACTCGAATCTTCGAATCCTCGAATCCACCGAATCTGACAAGTATTTGAGATTCGAGGATTTGGTGTTTTATTGGATTCGATGGTGGAATCTTTCACCTCATAAAGCATAATATTTTGAATTCAAAAATTACTTAGTTAGGCCTACTTGAAAAGCACAACCTAATCCGTAATCTTTATTTTGTTGGCCAAAAGAGATTTGCATGAATAAAATCATTATTTAAAAAAAAAAAATTTGTCAAGTGTGGAAAATCTTACGTGTCTACTACCCTACCCTCCCACCTCTATGGGAAACTTGGACTCGACCGTTTTGGCACATGCTCACTTCTAAAACTTTCACCTCACGAACAATCTTGTAAATATTTTAATGAACACATTAAAACTCTTCAAAAACCGAAAATCAAAACTAGAATTACAAATAAACTCAAAATAAATCAAACAAATTACGGCTTTTTTTAACAGAAATAAGTACACATTAAACATGATACAAAGTCAGCCGCTACAAACAATACAAAGTCGGCCACCATGATGTATATTATATTTATTCTCTAGTGTGATGATTAAAATAAAGATACTTTTAATTCTTACTGCCCAACTGGTTTTAATTATCTATAACTATGCAAAGAACCCCAATTTATTGCATATGATCCTTAAGCTAGACATTTTGTTGAGTTTCATGAAAAATAAATACTCTCAACAGTCAGACACCGATAAAACTGTTTATTTACGCCTACCGGCTTACGTATTGTATATTGATTGTTTGTTTAAAATTGATTATGGTAATCTGATCACTTAGTAAGCGCTCTCGAGTTTTAAGAATCAAATAATGACTTGCTAATTCATAATTTATTTTTAAATTGATTTTAACAAAGAGTTTAATATTTTTTTTAATATGTTATTGAAGTAATTGTAAAAATACTCAAACGTAGTCCTGCCTTATAAAATGGGAATGAACATATTGGAGTCGAAAATATATTCGTGTTTTAAATAGAATGTATTCTCAGAAATCGATATATCGCAAGAATCGAATTTATTTCTTGTTTTCTACGCGAAGATAGATAATGGATATAATAAGAAAATAATAAAACATACTTGGGCATTATTGAGTACACATTTCCAATGTTTGCTTAATTGCTAAGCATGATGTTTTAGTCTTTATTAAAAATATCCGTTTGTATTTTTATTTTTACTTTCTTACCAAAATAAATTATAATCTTCAATGATGATTAAAGTTGATCAAAGGATAATTAGGCCTAATTTGTTTATCTCACATGTTTTTTTAGAAACTTAACTCATTCTAACAACACTTTTAAAAATAACTAAAAGACACTCAAATTATGATTGATTTGATTTTCAAACAATAATATGAGTCTAGATGGATTAATTTGGCTGGATTTTAACCTATAGTTTGCGAGAGGTGGTTGGGGTTTATTAAAATTGAAAGCATGATTGAAATAAATCTCAATTTACAATTTAGCCCTATATTGTTTAATGTAGGTCTATTTTTAATAATTAAAATTTCTAACAATTTGTTATGATTCAAGATTCGGTTTCGAGAAATAGTGGATTCGACCCATCTCTACTTTATAGTAAATGAAATGTAATAAAAATATAGGAAAAGCCAGTTTTTTATACAATGTTTAAAGAGGATAATAAAATTATACACTGCTATGGAATACTTGAAAAAAAGCTGAAAAACCTTCAGAAAATTTCATGTAAAAACAGAGTAGACCAAAATATAATATTTATGAAAAATAAAAACCTCTAAAAGAAGTGTTAAGGGATCAAAATAATTAATGCTGCTAAATCAACCAATGCTCATATAATAAATTTAAAATGTAAACAAAACAATACGATCTCAGATAAGAACATGAACTAATCTCAAACGGTTCGCTATAACCTGACTCAATGACAGCTATTACTTTCGACATAACGAATGTGCGATCTGTGGCAATTTTGGTACTAAATATCCATAGACGACCTCCAAACACTGCTAGAGATATATTAAAACATCCAAATACATTTAAAACACATGACAAAATGGAAAACATCTCCCACGTTCCTTGTGAGTTTCACAAAGACGTTTAAATATATGGCTCTAGTATGGAGAGTGCTAACATAATAATTTAATATTTAAATGCAATTTTATATGTAAACTTTAAATTAATAATTTCACCTGATATCAAAAACTATAACAGGATAATAATTAGAAAATATATTTTTACTGTTATTATTATTATTAGCACCGCGTCTTACTACCCGTTCGGGTTATACGCACTTACGCTAATGTGTAATGGTAGGGTGATTGTGAGATGAAATGGAGGACCTACAGTTTAACGTGGGATCTGAACCACGGTAGAGGCCTGGCATTTCTCACATTCACAAGTTGTGATTAATACACATCTTGTCAGAGGTGAAGGAAGGGTTTGGCAATCAGATAAATCTGTGCCGGGACCGAGGATTGAACCCCGGACCCTCAGCACAGAAGTCTGACACCTTACCCCTAGACCACCAGGTCACCATTTTTACTGTTCAATGTTCTCCATTTGTTTGGTGAATTTCATTTTATAGCTAATATTTCAAACATACTCAAGATAACTTTATTTCAATTTACCTCATTAACATGTTGTGTCAACACTATAGTAATTATATAATTTCTTATCAAATATGAGATTAAACTTTTCTTACCAAAATTCAAAAGTTTAAAAAAATACTAAACCTGATACCAAAATTCAAAATGATTTCAAAAATACCACATACAAAAATTCTAAATGTTCTTAGAATGCCATGTACAATAGAACCTTGATAATCTGAATTAATGGGGATTGGGGGTGATTTGGATGATCAAATTCATTCGGATTTAGCAAGAATATATATTATTTTATAAACAAGACAAAAGAATACAATATAATAAGGTACAGTACAATAGTAATAGTTTTTTAAATATTTTTTTTTACCAATGGAGGATTAAGATGCAAAAAGATAGGCTGTGTAATATTTTGATAAAAAATCCAATCACTAATTAACAATAGTAAAAAATAACTAAAACAATAACTAATTAAAATAATCACCAATTTTTCTCTTGCACCAATGTTGAACTTTTTTAGCAGCAAGATCTCTTATCTTTTTAACAATAAAAACTTTAAGAATTAATAGCCAGAGCTATTATTTATGCTTATTAGTGGGGATTACTCCACCTAGATATCATATTCTGAAAATTGAAAAATGACACCGGGTTCGATTCCCGTGTCCAGGTGTCATTTTTCAATTTTCAGAATATAATAAAAACTTTGTCGAACGTCACTCAGTTGGTTTTTCAACGGTGGGCTCACATGCTTTGCTCGCTAAAACGTTCATTTTAAATAGCGTTGCTTCCTGTTTTCTACATTTCATACATCTGTATTTTGGCCTATCACGATTCTACTGTATATACCCAAATTAAGACTGGCCTTATGCCAAATGCTGATCTGATCATATCATCAGTCAATTATGGCAGAATCAGTTAAGCCAGTAATCATTATTTTGAGATTGATTATTTATTTCGATCATAAGAATTGTTTAAATGAGAAATCAGGTCGTGTTTATTTTTGCTTATCTTGGACTGTTTTATTGAGAAATCTGATCGTGATTATTTTTGCTGATCTTTTGAACTGTTTTATTGAGAAACCAGATAGTGATTAGTTTTACTGATCTTTTGATCTGTGTAATGTCCCAACTTGTGAACCCTATATTGTTTCGAAAAAGAGGGATGAGACTGCAGTTTTGAATATTTTATTTACATTTTATATTTTAAATTCAGGAATTCTCTTTATTTTATAATATTATTTAAACTGTTCATTTTCATTTTAGAATATTTAAGCCCTTCAGGCAGTTTAAAAGTCAATACATTTATTTTATATTAAATGTGTTTACTGGATGCGTTGGACGATTTAACAATAGGAATAGCTGATACAGCACAGAGTTTTCGTTCAAAGAGAAATACACCTTTTCCTCAGTACAGGGTGGTTGCATTCTCCAGCCAATCAGAAAGCTAGGATTTAACTACTCATGTGATACGTCGAGATGGTCAGGCCACACAGTTGCAATCTACGATGTCATCAGAATTTGAAAAAGATATGAGGAAGAAACTAATATCCGATAGAAGACACGCAATGACCAGCGAGGTGACAAGACGTGTGTTGTGCATCGTCACATATTTTAATAATGATATAGTACATTGCTGACTGACAGCTTTGAAAAGCTACCAGACCAAATTATGTATCCCTATGCCGAACCATATGATCTGCAAAAAACATGTGTTTAGCAGCTGTCACTTCTGACAGTCAACATTTAGGTATATACCTAAATGTTGACTGTCAGAAGTCAGCTGTGAACTGTCATTCAGCACCAAAGAAGCCATGGGCCTACTGTATATACAGCGAACAGCGTAGAAATGGGTTGGCTGTATAAGCTGAAATTGTTATTGATTATAGTAATAACATATAAAAGAATATGTTCCAACAATAAATCATTATAAAAGTGATCAAGGTATATTTATTGTATAAGTAGGAGTTTCCTTGTATAATAATTGCATCAATACGAGAAGCTGAGCTAGCCAGATACAAATATAAAAATTTTAAGTCACCTTTACAAAATCTACAATTGTCGCCCAACTAAGGGGCATTACATTGTCATAGTAGGAAGAGGAGGAGTTCTTCAATTTGGCCACCCAACAAGGGGCCTATATGTAGAACTCTTCAATGCTGTTTTATTGAGAAATCATATAGTGATTAGTTTTGCTGATTTTGTGAACTCTTTTATTGAGAAATCAGATAGTGATTGTTTTCACTGATCTTTTGAACGGTTTTATTGAGAAATCAGATAGTGATTGGTTTTAGCAAGAAATCAGATAGTGATTAATGACTCAGCAGTTTTAAGCTGGATAGCGAACAAGGTCCTTTGATAAAGGAGTAGCGTGGAATTAGGCCTGTTTACTGGTTAGGGCATGGTAGTTACACACAGGGATAACCTGAACAAATCAGGGAATTTTAAAGTTAAAGTTTTGTAGCCACCTTGTGAGGAGGAAAAAGTGTTTGAAAGGACAGTTTGTGGTGACTCATTCTGGGCTTTCAAGTGAGACAGAGAGATATATTGTTAGGGGGTAGGTAGATTTCTAGGTCAACACTTTGTGAGCAACAGACAAGAGAACTAGTAGTTTTTGAAAGAATTTAAGGGGTGACAGCACCCACACAAAAAAATTCAACACTAGTTAATGACTACTTTACTTTACATCCATTACTATTTCCAGTACTTCCACTGCATGGTTCAGTTTTATATTCAAGTCATACATTTTCCACTACCGGCTGGCTAGAACTGTCGTAGCTTCATTATGCCTTATAATCCAACCTAAGACTAGAACAGTCACAGGCCGTTAAATCATCACTGTGGAAGGATAAACCCACATTTCACCAATGATTAATTTTTGACTGGCAATCGAACCCGGGACCCTATGCTCAGAAGGCAGACACGCTATCGACTGAACTAAGATGTCAGATAGTTAAATGACTTAATTACTCATTGAAATATTAACTGATAACTAATTATATTAAATGATTTTAAAATATTTGTTTTGTCATTTATCACTATTGTTTGAATAAGTATATTATTTAAAATATAAATATTTTGGTAGTTACTCTTTATGGAAAAAATGAAGACAAATCAACAGAATCTTAGCATTTGAATAACTTTGTGCTATTTTTGAAAGAATTATTTTAGTTTACAAGCTCAAGGTTGAACATTTTTGATTTATATAAATGAGAACCACCTTCTTGGTGTTGTGGTCTGAGCCCCTGGCGGCTGACCTAGATGTCTCGGGTTCTAATCCCTGCTCGTACAGGGGGAATTTCCCAAAGGCGTCCCCTTGGCAACAGTACATAAGTACTGGCTAATATTCCCGCAAACTGGGCTGCAGATTGATGTAGTCCAGACATGTTGTTGTTGTTGTTGTTGTTGTTATTATTATTATTATTATTATTATTATTATTATTATTATTATTATTATTATTATTATTATTATTATTATTATTATTATTATTATTATATTATATTATTATTATTATTATTATTATTCAAATTCTATGAACAAAACATTGTTTTTATTAAAAATATTATGTAAAATGCTATTATATATATATGTACATATTATTCTGTTAATTAGGTTTTATTGTTATTGTTTTATGATTAATTTTTGTGTTTCAGCATTGTTAAATTCTGTGACCTCATTTGCTGAAAAATCTTCTACAAAACAACAAATATTCCTAAAATCTGCTAAATTCAAACCTATTGGAAAAGTAAAAACCATAGTAGGAAAACCAAAAATAGGTAAGAGTATATTATTTTTTTTGAAATGTCAAACCTCTTTATTGCTCATTCAGGAAACTTGATTATTATTGTGATTTCAGTTGTATAAGACCTTAGCTCAGCATGTTTGTCTACCGAGCTAAGGGTCCCAGGTCCCATTCCCGGCATGGCCGAAAAATGTATCATGGTTGATAAATTTTTCGGCCATGCTGGGAATCGAACCCGGAACCCTTAGCTAGGCAGGCATGCTACCGGCTGAGCTAAGGTGTTGGAAACATATATTATCATATTATTTTATATTGTTTTTGTTCCTTTTATATGTTTTTCTCCACCTTTCCTGTACCTTCTTCTAAATATAATACAATTACCTCATAAGGCAAAAAGAGGTTTTCCTTATAAAGACATGCTATTTTACAGGTACTGCTAATATCTGTCAGAAGTGACAGCTGTATATCATATGACTTGACCAGAAGTGACAGCTGTAGATCATATGATCTTGATACATGACGTATGAGCGTGATGTCGGCAAAACATTGCTTTACAAGCCAAAATATTTAAAATGAAAATACTGATATATATATTTTTAAATACTATAATTTAAATTATGATAATTATGAAACAACTTATCAAATTTGACTATCTTTTCATTAATGGAATTTATATAACATAGCAGTAAACTATCTTCTCTATGTTAGCCATACTGAGTCTAGGAACTTAATTAAATAAGATGGACACATACACATGACTCACTATATTTAATAAAATTATTTGATTACTTTAATTATGCGAGATGATCATTACACTTACCTGAGTGATGCTGGAGTAGGAATGCTTGGAATGAAGAGTGAATAGACACAGAAATATACATTTTAAAAACTAGCTTTCACTGCCACAGGCAGCTTCTTCAGATTCCTACTATAAACCAAGGGTTGCTTGTAAACTACAAGGTTGACTCTCAATGACTATTTTTATTTTCCTGTTGCACTATATAGATGGCAGCATTTGGACTAGATAGATAGAAAAACTACACAACGGTTTCATATTATTATATTTATTGTTATTGTATTATATTTGGAAGAAGGTATAGGAAAGGTGGATAGAAACATATAAATGGGACGAACACAATATGGCTTTTACAGTGAAAATAAGAAAACAGTTCACACTTTACATTGCTGCCATTTATTGTTATTGTTACATTCAAAAATTACAAGTAACTGTAAAGGTTGGAGGGAAAAAAAGAGAAGTTCATGAGCTTTGCACGGATTGCATTTCAGTTGTTAGATGAGGTTTTCAGAAACGTGTTTATGGTGGCCTTTTATAGAGTAACCCATATTTGTTGTGTTGCAGGAGAATAGGTTGGTTGGTTGGTTAGTTGGCAAAGGTTATTCTGGTCACAACTTTAAATGGCAAATCATAACATTCCATGTGGGATGCTTGTTGGTGGTGATTTACTGAATCTTTTCGTTGCTGTGTCTGGTTATAACATTTAGACTCGGGGCTTAGAGTATGACCCTTGTAGCGAGTTTGTCTTAGGGGTCACTAGAGTGTTCATCTAAAGAGAAGATGTAATTTATATTTATAATAATACAAATAATAGTTTTCATGTTCCTTGATTAAAAATTTAACACATTTGTCTTACATTGGTTGCATATTTTTCGATATAACGCTCATATCTGACCGAAATTGATCCATAACAAATTCAAGACAGGTGTGGTGGCATTCCCTGACACAAAGAAGTGTCAGCATTACATTTGGAAGAAGGTACAGGAAAGGTGGATGGAAACATAAAAGGGAACAAACACAATATGGCTTTTACAAGGAAAAGAAGAACACAATTCACGGCTTACATTGCTGCCAATTCCTTGACCTGGGTTTCTTTCTATCGGAACTCGACAGGAGGGAGTGTGAAACATGCAGTGCAACTATCTTATTTAAGTTTCCTATCATTCTTTATGATTTTACTTTTTCTTGCTTTTGTATTTTTTTGGTTTCCTCTTTTAGGAAGTTGCATTGCGCGTTTTACACTCCCTCCTGATGAACTTCGATAGAATGAAACCTAGGTCGGGGGATTGGGCAGTAAGAGGCAGCCATAGCCTCTTTGTCCAGTGGTAGCAATGTAAGGCATGAACAGTGTTCTTCTTTTCATTGCAAAAGTCAGATTGTGTTTGCTCCTTATGTTTTCCTGTTTTCCATCCACCATTATTGTACCTTCTTCCAAATAATATAATTAGCTCATTAAGCGAAAAGTGGTTTTCCTTGTAAATATACAAAGAGGTTTTAGAGAGGACTGGGGTGAGACATCATCACTTAGCACCATGCACCATGACCTAAAATACTTTTTGTTAATACATTTTCTAAAATGTTCCACAGTTTCCTTTTCCAGCTTTTACTACTTCAAATCCTGAATCAGGTTGAATAGTCACTTCTGTAAGTTTGGGTTCAACAAATGCTGAATGGTTTGTTGTTTGTAGGTTACTCTTGGAGGCTCTGAAGACATTTTAGATAGTGACAGATGATTGAAGAATGGGGAGACATGTGTTATTGAGTCATATTTTGCTTGTTCTATTTAATTACATAAATGTGTTTTGGCGGTATCTTCTATTAATAAAAGAATGTTGAGGTTTCTTGTTGTATAGCAAAATGTCTTTGTCAGAAAATATTATGGTGGCTAGACTATGTGGAAATGAGCTCTTTGTGCTAGTTTGGTGGTAGCTGTTATAGTGAAGTTACTGTTGTTGATTAGTTTTCTTGAAGTGCGCTGTGATGGTAAGAAATTTACTGGATGCTTTGTTTATCAAGGTATACACAATCAATTGCCTAGTTTATTTTTTAATATAATGATATAACTTTTCTATATATTAACTATTTTATTTCTTTTCTAACTTTAGTATTATACCTAGCAAGATACATCATAGCTGATTAGTTACGGTGTGAGGTTCACTAGTTATTCCAAAAGTCTCGGAAACAAGAATCTACACGATCAAAGCAATGCAACACAGCGTTTATTTTTAAATTTATTCTACTGGTTACATTTCCATTCAACAACAAACATTTTTCTGTATTTATGTTTACTTTATTTGATCTATATATTCAGTTATTTACAGTAATCACCATCATTATTATAATTAATTTCATTCAGTATATATTTTCATTTCATTGCGGTTGTTTTTAGTTGTACCTGATGGAATGTGATACCCACATACAGGAAAGCAATGTTGAATGAGGAATTGTTCCATCACATTTGACAAAACTCAACTTCATCAACCCATTTTACATTAATGAATACAAATCTAAAATATGTGTCATATGTGCTACATATTTTTACTGCCTATTTGGTTTATCCACAATTTGCATTAATTTAAGGAGATGGGTTGAAAAAGGTGAATTTTACGATAATAAATTGGAATTCACCTAGGAATAATTACATGGTGGCTACAGACAGGGAAAACCTGGAAAATTCAGGGAATTCTTTAATGTCAGGGAATACAGGGAAATATCAGAGAATCTAATCAAAAATAAGGAAATTTAGATAAAGTGATAAGAGTTTGTTTCTCGATGTTTGCTTATATATAGTTGCTATCCCTTGCTTGCGGCTTTGGGGGTAACTGGCTAATGTCTCGACGAAGTATCGTCTCTGGACGATGTTGTGTTCAGACACGTGTGGGCAGGGGTAGTAAAAATGTCGGTGAGAGTGTCCCAGCAACGTGAGTCATGATAGAAGAGTCATGATAGAACATGAGGAAGTCCCGACAACATGAGTTGCGGTGGGGAGGTAGGGTGATGATTCCAGCAACGTGAGTTGCGGTGGGGAGTTAGGGTGACGATCCCAGCAACGTGAGTTGCGGTGGGGAGGTAGGGTGACGATCCCAGCAACGTGAGTTGCGGTGGGGAGGTAGGGTGACGATCCCAGCAACGTGAGTTGCGGTGGGGTGTTAGGGTGACGATCCCAGCAACGTGAGTTGCGGTGGGGAGGTAGGGTGACGATCCCAGCAACGTGAGTTGCGGTGGGGAGGTAGGGTGACGATCCCAGCAACGTGAGTTGCGGTGGGGAGGTAGGGTGACGATCCCAGCAACATGAGTTGCGGTGGGGAGGTAGGGTGACGATCCCAGCAACATGAGTTGCGGTGGGGAGGTAGGGTGACGATCCCAGCAACGTGAGTTGCGGTGGGGAGGTAGGGTGACGATCCCAGCAACGTGAGTTGCGGTGGGGAGGTAGGGTGACGATCCCAGCAACGTGAGTTGCGGTGGGGAGGTAGGGTGACGATCCCAGCAACGTGAGTTGCGGTGGGGAGGTAGGGTGACGATCCCAGCAACGTGAGTTGCGGTGGGGAGGTAGGGTGACGATCCCAGCAACGTGAGTTGCGGTGGGGAGGTAGGGTGACGATCCCAGCAACGTGAGTTGCGGTGGGGAGGTAGGGTGACGATCCCAGCAACGTGAGTTGCGGTGGGGAGGTAGGGTGACGATCCCAGCAACGTGAGTTGCGATGGGGAGGTAGGGTGACGATCCCAGCAACGTGAGTTGCGGTGGGGAGGTAGGGTGACGATCCCAGCAACGTGAGTTGCGGTGGGGTGTTAGGGTGACGATCCCAGCAACGTGAGTTGCGGTGGGGAGGTAGGGTGACGATCCCAGCAACGTGAGTTGCGGTGGGGAGGTAGGGTGACGATCCCAGCAACGTGAGTTGCGGTGGGGAGGTAGGGTGACGATCCCAGCAACATGAGTTGCGGTGGGGAGGTAGTGTGACGATCCCAGCAACATGAGTTGCGGTGGGGAGATAGGGTGACGATCCCAGCAACGTGAGTTGTGGTGGGGAGGTAGGGTGACGATCCCAGCAAAGTGAGTTACGATGAGAGGTAAAGGAGCGAGAGTATATTATACAACATTGCTCATTCGTGACATAAGACAATTTATTTTTGCTCCTTCAAAAAGGTGACACACCCGGGTTGGGTAGCCACTCACCGAGTGACCTCTTAGCGAGGAACCACCGTGTTAAATACCCTCCACTATTGCCTGGCTTTGTCCAATGGGAGAAAAGGGAGAGTCCCATTGGTGCGTGAGAGACAGTGGCCACCAAGCAAGCCAATAGAAAGAGGAGTTTTCTTTGGTGCTGAGTACAGTAGGGAACTCATCACATACGGCTTAGAGAACATGAAGTGTGGAGCGGCCAAGGCAGTAGAGAGAGTGGTTGGCGTGGTCAGTGCAAGTACAGAGAAAAAGCGCAATAGCCGAACAGTGAGGCACAACATAGTATTGTATGGTTGTAAGTCTTATAACACATTTACACAGGGAGTCAAATAATACCTAATTAAATACTATAAAAACAACAAGAAATTATAAGAATGTTGATGTTTGTTAGCCTAGAATTTTCGAAAATATGTTATCATTGTAATCAAAAAAACTGCCATCCACCAAGAAAAACTGTAAAAGGGTCAGGCCTGGAATTTTTTTTTTAATTCTTTTTGGAAAACCTGGAGAAGTCAGGGAATTTTTATGATTAAAGTTTTGTAGCCACACTGAATAAGAAACCATTGACAGAACAATATCCCTAGTACACCTGTCCTCTAGGGTCAGAATTGAGAGAGCTGGCATTAATCTAAGTGTTCCCTTTTTTTACACAGTGTCTTGGTAACTTTTGGTCTGTAAGCATTCATTAACTACACTCAAAGAGTAGGTATGAGGAAGGTGTAATTCAAAAGAAGATGTGTTCACATTTGCTTAGAGGAAAAATATAAAACCATTTAGGAAAAAATCCCTTCTGTACACCTGACCAGTCACCAGTAGTCTAATCCAAAACAAGATTGCTGTGTTAGAACATGTGACCACCGATGCGGGTTCGTGCCGGTAGTTCAATATTTTCATTCATTTTATAAATCATTAAAACGTTTTTTAAATAATTTCCCAAGATCTCTTAACAAGACTCAAACATCCATGTTTAAATAGCAGGATTAATACATTAACTAGAGCACGAACTATTTTTAGCTTATTTGTGGCTTTAATAATATCAGTTGTTTTTTTGTTTGTTTTTCCCCCAGAAGCAGTTCAAAGTGCCAACACGCTTCAGTTGTTGAAAGCTCATGGTATCACAATGCTCCCTGCAGATGATTCAACTTTGGTAGCTTCAGCAGTGGAGAGTGGTCAAACTGTTGTTCTCACGGGTAAGCTGTGGCTCGGGGAAGAGTTGTATATATACTTCTCTACTACATCATTATCATCACATTTACCACCATCATCAAGAATATTCATAAATATCAATTATAAGCAAATCATAGATTTTCAAATCAAATACGAATCTTTGCTTACTAACTCGTATCGATTCAGAATAAAATATAAGGCTTGGGAAAATTTAGAATTAAATCCGAATAGAATATCTTTAATAGGAATGTTTTGAATCATCATCATGAACTGTTTCCAGCCTGTGGCCAGGTCTGTTAAGTAAAATGCCTCCATTTCCCTTTGTCCTTCCACCATTCTTCCCCCTGTACTCTCTTCCACTCTCCCCCTCTCACTTGCACACTTGTTGCTATCTGTCCCTCCCATCCTTTCCTTGGTATCCCTTGCGGTCGCTTCCCTACATACTTCATATCCATTCATCTTATTGGAATCCTCTCTCCCCTTCCATCCGCATTACGTGTCCATCATACCATCTCATCCTTGCTTCCTCATCTATCTCATGTATCCCAACTCTGGACCTTACATCTTCATTCCTAATCCTATCTCTTCTGGTGACAGCTAGTAAACTCCTCAAAAACTTCATACCCATGTTTGGAATCAAACACTTTAATTGGAAAATGTTTTGAATTGAATATTTTATAGTGAAAATGTTTCAAATCAAAAAACTATATTTACATTTTTTGAATAAAATTCTAATTTAATATTAGGATAGATTTTTTTTATTTGAGTGAATTAGAAGAAAAATAATGAATCTGTTCGAACAAAATGTAAATATGGCCACATGTAATGAAGGGAGTTTTGACTAAATTTTAACAGCTAATTGAATCTCACATGGTATAAGTTACACACTTGTTGACTTAACAGTTGTGCAACACACATTTGCACAAATACAGCTTCTTTACACATTTTTCACTCGCAAATTTCGGATTCACGTCCCCAACGTCACCATTCCACACACTCACTGTCATCTCTCTCCTTCGCACCATCCAGTCTCGCCAACCTCACACAATTCACATCCCCAACGTCGCCATTCCACACACTCACTGTCATCTCTCTCCTTCGTACCATCCAGTCTCGCCAACCTCACACAATTCACATCCCCAACGTCGCCATTCCACACACTCACTGTCATCTCTCTCCTTCGCACCATCCAGTCTCGCCAACCTCACACAATTCACATCCCCAATGTCGCCATTCCACACACTCACTGTCATCTCTCTCCTTCATACCATCCAGTCTCGCCAACCTCACACAATTCACATCCCCAACGTCGCCTTCCACACACTCACTGTCATCTCTCTCCTTCGCACCATCCAGTCTCGCCAACCTCACACAATTCACATCCCCAACGTCGCCATTCCACACACTCACTGTCATCTCTCTCCTTCGCACCATCCAGTCTCGCCAACCTCACACAATTCACATCCCCAACGTCGCCATTCCACACACTCACTGTCATCTCTCTCCTTCATACCATCCAGTCTCGCCAACCTCACACAATTCACATCCCCAACGTCGCCATTCCACACACTCACTGTCATCTCTCTCCTTCGCACCATCCAGTCTCGCCAACCTCACACAATTCACATCCCCAACGTCACCATTCCACACACTCACTGTCATCTCTCTCCTTCGCACCATCCAGTCTCGCCAACCTCACACAATTCACATCCCCAACGTCGCCATTCCACACACTCACTGTCATCTCTCTCCTTCGTACCATCCAGTCTCGCCAACCTCACACAATTCACATCCCCAACGTCGCCATTCCACACACTCACTGTCATCTCTCTCCTTCGCACCATCCGGTCTCGCCAACCTCACACAATTCACATCCCCAATGTCGCCATTCCACACACTCACTGTCATCTCTCTCCTTCATACCATCCAGTCTCGCCAACCTCACACAATTCACATCCCCAACGTCGCCATTCCACACACTCACTGTCATCTCTCTCCTTCGCACCATCCAGTCTCGCCAACCTCACACAATTCACATCCCCAACGTCGCCATTCCACACACTCACTGTCATCTCTCTCCTTCGCACCATCCAGTCTCGCCAACCTCACACAATTCACATCCCCAACGTCGCCATTCCACACACTCACTGTCATCTCTCTCCTTCATACCATCCAGTCTCGCCAACCTCACACAATTCACATCCCCAACGTCGCCATTCCACACACTCACTGTCATCTCTCTCCTTCATACCATCCAGTCTCGCCAACCTCACACAATCATTTTTTGGTGAGTTTCTCACAAACTAAAATTAAAATTATACAAAGTTTATTTTTAGATTTGAATTTTTGAATCTGATACCAATCTTTTAAATATTAATATTTGGGATTTCAAATTAATTATGAATCTTGGTTGAGCTCAGATCTAAACTCTAGATTTTGAAGCTTCTCATAGGCCTAGTTAATTAATTGCAATTCAACTGTTGATTCATTTTTAATATAAAAAAACTTGAGAAAGTAATGGTGTTACATTTATATTCATCAGTTTTATTTTATTGAGAAAACATTTACATATATTTATTTAAATTAAACTTTTTTGTTGTATTAACATTTTTAGTGCAATAGTCCAGTAATTTTTATATACCTAACATCGATTTCTTAAAATAATACTATACTATATATTAATTTGGATTATAAGGAACGTACTTGTTAAGATACTGGAAGTATTTGTTTGCTTTGGAAGCTTCAATAATATTTGTTAAATTCATTTTACTTTGTAGTAAGGAGAAGTATGAATATAATATTATAAGGAACGTACTTGTAGCAAGTACATTCCTTATATTCATACTTCTCGTTACTGCAAATTAAAATGAATTTAATTATTAGATAAACAAAGCTACTTCAGATGCTTATCACACTATTGTCCTTTATTATAAAGAGTGGCCCATATTTATATGTACGATTTTAGAAAGAAATAGAATCTATCTATAATCTATTTAGATGGCTATGGAATAATGAATGAATGTCTGACCTTGGTTGCTTCGAGCACTATCTGTGCGGGAAGCTTTGCATATACAGACAATTTGCAACAGTTCAACAAAATGGAGGCACGTTGATTACTCTTACAAGAGAAAGTGCAATGTGTATGGCTGTACTCACCAATAATTATGTGGAGGTAAAACACCATGGGGCCACAGAGTATGGGATACCTGAATCTTCTTTGATAAAATCAGGAGTGTGATTGAACGAGCAGCGTACAACACGCCGAATGAGCACGTACAACACGCCAAGGGAGCAGGTAGACCCATAAGTTTGGTAACTGAGAATAACAAAGCTAGCTAGTTCATCCTGCAAGGACAAATTGCAAAGGTATTTGTTTATAAGGTTGGACATTTCTTTAACAAGTCTACAGAGAATCGCGAAAGAACTCAAACTGAGGCCATACCGTCCGCTGTTGGCTAATCTACTTAATGAGGATGATCTCAAAAGGCTTGTGGAGTTTGCCCAGTCCTGGCTCGTGAAGCTTGAAGAAAATTCGGAGTTAGTGTGCCACATGATATGGATTGATGAAGCAAAATTCTATGTATGAGGAAGCGTGAACTGTCACAATTGTGTGTACTAACGCACCAAAAACCCGCATATGGACATCGAGGTGAACAAGTCATGGTGTGGGATGGTGTCAGTTTTGATGGAATAATTGGCCAGTTTTTCTTTGACAACACGATCACAGGATATAGTTATCTGGAATTCACAGGGAACACTGTCTATCCACCACTGTGTCACCGATATAACTTGACACAATGTGGTGGCAACAGGATGGTGCCTGCCTCACTACGCTTACACAGTTTTGGAATGGTTGGATGAAACATTTCCAGATTAGTGATCGCAGACTCGGACCTGATGGAGTCGCTAGACCAATCCTCAGACTTAAACCCACAAGATTTTTTTTTTATGGGAGCATCTCAAAGACAAGGTGAACCATCATAGAATCCCCAACTTCATGCCGCATTAATTGAGGAATCCAACAACATTCCTCCGACATCTGCCAAAGCACTTGTGAAAATGTAAAGTTGCGTCTGGAGGTGTGCATCACTCTCGGCGGCCAGATGGTGGATCATACAATGTAAAATCGAGACTGACTCAATTTCTTTATTCTCTACCATTGTATAGTTTCTTGAAATAGTCTAATTACTACTACTTCCTGAGGAAGATGCTACAATAGCATTGAAATATTGAAGTGTGTGTAAATATGTGTCAGTGTTGTTACTTTTATTTGTGCTTTACCATTTTCCTAATATTCTATCATTTTATTTATTACTAAATATTTTTGCTCAATGCACTTTTTCATACATAATATTGAAATAAATAAATAAATTTGCTAATTACTTAATACCGCCTTTTATTTTATCACCGCGTCTTACTACCTGTTAGGGTTATACATTTGTGTACTATTAATCTAATGGTTTTAAGGATTAGGAAGGATTATATTTAGATGAAGTGTACCCATATTTACATGGAGGGAGAGTGGGAAATCATTTTGAAACAACCACCCTCATTACACCCAACCGAGATTCGAGACTTGCGCTCCCTGTCATTGTTGTCTAGTCTACTGTGAAAGTAGCGCACTTGACCATCGGGTCACCAAAGTGAGTAATAAGGCCTTGTTAATATCATATATATGGGCCACTCTGTATAACTTGGAGGTTTTATTTTTGTTTGATATTAATTCTCTACTATTTTCAGAGGCTGGCAAACTTGCACTTAACTTAACACAGGAAAATATTCAAAATATGGTACAAAATGCAGTACCAATGACTAGTCCTAAGACCACAGCCATTCCTGTCAACAAGAGGAAAGTGATCACGATACGAGCAAGTCAACTTTATTCCATGGATGGACGGAAGGCTCCAAACATATTGAAGAGGGTGGATGGCAACAGTAATCTCTCGGGAACTTTTCCCTCTAATGTAATGCTTACCTCAGCAAGAACTGTTTCGTCACCTGCACTTCTCAGAAATAATGTAAGAATATTGACATACATTTTAGTTAACTTTCACACATGAGTCATTCCTGCATCACTATTCGAATATTTTGTGTGGCATAGTATTAACATAGTATTTACATGTAATGTAAAATTTTCATTGGTTTTTTGCTTGTCCAAGGCACCCTTCAGTACTCTGGCTAGGGTGCAGAACTATGGACAATATTCCTTAATGCGGCCATTCTAGGCTTCTGCCAGTCCAGAGGCATACTTTTAAATAGAAACAATTTTCTTTTTGGTAATTATATTTGAAAAATGACACCAGGATTTGGGAATCAAACCCATGGCCTATGGCTTAGTGCGCCATTACTCTACCACTGTGATAGCCAAGAATTGTTCTGTGCTCAGGTTCATTGTTCACTTAAGTTTAAGGCAGAGTCTGTTATGGACATGTGGATTCGCTGCTCACTTGGAGCTATCAGAACCACAGCCACCGGCAACTCACTGTTTATGTTGCAGCTTGTACAATACTGTAGCAAAGTTAATTCTCACCTATTGGGAATATCACTAACCTTGTACAGTGTACAATATGTATTGTACGAGCGACAGCATAAACACGCAGTTGCAAGTAGGCAAAGAATACACACATCCATAATAGACTCTGCCTTAAACTGTGAGTTAACAATGACTCCGAGCACAGAATGATTCTTGGCTATTTCAGGGGTAGGGCATTAGGTTGCTAATTCAAAGGTCTTGGGTTCAAACCCCTTATGCGAGTATCATTTTTTAACGAATGTAATTTAATTTGTTTGAAGTATAATCCCTGCACAAGACTATAACTATATTGGTCCTTTTGTGAGTAGATCTTTAGTAGAAATCTCTGTTAGGAAATGTCAAAATGTTGTAAAGGTCTGAATGGTTTTTCAAAAATGCTTTAAACAAAATGATTTTCTGTTGGCCAGATAAATTAATCATGGAAGGTTTTCCTATAGAAAAAAACACTCAAAATTATAGACACAAACCCTTATCGGGTTGTTGAAATATTAGTTCAAATATGAATGGCGATGGATTAACTATAAGTATTTCCTAAGTGATTTTCCACTATCCCTCCATGCAAATGCAAGTGCACATCCTCTGAATTCAATCTTCCTTATCCCTAACATGTAAGAGTAATTATTGCAAAGGTGTATAACCCAAACAGGTAGTTAGATGCAGTGCTAAAAAAATTATATCTCCCACTCATCCTGATTTTAACTATTTCAGAGTGGTGCAGCAATATCACCGTCAAGTGAGATTGCTTCCATTACAAGAGAACTTGAAGAAGCGAGAAGACAAGCTGAACAATATAAACAACTTTTATCGAAAAAAGAACAAGAAGCAGAAGAGTATAAACAAAAATTGCAATCAATAGCAAATTCCAAATAGTGTAATATTCCCCATTGTTGTACAGTAGAACATTTTCACTAATACAACTAATACATTGTCATTCATAGCTGGTTTTTCCAGTTAACGATAATCTGAATCATTTTGTTGCCAATCGCAGAGCACAGA
Source organism: Timema podura (assembly GCA_033556935.1). Classification (NCBI taxonomy): domain Eukaryota; kingdom Metazoa; phylum Arthropoda; class Insecta; order Phasmatodea; family Timematidae; genus Timema; species Timema podura. The sequence goes on along the minus strand of JAVRXN010000014.1, from coordinate 44,376,972 downwards.
GTTTATTGTTTGAATAAAACACTCATTGAACTCTTAACTAATTTATTATTTAAAAGAAACCTTTAGCCACTACAATTTTATCTAAAGCTTTCATTTGATTTAATAACTATTTTTATAATGTTTACACTTTTAAGTAAATCTGACCACCAATATTGAATGTATTTGTATTATAGTAGTAATTTTTATACATCTCCCAAAATACTTTGTTTTGAATTAAAGAAATTTAGTAACTCGACCCCATTCCCTGGCGCGGGCGCTGAACGTCTTTGTTTGTCAGAACTTTCCTTTACGCGAATTGACGTTTCATTGCTATAAGTTATTGTAATGTCATCTATCAATGGACCACTGTACTTTTAGCCAGTCTGAAGACTTAATAATTGAAGTTAATAGATGGGGCCACCAATTCATTGCTTTACTATGACCATGAATAAAGCAATAGTATGAGAAAATAAGTGAACAGCTAAAATATGTTTTGGATTAGAGTATACAAGTAGAAAATATGGCTGCCAGACTTGGGTAGATCTTATGCTAAACATGCGACAGGAAATTGTAAAGTGTTTGAAATTGTCTTCTAGTCAATCTTTCAATCTAGCTTATCTGAGCATTGCCTACTTAGACCAGGACCAAATATAAACAAAATTTAAACTGCCTCTCAGTACAACAGAATATTTTGCCCAATTAAAGAATAGAACAGTAAAATACTATCGAGTGTTCTTGGTCAATGTTTGCATATGCACTGTGACAGTTTAAGGTTAGAATTGTTCTAACTGGTCATAATTTGAATCATTCAAGTGTTTGTGTTTTGACTGTTTGTTCTTTGTGCCATATTAATTTTAATTAAACATGCATTTCTTTCTTTCACAACGCGTGTTTCCAAATTATTAGTGAAGTCTTTTTCAAATATTCAAGACTTTGCTATTAAAAGTGAGATTATTTACTTCGGGAGACAAACGCCCGAATTTCCTGCAACCTACTTTCAAGCAAAGTAAAAATCGACATTCCCACACAACCTATTATGATGTTCACTCTTGGATTATGGATGTTCTAGAGCTAGTAGTCTGCTATGTCACTGTTGGTTTTTAAAAAAGTTTTATACGGTTTATAGTTTATGTTAACTTACAATATATGTTATATTCCTTTATACTATAATGATATAATATTCTAACCAAAATTTAATTATTAAAAGCCAGGCCTGAAACATTTCTACTCCCAACTCTATTTCCAAAGTTGCTTGCCCAGCTAACTGTTGGTGCTAAGATAATTGAGAAAGAACCATCTAACCTAATTTGTCCATGGATGGAATTTATTTTCATCTCACAAAATTATCTGTACATCTTCCTTTGTCTTTGTTTCTATTTATAATTTATATTCTTAATTCAAATGAATAATAGGCCTACCTCCTTTTTTTTCTTTGTACAAATTTTAAGTGCAAACACTTTGGCTTTAACACCCTTAGTCGTAGTTGGAGACCCTGATTTGTGGTAAATAAAACTATTTGATTTCGTTAAATTCTAATTTGTATTTCAGTAAAAAATAAAAATCGTTAAACAAAAGGTTAGATCATGATTTGTGGCAAATAAAGTTATTGTATTTCATTAAATAAACTTTTATTTTGATATAAAAAGTAAAAAAAGTTCTTGGAAAAGATGGGGTGGGGCTGAAAATTATAACAAATCAACTTTAATATAATTATATTGCTATGGATAGAACAATTACAGTTAAAAGGTTTTGTTTCTTCGACTTTTCCTGGCTTACTATAAACACAAGTATTTTTTTAAATGCCTTATATAATATTTTATTACTATTTAGTTACAATTTTCAAAATGATGGCCTACTTATTACAAACTAGTTAATAATGTCTTTAAATTAGATGTCTTAAACACAACATAGACCCTATAGTCTATGCACACATGGTAGACAGCAACCTCCCTTGTACCAAAGTATTTTTCCTGACAAAAAAGCTTTATATATTATCATCGTCAAGCATACACGTCAATCACCAATGTGCAAGGAAAGCATTATTTCTAAATTTCTAAACCAGTCTACTCGGTTGTTTCACAATATACACATTTTTTTTTCTAGCTTTATCAAATACGTAAAAAAGCATCTTTTTTAATATTCGAGCTCTAGTTCAAAAATATGTAAAACTTAAGCATTTTTAATTTTCATTAGCCTCTTATTTATTAAATAATTTCTCATATAGCAAAACTTAACCACAACACTCGAAAATAACATTACTTGATAGTGACATAAGATGGAAGACCAAAGATAGTGAAGCTAAAAAGATCTCAATCTAGCTTAATGGAAAAATTAATTATTAAATATTGGTTCCAAAGGTTAATCCTGGCTATGACTCTGAACAATCTTTTAGGAAGGGTTTAGCTTTGTTTAAAGCGGGCCACATTATTGATTTGAAAGAACTTCAAGATGAAAATTAATCTTTTATAAAATCGAAATTTGTAAATCAGACGTTTGCCGGTTTAAGATCGTGTGATGTTAAAATTGAAGTAAGTACCATTATATCGCAGTACTTTCTCGGTAGAACTTTTATATGTCTCTTCAATTATTTTTCCTTTAATGTCATAAAATTTTATTTACTTAAGACTTTGTATGTTGTGACGTTATTTGCCACCCTACCATGCATTTCCCTATCTTTTTTTAATCTTTGTAAATAGTTTCCAATTTATTTTTGTTTGAAACACGTTGTGTCACCGACGTGACAAATAATACTATTTACATCCATTCAAAAAAAAAAAAAAGGATGGAAGAAAGAACGTCTAACATGGTTTTAAATAATTTAAATAAGGAATTTTGAACTAAGGAAGAATACTTACCTTTTATTAAACATTAATTATCCTTCTAAGAAGTTTGTTGACTCTTTTATTTATTTTCAATGTCGGCGATGATTTATTTCAAGGCATGCGCAGATCTGGTAATCAAGTGAGTGGCGGGTCTCGCAATTGTAAAAGAAGTAAGAAAAGAAAAAGAAGACATGATGTAAATACCTCCAAACTAGCACGCGTTTCAATTTTGACAGATAGAAATAAACATTTTAATTCTTTTAAGAAACATTGTTCACTTTCATTGACATATATTTCAATATTTATATTAAATTTGCATTTTATTTTATATTCATCTCTAATCCATAGCCAATATTTTATATTTTGTTTTAATATATTAGTTTTCTCTTTGGACTTGGAAGAATATAGGACGTTTTTAAATTTGATTTGATGGAACACTTTTTGAAGAAGATGAAGGTCTTATTCTTCGGTGTCCTTAAAGTATGGAACCAAATTTGTGTGATTCTTTGATACATTTATTTTAAAAGTGGAAACCTGTTTCAAAAGTGGGATATTAATATATCAATAGAAAGCTGAGTGTCCAAGGAAGAACTAGAGCCTATTGGTATTCGAAAACTGTGTTTCATTTGTAATTAAGAAGAGGAAACAAATTTCCTACATTTTGCTGTTTCAACACAGCATATTTTTCTTGGTGAAATCCAGCCATATCTTCATCTATATATCATATATGCTTAGTCTATATATATATATATATTCTCTTTTGTTCTGGTATTATAAACTCTTAAATTTAACCATGTTCAGAGATTATTATTTTAATTGATTAATTTTGTTTAAGAATGGATGTAATACAATATATTTTATTTTTATTTTGTCATGTTAGATTTGTATTTACTTGGAATTCCATAGGTAGTTTTGGGATGTGGTAACAAGGAAACAATAATAATAATAATAATAATAATAGCACACATAAATTTCAATAATTGGTTTTTTATTGTAATTTAAAATAGTACATTTCATTCAATGATCCATTTTATTTCAATTGTTCCATTTTATTTCAATTGTTCATGTTTTATTTTAAGTATTCTTTAAACTCTTGTAGGGACTTACAGCACACCATTGTTGTAGGTACAGTAGTGTCATTATCATTAACCTTGTAATACCCAGATAAACGTTCCCCAGCACACCCAGTGGTCTCGAGTATTAAGAGTCATCGCGCCTCTGTCAAAGTTAGCCTAGCGGAAGTTTTTTTTAATTATTATTCTTTATCTTAGTTTCTAGGAGTGGCATCCAATATGCATAATTTTATACATCTCGACAGTACCTTTTTTTGATAAACTTTTATATTTTTATTAGAATGTATTGTATCTTGTATGTTACCATACAGTATCCAGCAGTAATATAAAAAAAACTATGCATGCTAAATATAACTTTATCATAAGCTATTTATCCTTGTTAGTGTAATAATGCTGTTAGATAAAATTATTACTTGATGTCATGTATATGAAAAACTTTCGGTGCTAGTATGGAAACCCGTAGGAATTCGTTATTTTTCTTTCTCTGCCTAATTATAGCACTCGAACACACACCAACATAAGCGGTTTTACCATTGATATCTATAATATAACTGGATGGACATCTGTGGCTGAAATTTTCGAGCTGTCGGCTGCATACGATTGTTTAAGAGAGAAGTAAACTTTCGGGTATCTCTTTCTCTCTTACACCCATACAAGGCAATGTGACATTTTGACACCGTTTATTAATTTGATTGAATATATGAGATACATCAATGTGTGAATAGTTAAATTAAATAAATATGTTACTAAAAGATTTGAAGATCATATCAAAGTTCGAAACTGGTTAGTTATTTCTTTATATAAGTTGATGTAGCCTAATATATACGATGATTTTTGAAGGAAGCTCACTTGTAAGGCTTTATCCTGTACCAGAATCCTACCCTATGGTAGTGTTTAGTTAGCATAAAAGACCTCCCAGAAGGAAATTTCTACTTCCATTCTAAATGGCCGTTTATCCTACCAAAATATTATATATATGATAGTATTCTGGTACGAAATAAAGTCTTACAGATTGGGATTATTACTGAAATCAGGGTTTAGTAGATATGGTACTTCCTACAAGCCTATAACCTAAATTATCATTTGAACGTAAGACTTCTATACAAAGTATGTCATTCAAACAAATGTAATACAATTTTTAGCTAACTTGTTTCATTATAGTTATCGAACTTTCAACATAATATGGTTTCTGAAAGATATAAGCCAACTTTAAAAAAAATTGTATTATAATAATACTTTCCACAAGCCTATAACCTAAGTGATAGTTTGAATGTATGGCAACTATACAAAGTTTGTCATTCAAACAAATGTAATCAAGTTTTAAGATATATTATTCTCTATATTTATCGAACTTTCAATATAATATGGTTTCTGAAACTAGTATACAAGCTAATAACTAAATTTAAATGTAAGTGTAGTCGTGGCAGACTTTAAACAACATTGATGATAACTACATATTTAAATATGTTAAAATTTTGATTCGTATTTGTACAGTATTACCTGTAAAACTGAATTGTGTATCCTCGAATGTAAATGTTTCTTCAGGAAAGTGTGGTATAATACTTTAATATTTTCAAACAATAACACTTTTATTTATCTGAGACATGTTTTCGCATAAGAACATTGAAAGAAACCGTTAAATTTTTCCCCCATTAGTGTAGCAGATGATAAACTTGAGCGTCACGCTTTTGTCCTGGGCATTGTGTATATGTATGTCCATCCAGTTATATTATAGCGATCAATGAGTTTTACGATAGTAACAAAACAAATATGGTCAAAAAATTATTTGAAAACCCACGAAATTGTCCTTCAGAGTTTTATTCTATTAGTCCGTCCACTTCAATGCCTTCTTGCAAAATAATTCTTAAAAATATAGTTGGGAATTTTTTATTTATTCACACAACTTGGCCCATTATAGACTAACATTAACAAATAAGCAATAACAACAGTGGGATTAACTCATCATTATTTAGTCAAAAACACTAGGTGAAGTTTAAGCCATAAGCGACTGATATTCCTCTAGTAGATTACTACAAAGATTATCTGCCAATTTTAAATTGAGTTACTAATAAAACTGTTGAAATTGACTGTATTTTTAACATATTTTTTGACTTTATCTTATTTTTGAACGAGTCAGAATAAACTTTTTTTTTATGAATAATAATACTTACTTCTTTATATTTACTGTTTGAATCTACCTGGGTTGTCTTTCTTACTCCCATGACCTAACAGGAAAATAGTAAAATTTTATGTCTTGGAGTGTTCTGGTATCTATTTGAGCATCTAACTATACAACTCATATTTACTACTCCGACACTTTTTACTTGATCCATTGTATTGAAATTAATATAATAAAATTAAGTTTAAAAGTTTACAACATCAATTAACATATAATTTGCTGTGCGTTCTATCGTTGACTGTGACTTTGGGGCTGCAAATATATATCATTACCAACTCCACATACATCAACCCACAGTTCCTTGACTCTTATGACTAGATTATAATATGAATAAGAAAATAAGATAAATAAAAATGGGTGAGTAATGTACATAAATATTATGTCTTGATTCAAATAATAATAGTTAAATATAAGAGAAAAACAGTTTTAAGCACGGCCACAATTTGTAATTCACAAATCCACGCTATGTATCCCGCTCGGTTAGTACCATTGATCTCTATAATATAACTTGATGGTCATCTGTGGCTGAAATTTTGGAACTATCATCTGCATTCCATTGTTTAAGAGAGAAGAAAACTTTCGGGTATCTCTTTCTCTCTTACACCCATACAAGGCAATGAGGCATTTTGACATCGTTAATTACTTTGATTGATTATATGAGATAAATCAATGTGTGATTAGTTAAATGAAATAAATATGTTAGTAAAAGCTTTGTAGAACATAACAAGGTTCGAAACTGGTTAGTTTTTCTTTAAATAAGTTGACGTAGCCTAATATATACGATGATTTTTGAAGGAAGCTCGCTTGTAAGGCTTTATCTTGTACCAGAAGTCTAACGTATATTTGTATTTAGGTAGGATAAAAGACCTCCCAGAAGGAATTTTCTACTTCCGTTCTAAATTGCCGTTTATCCTACCAACATATTATATTTATACGATAGTATTCTAATACGAAAAAAGCCTTACAGTTTGGGATTATTACTAAATCAGGGTTTAGTTGATACCGTACTTCCTACAAGTATATAACCTAAATTATCATTTGAACGTAAGACTTCCACACAAAGTATGTCATTCAAACAAATGTAATACAGTTTTTAGCTAACTTGTTTCATTATAGTTATCAAACTTTCAACAAAATATGGTTTTTGAAAGCAATATACAAGATATGAGACAACTTTTTGTTTAAAAATGGTAATGTAATAATACTTTCTACAATCCTATAATCTAAGTGATAGTTTAAATGTATGGCAAATACACAAAGTTTGTCATTCAAACAAATGTAATCAAGTTTTAAGATACCTTATTCAATATATTTATCGAACTTTTAATATAATATGGTTTATGAAACCAATATAAAAGCTAATAACCAACTTTAAATATAAGTGTAGTCTTGGCAGACTGTAAACAACATTGATAATAACTACATATTTAAATATGTTAAGGATTTTTTTCGTATTTGTACAGTATTACCTGTAAAACTGAATTGTATATCCTTTAATCAAAATGTTTATTCAGGAAAATTTGGTATAATATTTCACTATTTTCAAACTATAACACTTTTATTCATCAGAGACATGTTTTCGCATAAGAAATTAAAAGAAACGGTTAAATCTGTCCCCCCACAGCATAGCAGCCGATAATCTTGAACGTCACGCTTTTGTCCTTGGCAATGTGTATGCGTATGTCCATCCAATTATATTATAGAGATCAATGTTAGTACTAATTTCAGCTACTAGGAGAATATTGTGTTTCCGTACCATCTAGGTAGTCTACAATCTCTTAATTATTTCTTGTTCATCTTATTTTGTTCTGTGGTGTTTTTATCATTATTATTTAAAACAATTTAAAAAATTGATGTCCTGTTACTAGTGGAATACAAATAAGAGAGCAGCAAACTAAAAAAAATGACCTCAAAGGAGAAAGAGAAAACATTCCAAGAAAAATTGAAAAATTTCTTTAGAATTAACAAAGCAGGGACAGGTATGATCACATATTTATAATATTTTAGCGTGATTAAAAAATAATATCTTTATTTAACTCTATTACTTTGATTAATTTTAAATAAAGTAATAGATATACCCAACAATACTTAAATTCATACTGTAACAATAATATTTTGACTCTCTGAACCTATGGCTAAAACAAGGGATAAAGTAATTACAAACCATCCCAACTTAACTTACCTAAACTAGACCACTAATATGTGAATAGTCCCAATGTAAAAAGAATAGAAGGTGGCCCAAGATAGAGAAATACATCTTATTGGCTTAGCTTGTGACGTCACCCAGTACACACCAACATGTTACATACACAAACTATATGCAAGACAAACTAAGTGTTAAAAAACAGATCACATTTTAGAACTTTAAATAATAAATAAACCTTTAAAATACACACCAATGTCCAATTAACGTTATTACTCTACTTATTAAAATGAATATCTATGTGTGGCTATTTTAGTGTTAAAATATAACTGATGCGTGCTGGGGGACATAAGCAATGACATCAAATTCCTCCAAGTGGCGGTACTTTTCTATTTTCTTTACATTGGGTAGGGCCTACACAAATGATCAAAGTATCACACACATCTTGGGACATCTACTTATGGCTGGTATTATGACTCCTGGATAAATATTAATCTGACCGATAAATATCTCTATCTGGTCTATGAGTTAAAAGTGCATCTTATGACTGCCAGATACCATTTATCTGCCAGATAAAATGTATTTAACCATCAATTTTTATTAAGTTTAAGTACCTGATAACTTTTATCTGAAAGTTAAAATGGTCGTTGCCATAGTGACGCGCTATTTTCATGAGGTTTCGCTTATCAGAATCTGTTTTAGGTTAAAATCTTGGATCACTTGTTTAGAAGGCACAAGCCCAGGCTTTAAATATATATAAAGTTAGAACATTGAATTCCCACTTTTATAAAAACTGACAAGCTATTTGTAGAGTAATAGTTATATAAGAACAAATTATTAAAATATGAACTTACTACATTAGATTAAATTTTGTAATGGCTGTACCCAACTATCATTGACCACATTTTGGCAGACACTGAAATTAGTACTTGTAAGACAACCTTGCTTTTGCGCCCATGTGACATCATAGCACTCATTTAGCCGCCATTATTTATCAAATATTGAGCTTTGTAGCCACTATCCAGGTAGTAGCGGTAGCAGCAGGGTCTATACGCATGCGTGCACCAGTAAAAACAGTATCAACCTTGTGCTTTCTGCATAAAAATATATTTATCCTACAGATAGCTATCCGGCAGATAAATTTAGTCCATAAAACGCGTAAAATATTAAAGTGGCTGGTAACCTTTATCTGGTTGCTAACTTTAACCTCCTGATAGCAATATTTATCCAGTAGGTAGTCATAAGACCAGCCCTTAATGTGGTTGGTAAAATGATGCTTTTCCAACTTGTATTTGCTGGATCTTCAGAAACCCTTGCACTTCTTTAAAATATGTTTGGGACAGTGCATAAAATAATCCACATTTAAGGCACTTAAAAAAAAATCCATCAATACAAGTTGGAAAAGGATAATTTTGCCAACCACATTAACTAGTAGCAATGAAAGATGTCCCAAGATGTGTGATACTCTCATCATTATATATTAATAGTATATTTTTGACATAGTGAAATCTGATAAAAGATGGCACACCAATTAGAGAAAGATGAAACAAAACTGTATCTCACCTTCGTCACAACGTGAGTATATGTCAGCAATGCAGCTCAACCGTGGCAGTGTTGCCAATTATCTACTTTGGAAAAGTGATTGAAATATAAATTGTCATTTTTAGATTCTTTTAGTTGACCTTGGTGGTCTAGAGGTAAAGTGCTTGGTTCAGGATTTTATGTTCTTGGGTTCAGACCCAGCCCAGGGTGTCTAACATCCAAGATAAACTGGAACTACCCAGAAATCTGAAGTGGTCAGGAAAAAAACAGGAATAAGTCGGGAATTTGGTTAATTAAAAACAAATCTTGGAAAATGTTGTTTTATTAAAAATATGAAATATAATAACTATTATTTAATCAGTAAATTACATTGTGATTAAAATTGTCTTTTTTTGTTTGTAGCATTGTAATTTATTTGATAATTTTCTAATTCATAGTAGACTATATAATTTTTAAATTTTAAAACTTATCAGTATTCATAAAAAAGTTTAGTAAAAAACAAGACGGGGAGAGGTTGAAGGGTGTGACCTACTTTTTTTTTTGAGTCAGGAATTTTAGGAAATAATCAGGGTAAAAGCCGGTAATTTCATTGGTCAAGTTGAGTACAGACACCATGCCAGCTGGGCTCGATAGATTTTTCTTGTGTGATAAAGAATCCGTAGCACAATTTTTTTTGTAGGGGAAGTAAAACCATCAGTCCCATGTCATTAGTGGCATGTACAAGAACCCTGGAAGGTATGTGAAATTAACTTTCCCGTTAAAATTGGTAGAACCTTTCGCCCTCACTCATAGAAATTATTGTTTGCTGATATATACTCACTTGGTTCAGAAAGTGTCCGTTAAATACCTTACATAAATAAATAAATAAGATGCTTTTAAACATTATTTCAGAATTGATGAACTGGAAGTGCTTCATAACCCTTAGCTTGGGAACCACTAGTCTACAGCGACCACATTTCACCCATCCCTTTTTTTTGTAACAAAACCAACTCTTGCAAATGAGTCAATGTCAACTGCCACACACATTAGATAATATCACAATTTATATAAAAGCCCAAATTAATGTTTAAAAATAGCCTGGCCTATGTAATTATTATGATACAATCCTAACTTTCAAACCTTGTATAGTTAATAATATGATTCTTACCCACTCTAACTTGAGCTAATCTTTCATGAGCTATGATAGTAAATTTAAATTTTTAATAATATTGATCAAATAAACAAATTAATTTCCATAGGAAACAATGATGCTAGACACCGCAAAGGATTATGGGTCAACATAATAGTGCAAAAAAAGTAAAAACAAAAGATAGTCTAGTCAATATTTATGTTTTTACATTTCATTTGTTTTTTAATGATTTTGGTTTTAATTGCAAAATACATACAGTATTAAAAATTGTTAAATTTGATAAATCAAGGTATTAATCAATTTGCTGTCTTCTTGGGTGTGTAAGCCACATTTTTTGAAAATTTAAAGGCATTATTTAGAGTTTTTAGTGTCATTTTATAGGTAATTTTTTTGGCAATTTTAAGGTCATCAAAATCCGGGCCCTGGTCATTAAGAACTATATGAAATGGTCAGCAAGAAACACAGGGATAATATCCACAAATATTCAATATCAAGAATAATTGGCAAGGAACGTAAAAAAAATCTTATTTCTTCCTCTTCCAATTCCTTGTACAATGTGTGGTATTCACCCTCAGACTTTATTCATTTAAGCATATTTCTAACCCACACTCTTGAAGGTTTTCCTCCAACTTCTTATTCGTAAAATAAAATCACAACCATTTCAAGTTCTTTTTTTTTTAATCCTGGCATGTTTGCTTCTCTCAGAACCTTACAGAAAACTGATGTTCATTTGACATCAAATGTGAATTTTGCTTCCAGCATGTGATTCTACGTTGACATGAAGTATAGTGTGAATCGGACTTAAGTTAACCCAGGTTGGAGAAATCCCCATTTTGTGGGAAATGTGAAATTGTGTTGATTGGTATTTAATTTTATAAATAAATATAGATAATATTAATCTTACGACCTTTTTGTGTGTAGACATTGTTCCATACCATGTGGTTTGAGGTCTTGCAAACTTTTAAAAGATACAGGAAATCAAACCGCACTCATGAAGCCATTGGATAAACCATCTTATAGCTTCCAAAATCTACTAGCTGCAAGTAGTCAATGAATTTCTGTTTTTGTAGGGCCTACTTTATAATTTAATGAAATCTAATCTAATGAAATCTAATGAAAAGGTTGGTAGCTGTTTTGGGCTCCGAACATCATCATATAATCCAAACAATTATGAAATAATATACGATAAGACTTGGAAACAATAAAAAGTTTGACTTATTGATTATTAAATTTACAAAAAGTATTAATCAATTAATAATATAAAAGATTGGAATAAATATGATATTGCAACAAAAGTTTTGCTATAGATTTTAAATAGTATTCATAATTTCCACCCTCAAACTAAGTTATTTGTTTAACTGAGAACCTCTGACTCCAAACAATCACCTAGGGGTGCAAACATATAACCTGAATATGACCTGGTGGATGCTAAGATCCGTGCTATGTTTCAAATCCAATCACAATCTTTTAGTACATTATATTGTAGAGTTGTATTCTAGAACAGACAAGTGATATTGTTGATTGTCCTCAGGTAATTTCAAAGGGCGAGAAAACTTTGCTTTAACCTCAGATGTTGTGAAGGATCTAAGTCCAGAGTCTCCTTTGAACCAGAGAGTTAAGATTATGAAAGAAATGAGTGAAGCTGTCCTCAAAAACCACATTGAAGAGGTATGTTTTGGTACTATACTTTGTAGATCACTTGATTAGTGTTGAGGTATTTTTTGAAACTGTATTTTGTAGAGAGTTGGATTATTAAATCCATTACTGTTTCCAGCCCGTGGCCTAGGTCAGTTTTTTATTCAATATTCTTCCACTACCGGCTTGCTAGGCCTGTCGTAGCTTCCTGAGCTTATTGTTGAGCTAAATTTTGAAACTATTTTTCTTACTTAGAGGACCAGATTAGTGTAAGAGGTATGTTTGAAAGTATATTTTGTAGAAAATTATGTTATTTTTGAGGTATGTTTTGAAACTCTCTTTTCTAAAGAACTGGATTATTGTGGAGGTATGTTTTGAAATTGTATTTTTGTAGAGAACCGGATTAGTTTTTAGGTATGTTTTTGAAAGTGTATTTTGTATATAAACGGATTAGGATTGAGGTATGTTGGGAAATTTTATTTTGTAGGGAACCAGATTAGGGTTGTGGTATTTTATGAAAATGTATTTATCAGTGATCTGGATTAGGGTTGAGGTATGTTTGCAAACTACACAAAAAAAATTGAATAAGGTGTATTTATATACTTATATTTTAGAAAACCGGACTAAGGCTTAGCTATCTTCGGAAACTATTCTTTTGAAAACCTGGATCAGGGTTGAAATATGTTTGGAAAATGAAATTGGTAGAAAAGCAAGTTTAGGATTGAGATATGTTTGGAAATTCTATTTTGTAAGGAACTGGATTAGTGTTGAGATATGTATTGAAACTGTATTTGGTAGAGAGCCTGAAAAAGTTTAAAATATGTTTAGAAACTGTATTTTACAAATGTGAGGATTGTCATTCGCAAGTGTTACACTCTCACATGTCATCTGCAGTGCTACACTCGCTATTCAAGGCATACACAATTGTTTCAACTATACTTTATTTTGCTTTTTTTTAAGCCAGCAACTCTCACTGTTTGTCTGTGAAATGAAAGTAATTTTTTTGTAAATACACAAAAACAAATTACACTTTATGTCTAGCTATTTTTCTCATAAATGATCTATCTGTGTGGGTTAAAAATCTATTTTAGCTATCATTTGGAAACCCAACATTTTAGACCGCAAGATCTTTAAATGTTGATAAACCCCAAAGCTAAAAATTAGTTTGCCTACCTTTAGTGTGGCTTAAGCATTTAACTGTAATTTTTGTGGAAATGTTTAATTTAATTATTTCTCAATATTATTCATCAGATCTGCAAATTGTCTTGGCAATATTTATATAAATTCAGAAACAATTTTTTCTTCAAGGTATTCTTTCAATAACATTTCAAACAATAATAAGCAATCCTAGATTTCAAATACCGCTTTGTACTCTTGATCTGTCGCTAATTACATTCTTCCCCACTCTATAATAATCTTCTAACTCTGTTAGAAATTAGATTTACCACATAGCTCAAAAAACAAAGGAAAAGAACTGTACAGAATTATTCTTGTACTGCCACGCATGACTTATTATGGATGTGGTTAAAAAATATTTTCTTCGCCATTTTGACTATATATTATAATATTAAGTTAATTAACCCATAACATTGATTTCCATAGATAAGGTAACGCTATAGGAACAATGTTTAATGCTAAACCAAAGGTAAAAATCTGAATAGGCCTTTTATGTTAAGTTGAAGAGTCACTTTAAATTTAAAATGCTAAACACACAACAATATAATTACAGACTATATACTAGCTAGACACATGTTGTGTTTGTTGCACTCTAGAGTGCAGTGGAAAAATTGTGGGCCTGTCTAAAGGACTTGTTCCATCCCGACATCGCTAAAGAACATAGACATTGGCCTTCACCTTCTTCAGCTGTCTTGTCCAGGGTCAATACGAGAAGTTGGGTATCATGAGATCACATTTCTTCAGACTGATCAAAACACATGATGTGGCAGAGGATGTAGCGCCCAGGTAAATACACCAACAGTCTGCTATATTATATGGCGCCCAGTTAAATACACCAACAGTCTGCATATTATATGGCGCCCAGGTAAATACACCAACAGTCTGCTATATTATATGGCGCCCAGTTTAAAAACACCAACAGTCTGACATATAATGTATGCCTCAGATAAATAGACCAACAGTCTGCATATTATGTAGCATCCAGGTATATATAATAACATCTCTATTATATTAATATAGTGCACCAGATAAATAGAGCAACAGTCTGTATTTTTATAGTAACCCTCATGTATTATATACCAACAGTCTGTTATATTATGTAACCCTCAGGTATATATACCAACAGTCTTTTATATTATGTAGTACCTAGGTATGTATAGCAACAGTCTGCCATATTGTATATCATCCAGCTATATATAGCAACAGTCTGCCATATTGTATAGCATCCAGGTATAAAAAGCAACATTCTGCTACTATTATCTTTAATGCCCAGGTAAATAGAACAACAGTCTGTCATATTATGTAGCACCAAGATAAAAATATAAAAACAATCTGCCATAATCAGTCAAATCTGCCGAAGGTTAATCATCAGAGTAAAAATTACATTCACATTATGCCAAAGGTCGAGCATTTAAGTAAAAATAGTCACATGTGCCAAATTTCGAGCGCCAAGTTAAAAGTATCAGATAAATTATGTGTTAGATAATGTAATATTCAGGGTTTAAACTCCTCAGCAGCTTGATGAGCCTGAATGTTGTAACATCTTGTTACTCTTTGTAAACGTTTAATCACCTACACATCCATCAACGTTTTACCCACTCTTGAATGAGATGTTAATGTTTTGGGTTTTTAGGTCTAGTTATATAATAATCATGTATGTATTGGCTCAAATCATGTGGGGTCAACCAATAAATTTACTCGATTATAATGCATTTATATATATATTTTAAGTTTTTGAACCTATGTAGAAGCAAAATTACACAATACCTTAGATTTCAGTCTCAAATTCTCTCCAAAATACCTATCAACACAATGAAAGAGATTACACTTTTTTTGTTGTTTGAAAACTACTCAAATCGGTCTGCTCTATGTTCTTTTGTACTCAAAAAGTTGAGTTTGGTCTCAAATACAAATTTTCAAGGTCAATAAAAGGATATTTTAGCTTTAGTTGTCTCTAAAAGGGCTTTTAATTAAAAAAAAAATAGCCACCATGTGTGCCAATTTTCAAGATGGGACTAAATGGTTTATGAAAATAATTTTATTTATTAATCGGTCCTAAATTAAATTATATTTAAAAAGCCCTCAGTTTTGGTATGTTTACATAGTTTAGTTGAAGTTTTGGGAAAAGGTAGGCCTCTTCAGTTTAATATATTGTACTTTGAAAGTTACTTCTTGTCATTGTTTTTGTGATAGTGTAATGAGCAGTAATGGGTCAGCTCTAGTTAAGTTAAAACATCTCTTGCCTATATCCAAAGGCTATCCGATTTTATTGGATACACAAAATGATGGTCCAACTGGAAAGGGGATATAACAGTAGACCTACAGCTACTTCGTCTAAAACTGAGACCCAAAGTTAGTTAGCCTAGTAATTGTTTGCACTAAAAAGTTAATTTAATCATTAAACCTAAAAGGGAAATTTTGAATTAAAGATTTTAACATAGTTAATTTCACTGGCTCTAAAATCATCACCATGAACAGTTTTCAATCACTGGCCAGGTCTTTTTGGAACATAAGCCTCTCCAATGTATCTTTTCTCTCCTCCATTGACATGCTCTCCTCTCTTCTCCACACTTCTCTGAACCCCCTTCAGCCATCTCTCTCTTGGTCTTCCTCTTGTTCTCTTGCCCCCCACTTTATCCAACACCTTCTTTGGTATCTCCTCCTTCATTCTCTTCACATGACTGTACCACCTTAGTTGTGCTTTCTCTATCATGTCTTACACTGGCTCCTCCTCAAATATTCCTTTCATTTCTCATCCTGTCCATTACTGTCACTGCTTTATTACTTCTTAGAAATTCCATTTCCTAGTCTTGAATTCTGTTTCCATCTTGCCACGTTTCCTCTGCGTATGTCAATATTGGTACAAACTATGTCCTGTAGATCACTCCCTTACACTTCCTGGCCACTCTCCTGCTACCAAATTAGACTTATCACACTTGTTTCTGCTAGCCTCCTTCTCTCCCTCATTTATCTTTTGTTTCTTCTACTTCACTCTATCATACTCCCCAGGTATATAAAGCTTGTCACTATCTTCAACTGTTCCCCTCCTTCTGTCACAGTCAGTCATGCACCTGTCTCTCTTACTTGTAATCATCATCTCACTGTCCTTATATTAAACCTCATTCCATACCGCTCCACCACTTCATTTTGCGCATATAACTGTTATTGAACTCATATCTCCTCATTGGCCCATACCTTCAGGTCATCGGCAAACACTATTGCTTTCATACATCCCTCCTCAATTCTTTCTACCACTTCCTCCATTATTTCGTCCACCACTACATTGAACAATAATGAGAAGAGTGCACTTCCTTGCTGCAGGCCATTTCTCAATTCAAACCACTCTGTCCTCTCCCCACTCACTTTGTACAATTTCTCATTCCCCTTGCCGTCTTGTCCCTCACTCCTTTCTTCTTCGGTGCTTTCCATACTCTACATCTACACACACTGCCATAGCCTTTTTCACCCTCCGGGAAAGCCATCTGCAGGTCCTTCCCTTACTCACAGTGTGTCTCTTGCAACTGTCTTACCGCAAATATGAGATCTTCTGTGGACCTTCCTGGTCTGAAGCCAAACTTTCCCTCCCTCAATCCTCCTTCCACTGCTACCCTGATTCTTTTCTCCGGTATCTTCTCATAACGTTGCACTGTGGCTCATCAGGGTGACCTCCCCTGTAATTTTCACACACCTTCCTTCTCCTTTCTTGATAATACCCTTCTAGTCCTCTGGGATCCTCTCCTCCTTATTACTCTAATCACTCTATACAGCCACTGAGTCCCTCACATCTCCACACTCACTACATCCCCTCCTGGTGCCTTCCTCCCCTTCATGCTCCCTCCAGGTTAGCTCCCTCACATTTTCCTGGCTAATGTTTGAAAACATTCTCTCCACATTTCCTTAAGTTTCTCCTTTTCTACTACATAATTCCCATTTTTGTCTAACATTTTGACCTGCTCCTCCTCACTTCTTCCATTCCATACAGGACGGGGAAGATCAATTACACTTGTTACTGCCAGGGTGGGGTGGGGGGAGTATTATGGGAGGTTCAAACACCTCTCCCTCCTGAAAGAATTATTATTAATGTATTTTTGAATTCCAACTCAATAACTACACTAGATTGAAATCTCTTATAGCGGACACCTTCCGGACCTTAGTAAAAAAAAGGTATGTTAATTAAAAGGTGTCTGTTATTTGTAAAAATGTATTTGTTTATATCAAACTTCTTGAGCATAGTTTATTCTATATGAATCTATATAGACCCTTCTGTGAAAATTATCTACAACAATCTAATTACTGCAGTGTGCAGTATTGTATTCAGGGTAATTATGAGTAATGAATAAATACTTTACATAGCTTACCGTACTGATTGCATAATAAACAGAACAATACGCAAACTATATGTGAACAGTAGGCTTTCTGCACACACGCACGGACAACTGTTGAAACATCCCCCTGCTGATGGCTTGGAAGGGGTGGGAGGTATGACCTTGAAGTTAATTCTACATATGCTATTTTAACTACTTTCACTAAAGGGGAAGGATGGATTGGTAACACATCAAGCGAGACATTGGTATTCTTGACATTCCTACAGTCATATATCTTAAATGGACTGGTGTTTACGATTTTTGTCCACCGCTTAGAGATTGTCATGAATATATATACGTCTCTAGCAGTGTTTGTATTCGTTATTGGGAAATTCCTTTATTGGGAGGTTGTTTCACCATAAGAATCCATAAATATTTTGGGAAATTAAACCATCATAAAGAAGAATATGCTATTCAGAGGTGTCCGTTAAGGGAGGTTTTATTGTAGTAGTTTTTTAGTGTTCTATAAAATTCAAGCAACTACAACCCCAATTTCGTTTGAATAAACTTTAAATTACTTGTAGTGGGATTCATCAGAAACAATTATTTGCCATTTCCTGTTAAAGGACTTGATCTTGGACCAGTTCAAGTAGAATACCGCATCCTCATTCCCTAAATAAATAACACTGACATGAAATAAAATAATCAGCCCTTTTGATGACTGGACAGCACACTTGATGTAAAGATATTGTTGAAAAACTTTTAAATTCACACAAGACTAATTTTTTCTTGCACACACATATTTTACGTGAACCACTTTAGAATCTACTTAGCACACATGTTGATAAATCATCTACATGGTTAAAGTATTTTTTTAAACGCTCGTCTAAGGAAATTTAAAGCCAAAATATGCTTTATTTAACTGAAAATTCATATTTTAAATATATTCGACAGTATATTTGAGAGATTTTTAAATATTATTTTACTTTAAATGTAGAATTAAAGAACATTTAGATTATAAATTAAACCAACCTCAACTTTTCAATGATTGTATTTGAATTTGATCCAGATCAATTTGAGGTTAAATGCAACGTTTTTGCTTCACTGTCTCAGAAATAATTTGACCATGGAATATAAGAATTTGTTTAATTTAGTTCCTTAACATGCATAAGATCTCCACCAAAAGTTTGTGTTACTGTAATTGTAACAACTTGTTACTTGTGTCAAGATTTGAGCTGCTTCAGAGTCTGACAGAGAATGGGAAGGATATAAAGTATTTTGAGGAAGAGGTGGGGCCATTCCTGATGCAGTGGATGCCTGCCATCACAGGGGTCGGCAAAACTCAGCAGTTTCTCGCTGTTTGGGTAAACGTCATCAAGTTCAACGCTGCCTATGTTGACGAGGAGGTCATTAAGGAACTTGTCCAGTGAGTCGATACATTCATTCTATTAGTTATGAGACCATTGGAAAACATTCATACTGTATGGCTTACATCTTAGATTTGATAATTAAACTTTTATGTAAATAACAAACACAAGTAAAGAGGAAGAAACAAACAACTGTCCAAATATAATGTGGATATTGAAACTAGTAGAAAGGTCATATTTATAACAATTGGTTTTTGGGTTTATTCTAAGGATACATTTTTATTTTTAATGTGTATTAATATTTGCACAATTTATTCCCAGTACAGTAAGTTCTCAAATTTTTACACAATTAATTTGTTATTAAGGCTTTCTCGCCAGTTGAAAAAGTTTGCAAGTCAAATTGGGTTCAAATATGATGTATTTTTGACATGTTTGTTTCAATGGATAATTAAAGATATATAATTTCTGTTTATGAAAATAAAACTTTGATAAAGTTAAACTTTATTCAAACAAAATGGTGATGACAATATCAGCTCTGATTCACTTGACTAGAAACTACATCTACTCTGTTTAAAGCGACGCTTGACAAATTGCATTGCTCTAGGCCGTTTCACTCTTAAATTGCAGAACAGACTCTTATGGACACTTAC
Organism: Timema podura; assembly: GCA_033556935.1. Classification (NCBI taxonomy): domain Eukaryota; kingdom Metazoa; phylum Arthropoda; class Insecta; order Phasmatodea; family Timematidae; genus Timema; species Timema podura. Next base: position 44,356,973 of record JAVRXN010000014.1, on the reverse strand, counting down.
CATATCTTTCTCGTCCATTGGTTTCTCCATTAGCGCTGTCCAAGTGGAGTTGCCAATTTGTAGCTTAAAAATAAACATTGTTATTTCTATAGAATAATCATTGTCACTGATGCATCTGGCAAAAGCAGTATAAACTACCAAAACATTTTTAAACCATTTATTTTTTTATGAAATTTGGAAATTAATTTAAATGAAACCACCACAGTTGCCGATTCTTTGAAAACAAGTGAATGTGAAACCACTCCAATTTTTTTAAAGTCAATTTCCTAGAATTCCTTTTTCTGTCCGAGGTTTATAATTTGATCTCGACTTACTAGCCAGTGTTAATATTAAACTTACACATGTTGATAGGGCTGATCTTGTTTGCTTTTCAAAAGACAGTTGTATGCGTCGTATTACTGTGGCATACTTCAAAACACATTTCCTTGATTGATTTTGTGTTCCCTTTTTGCCAATTGCTGTAAGCTTTGCTGCGTCTTATCCATTTCTTCTCCCGACCAAAGAACGGTAAAATGGCCTAACCAGAGCCAAGAATTAATTTTTTTTACAACTTGTTGACTTGTGTGACATGCTACGAGACATGTGCTGCTAAGACTACAATTTGGCAATACAGCGGTCTCTCCCTTTCACAGCACGAGAAACGTCAAACACAAAGTTACTGTAAACCTCTCTGACGAGTCAGCATACCTGATATGGATCTTGCTCACCACCAACCCTTCACTGGTTACTTTCATTTATGAAAGTACAGGTTGCCTGAAAATTAGTGATATATTATTTAAAAGTTTTTCTCCCCTGAGAAAGACATACAAATAATACCACAATAAAAAAGCACGCAAAGTATTACATTTTTGTAATATTTTCAAAAATGTGTAGAATTCATTAAAATATGTAAGAATACCGTGTATCAAATTAAAACTGAAAATACAGTCCCAAACAATCTAATTCGCCGACATTTCGCTTTTCACACTTGGCAGGTTTAGATTATGTAATTACATAAAAAGCTGGGCTCTAGTTATAAGGCTAACCTAGTTATACACACTTTTGGTTTTATTCTTTATTAACAAAATACTATCGAAAAACTGTTGGTTGAGTTCATCTCTATGATAACCTCAATAATATAAATCTAGATGTAGCGTAGCACATATTCACCAATGTTTCGATGTTGAAAACTGTATTGCATGTTGTGGCACAGTTGCCAAATAGAAATTACAATATATTGCATCTATTTGAAAATGACTAAACTAGTGTTATCCAAGTAAAAACATTAAAATTTGCATAAAAATGTGTGTTATCTCAAATGTGAATGTTGCATGTCACTAGTTATATTCACACCCTGACCACATGTCTTGGATATTCCAGAAACACATGTTTCTTGTGTTGTTGGAGCAACTCCCAGCCTGTTGTTCTGACCTGCCTGCAAGTTCTCGATACTGTGGTGTGCTACACCAACCTCCCCTCACAGTCCATTACAACTTTTATCATCGCCCTTTGTCGCACAGTTAACGTCGAGGCATATTGTCAGACCAGCTGGAAGGTAATAGCACTAATGTACTCATCATCATCAATTGTTTCCAGTCTCTGGCCGGGTCGGGTTGGTTGTCCTTCCACCGTTATTTGATTCTATTCTTCTCCTCTCACTTACACATTTTCTGTTATCTGCTCTTATCTATTTCTTTATCTCCCATGCTCTCTTTTCCTTACATACTTTAACTCCATTATTCTCCTTGGAATTATTTTCTTTTCCATCCTCGTTACATGCCTTTACCATCTCAGCCTTGCTTTCTCTACTATCTCATGTACTCCCTTTAACCCAACTTATTTCCTAGTCCTTATCTTCATGTACCAGCTAGCAATCTCTCCATGGCCTCCACTTTCCTTGTCTCTTACATCCCATGTCCATGTTTCTGCTGCAGATGTAACTATAGCACAAAGTACACCCTATGTCTATTATTACTTCTTATATAACAGACCTAGCAAGCCGGTAGTAGAAAATATATGGCCTGAATAAAAAACTGACCAAGGCCACTGGCTGGAAACAGTAATGGATGTAAAAAAAATTACTTGTATAATAAACAAGTATGATAGAATTGTAGAAAAATTAAGCACAAATAAAAGTAAAAACAATATCACATATTTGCATATTTGTTATTCACAAATAGCTGAGGTTCAATTTCTAATAACCCCGATTGTGTTTTAACTTTTATGTACACATGCTAAAACATTAAAAAAAATTATTTACTAAACCCAACCAAGATCTTTTGTCTACTGAGCTGGCAATATTATTATCTGGGATCAATTTTTATAATGATTAATGATTTTGTTCTTTTAAGGGTTTTTTATTGATACCAACAAAATTTTCATGTGTTTGTGTGGAGTTAGAGTGAAAAATCATCTGATAAAAACCACTATCATAACATCAAGCTGGGATTCAAACCCTAACCTTTTTGTCACTGGCTAACCAGACAAGACTGCCAGTTCATGTCCTACATGATGTATGTCTTACTAACATATCTTGGTGTTGAGTAAAACAAGGGATGTGAAAGTTGGCTGGGAATGGTTGGGTGGATTTGAATGGCTCTTCTTTGTTGTTAAATTAGCAACGCAGTGCTATTTTGTGAATATTTATTAGTTTATTGATTATTTGCCATAATTTCAGCAATTTAAGTACTGAGTTGTAAGTTGAGTTCCTAGTGCACTCAAATTCTTTTAAGGATACAGACACAACCACCCTTAAATGTTCATTACAAATAAATATAATGATTAAGAAAAGGTCTTTCTCCTATTGACTAAAAATAACTAAAAGGAAAACCTTATCTTACTAACATAAATAATTACGTTTCTCAATTTAAAGTTATTAGCTTATTGTTGTTAAATTTACAATACTTGTTAGCTGTAAGGCATGCTAAGTCAAAGCGGTCCGGATTTTGTCTGATCCATGGTAGACGCAGAACAGAACTTAAGTGCATCTGGCACAATCGAAGAAAGTCTGGCTTTTCTCATAATGTGATGTGTCGTCCAAGACACTTTGCATCACAAAGTATGAACTATATATTGCAGATAATGCGCAACCTTCTAGGAACTCACTTGGGCCATTCAGCCCTGTATACCATGTGTCGTATCCTTCAAGACACCTCCTCCCAACACGATGTCCATCTACTCCGAGGGGCTGTGTTCTACGTCAATATGGCACTCTGGGGGACCAAGAGGGTGACCACCCTCAAATACACTGCTACCTCTGTTCTGCCTTCTTTCCTTGCGGTAAGTTACCACTGTAATAACAACATAACCTTGGGTGTGGTTATTTATTGCAAGCCAGTTAATAATCTTTTTAAATTAAAGTCCTTTCACACAATATAGGGTGTTTATGAAAGAGCTCCGGTGTTTTGAAAATTCAGATTAAATCCAACAAGTGAGGTAGAATGAGCCACGCATCAAAGTGTACTAGTCACAAAAAAAAAAAAAAAAAGATATGACCTTTCATGATACATATTCATTTAAGTGATATTTTCTATTTTTCATTTATAAAATTTGCTTTGAAACCTTGGAGTTCTATTATAAACATCCTGTGTAGAGCCCATATTATATCCACACATGGTAGACAAAAACCTAGCTTGTACCGAAATATTTTTACTGGACAAAAAAGCCTATACATTTTAATCATCACACATACACATCAATCACCAAAGTGCAAGGAAAGCATTATTCCCAAATTTCTAAGCCAGTCCATGCAGTAAGACATGGAGACAAAAAGATCTCAATCTAGCTTTATGTTGTAATTTTCTTATTCTTCTTTAAATATTTATCTATGGACACAATATGGCTGTGAAAGTAGCCAGTTCAAACACTTTTTTTACAAATGATTTTTGATTTAGGGTAATACATTTTCATTGAAATTTTGTTGTATTAGCGCAGTTGCTATTATTTATTTTTCAGACAATATCAGGATGAAGGTAGACAACAACAACGTTGTTAGTTTTAGTTCACATTTAAATCACAAAATTGACCATAATTCACATTTGATAGGCAAAATGGTCAATTTCACGAATAAAATTTTTTGTCTTATTTTGCGAATGTATTATTATTACTTTAAAAATGTTCTAATGTTCTTTAAATATGTTTTGATAGTAATTTTAATGTTCCAAGTAAAAGTTTGTAAAAACTTGTCTTGCGAAATTTCGGTGTTTCAATGTTAAATTTAGTTTAGTTAAAATAATAATTTTAAATCAAATATTCAAAAGAGGATAGAAGGGCAAACCCTACACACTTAACAAAAAATGTAGGCCTCAGATTTCACAATTAAAACACAGAATTATGTATTTTTCGGTACACATTACTCCTCTCTTTCTTCAGCAGGGGAAAGTAAAATACAAATTAGACTTATTTTCTCTATAAGGAAAACCTCTTTTCGCTTCATGAGGTAACTGTATTATCTTTGGAAGAAGCTACAGGAAAGGTGGATAGCAACATATAGAAGGGACGAACACAAAATGGTTTTTACATTGAACACTAGAAGGTTTCAAATCTTTCCTCTTTGTACCTTTACCTTATTTTTTGGAGGCAACAAGGACCTAAGTGGAACATTGTTGGTCATTTGTGTTCCATCATTTTAGTCAGTCCTTGGTTTACACCCTGCTCCCCTTCTACCCGAACTTACTAGCGTATAAGCTAGAGTAACGAGCAAAGTGCAAAATGTTTACAGAAAGATAGCGAACAGCAGGGAAGTCTCATTTGACATACCCATTATTTGAAACCCAGGTATCAAAATTAGACGACCTAACTAAAAATAGATCTACCAGGAAAATTATCCTAATCATATTCAAGCACAGGTTTGTTTACATAAAATAGTTGTAAAGAATGACATATGAACAGTGACCATATTTATTATTAAATAAATGTAAGTAGAAAAATGTTAACATAGTCAACCTAAACAACTGTGAACAATTCGCAAAAGAAAAGTAAAGATAAAAATCCACAATTTAAACAATACGGCCTCAGCCTTCAAAATGACGTAAAGCAGTAACAATAGCCCAATCGGCCAACAATTTACCATAGTAATAATACACCCGTACCAAAAATCATTAATATCGGTCACAAGAGGTAGAAAAACTCTGCATATAACTATATGTCCTATTCTAACCTATTTTTCGTAATTCCAGCGAGGCAGGCAAGTTCTTACCTACATTGTAGACTAAATGGATGAAAACATAGTAACATACCTAACTCTTAACGAACAATAAAATTGCAAAAACAATCTCCTAATAGAATTCTTTAAAATATAAGGCTAAATACAACAGAATTATGCACCTAACAATACATGCTCTTCTAACAATAGGCAACAACATTGTCCATCTTCCATAATTCTCGAGAGCCGGGCAGGTCCTAACATGTATCATAGATATAAATGTTGTCAATCATATTTAAATAAAAAAACTTCAAACATATAATGTATAAAAAAAAATCGATATTGAATTTCCTAAGTCTAGCCAAGCTAAAATATCAAACTTATAAATCAATGTGTCCCAATAACTTACTTTCAAGGCTCACTTTTCTAAAAGCATGCCAAAATGATTTAAAGTCCAAGAGGTTTACAAAATATAATCAAAATAATGATTATTAGTCCGTTCACGGACTTGATTATAAGAAAAAGATTTGTTAATTCCAAATAAGCAAAGTTGCCTAGATTTAAATTTAGTAAAAAAAAAAAAAAAGAAAAACAATTTAGCTTAAACATGATTTCAATTTAAGTGTTTAGCAAAGTTTTAGACCATAACCATAATTTCAATAAAAATATAATAAAAATACATAAAATTGACAACTTACTTACATTTATTCGTAAGTTCCTAACACCACTTCAACTTCAAAGAGTACCTATCACTATTGAGTATCTGCTTATATGTCACATTTTCTCAGCGGGGAAATAGGGTAGGAAGGAATCACATGATACAACTTTCTCACTGTAGTCATCAGTAGCGAGCTATGAGCAGCAATCACTCTGACGCATGCGCCATACAGATATTGTTTGTAGGTTCATGGTAGGGGACAATAGATGGAAGCACAATTCACTCTCTTCCCTTTAGTTGCCGCGCTTGCACAGTTTACACTAAGAGCATAGCGTCCAGAGATGAGTCTGAGGGGAGGGGGGTGTTTGAGCTTAGCACCTCGACACCCAGTTCAATTCTTGTTGAACAGTCAGTCGTTATGACGCAACCCTTGTTGTTGTGAGTTGATCGGGCACACTGTCTGCTTGAATGGGGTAAGTCAATGCAACACACACTGGTGGTGGAGATTTGTAGACATGTTGTACTGCAGCAACGGTACATGTTGAGACCGAGTAGTGAAGTTAGTCATCATCATCATCATCATCATCATCACCTATTTCCAGCCTGTGGCATCAATTTAGTAACAAGCCTCCATCTTCCTCTATTCTTCCACCATTCTTCCTCCTTGAATTGCTTCCATTCATCTCCTCTCACTCGCACACTTTTTGTTATCTGCTCCTTCCTGCGGTCTTTTTCCTACATACTTATTACCATAATTTTCGTTGGCATCCTCTTCTTTTCATTCCTTATTACATGTCCATACCTTCTCAGTCTTTCTTCCTCTATTATCTCATGTACTCCCTGAACCCCCACTATCCCCCGGAGAACTTCATTCTTAATCTTGTTTCTCCTCGTGTTAGCCACAAGCTCCTCACAAACTTCATTCCCATGGCCTCCACTTTCCTAGTCTCTTACATTCACTGTCCATGTTTCTATTGTATATGTGACAATGGGTACAAAGTACGCCCGGTACAACACTTCTTTTCTTCATATCAGGTCTCTTACCCACCTGTAGAACAACTCTCCATGCTGTCCTCTTCTCATTAAATTCTCTCTACTTGCTTTATATCAATTATTGTTTCCACTCATCCAGCCTGTGGTCTGGCTCAGTTTTTTATTCAAGCTACATATTTTACACTACCTGAATGCTAGGCCTGTCATAGCTTCATATGCCTTATAATCAAACTTAAGACTAGGACAGGCACAACATCCAGTCCCCGGCGTTAATTCATCACTGTGAAAGGATAAACCCACATTTCACCAATGATACATTTTTTGGACATGACGGGTACCCTTAGCTCAGTAGACAGACACGCTACTGACTGAGCTAAGGTATCAGTTAACACTACACTGGAGGTGGAAAAGAAAGACATCACAAATAAAATATGCGTGGAACTCTAAGACTAAAGTAAAACAAACTAAAGTTTCAACGCCCTCCCACACCAGACATTGTATCTCCCCCTTACTCATGCAGATTTGATAGCTAAGAATCAAGCTATCTAAAATTTTGCTATTAAGGTTGATTCTCTATCTTTTCTACATCTGTAAGAATCAAGGGTATCAAGCATTCAAGTCCATCACCTGTAATTTTATGTTACTATAACAGTTTTTTTAATTACCTTGACCTTGCGGACCAAGAATTGTCCTAATACCCTATCTAACTGTTATGTTCTAATATCGCTATGTTCATAGGTTCTGAGCAGCAACAACTCTATTGTGATGTACGAAGTGATGCTCAGCATTCAGAGATTAGTCAACAAGTTTGGTTTGGAGTTAAAAGATCCTGCTTGGGACCTTGTCCTCTCTATCATGGAAGCCATCATAGAACATATAGGTAATCTATTTTACTCAAGTATGAACTTATGGTAGGATTGCAGAGACAACACACTATCGGTGCTAAACTGTCCTATAATCTTTCGGTGTTAGGCATTATAATACTACCCACATCATCACTGGTGACTTTTTAAGGATCTGTGAATACTCAATTTATAGTTTCAAGCTGATCTTCAGGCTCAAGCTCGGCAATTTTGAGCTCTTTGTATAAGTCTATTTATTTGCCTTTAACAGTATCTGGTGAGGAATAACTTCTCTCAACTTTTGTGAAGTGTGTAGATTGGAGGGGAGAGTACTGTACAGAGAGCCATTGAAAAGTCAAGGCCAGCAAACTGGTTACTGAAGGGGTGAGATGGGAGGGCATAGATATATAAGGTTTAAAAAAAACATCTCTATCTAAAGTTGTTAAAACACAAATAGCTTAATGCATGACAGTATTAAGTACACTTTAGTTCATCTATAAGGAAAACCTCTTTTCGCTTTATGAGTTAATTGTATTATAGGTGGATAGAAACATATAAAAGGAACAAATACAAAATGGCGTTTATAATGAAGAGAAGAACACAGTTCATACTTTACATTGCTGCCATTGGACAAAGAGGTAATAGTTGCCTCTAAAAGAAAATTGATTGTCACCGCCAATTCCCCCGACCTAGGTTTCAATGTAAAATTCTTATATTATTATTCCTTACATTTTTCTATTTTCTCCCTGTTGTGTTTTGTTTTTGGTTTCTTCTTTTAGGAAGTTGCGTTGCGCATTTTACACTCCTCCCTGATGAGTTCCGATAGAATGAAACCTAGGTCGGGGGATTGGGTTGTGACGATCGATTTTCTTTATGAGGCAACTATTACCTCTTTGTCCAATGGCAGCAGTGTAAAGTGTGAACTGTGTTCTTCTCTTCATTATAAACGCCATATTGTGTTTGTTCCTTTTATATGTTTCTATCCACCTTTCCTTACCATAAATTGCACATTACACAAACAACATTCAGAAATAGCTAGTTAGACATAATCTAGAAATTGTTCTAATTATAAATCTGTGGAGCTCAATCCTGAGTAAATATTAAAAGCTTGGTTCGAAAATTCGAGTACTTGCAGATTCTTAGAGTATTCCAAATTAAATTTTTCCAATTTTATAATAAGTTCTATACAGTAAAATCTCATGTCAGTTATTGGAACAACTTCATTTGATTTAAAAGTGTCTGCAACTAAAAAGTTAATATATTGAAATATGTAATGTATTGATTTTTATGTTTGGTTCCTAATCGTGTATATTTAATGTACTAAGTTAATTGAGCTTTTTTTTTTAATATAGAAACAGACTCCAGAACTAGCCCTGCATCTCAAGTTACTAGCACCCTCCATGACACAATCTGCACTATTGAGCAACTGATGGAACTGGGCCAGTTTCATGGCTCAGTGCGCAGGGTGTTTGAGCTGATTGAAAGATGCTCTCCAGTCAGGCCGGTATGTATTGAAATGTAATTTTAATCTTTAAAATACACATAGTGTCATAACCACCAAGCAATGTTTTAATGTTTGTTTTGATTTACATAACTCAAGTGGACGCACGTGTTAAAATCGCTGGCTTAGCGTATATAAAGTAACAAACTAGAAAGGTTACAGAGGAGTGCTGACAATTCATAACAATAATTGAACTAGTTGGCCATATCGGGGTATAAAATACTTTTATTTTTTGACATCGGGGTTGTCACAATTCTAACATGAACGCTGCCCAACGCCATACCATATCAGACTACATCTTTAGGTCATCAGTAGCACTTTTACTTACAGGACATCTGTCAAGATCAGGGTCTTGAGATTGAGTTTTTTTACAGGTCACTCGCAGTGTAAATCAATTCCATCAGTCTAAGTAGTCACAAGTTACGAATTCTTCATGAGCGAGGGCATCCAGTCTCTTTATTTCTCTATCTTTTGTCTAGACATCACATTTTGTATTATCTTTTAGTAAGTTCTATTAAACCAAAATTCATAACCCTACATATTATTTTGAACCTACACAACTACCTTGCCTTACCTTGCCTCCTGCAAGCTATCTTGACAGATCAAGCCCACCGGGGTTAGGTCACGACATTATTGTTATAAATGGAAGAAGGCTATAAATAAATAAAAGGGAATGATCACAATATGGTTTTTACAATGAAAGGAAGTACACAGTCCACACTACATTGTTGCCCCTGTACAATGAGGCAATGGCTGACTTGGGTTTCATTCTATCAGAACTTATCAGGAGGGAGTGTGAAGTGCAAGAAGAACTTCCTTAAAGAGGAAACTGAAAAACACAAAAGGAAGGGAAATAACTCTTTCGTTTATTAATTCTGATTCTTAAATTTCAACCTCGATTTCAAATCCTCCAAATTTACACTTTCACTATTTTTCCATGCATCCAACATATTTATAATTTATTTATTTATACACACTAATGTAATATATTAAAAATCAAAAGTAAAATGCTAAAAAAAGGGTATGTTTTATTTGTGTAAGATCATAAAATCACAGTATGGTCCTAACTGAAAAATAAAATTATTTGTTGAAAATCAACCTTTCACTCCAACCAAGAATTAAAGTTTAATCCCTGAACCTGAAGAAAAGATTTGTGATAGTGAAAGCTTGTATTTAAAAATGTGTTTATGTTTTTAACTGTTTTAAAACTAAATTTCTACTTCAGAATTACTAAGCTAAGTGTACTGGTTATCCCTCCTAATTTAAACCCTAGTTAAGTTTTAGTACTATATTCGAGATGTCAAACTCGATTCCTCTATACCTTGATTATTACTGAGATTCAAAGAATTGTAAATCAGTCTTACTACCACAATTTTCTTAGCTCTCCAATCCCATTGAATTAAAGTTCTATCATTTAATTGAATTGACAGTATTCATAATTGTGCAATTTTTTCATTGTGACCATTATTAGTTATTTTGCTGTTTCACTTTATTACAAGTGAATTTTGAATGTAATTAACATGGCCTTTGTGCCCTAGTGACCTTACACAAATTAAACATGGCCGTATTATCCAAGTATTTGTATGGTATAATTACTTACTTTATGGCGTTAGGGACTTGAAAGTTCATTGCTATATTTACAAAAGTATGCCACCTGTCCTATCTAGAGCTAGTTCTCCCCAATTTACCTCATGACATCCTATCTCTTTTAGGTCTATTCTATTATATCTCTATAAGGAAAACCTCTTTTCGCTTTATGAGGTAATTGTATTTTATTTGGAATAAGATATAGGAAAGGTGGATAGAAACATATAAAAGGGACAACATGGCTTTTACATTGAAAGAAGAAAACAGTTCACACCTTACATTGCTGCCATATTTTATTGTTATCTTACATACATTTGCATGTTGGTTTTTCTAATGGTCTCCGATTAATTTTTCTGACTGTATGAATTATAAATAAAAACATTTTAATGTGAAATTGGTTGCTATAAAAAAATTAAATTTATAAATGTGTACGAGTAGGGATGGATAAAAGCAGCAATCATGATATCTTTAATATATATATATATATATATTAACTCAGGCTTGACCTGATATTTTGGAACTTTCTTAGAAGTTGGTTCAAGCTCGAATTGAATGAAAACTCTGAGCTCGCAAACCCTAACAGTGCTCATTCAGTGATTTTATATATGTTAATGTATTATAAAGATTATTAAAAGGGAGTTTCAACCCTCTCAGTAAGTTAATATTAATAACTAATGTGTATTTGTTTCAGGAAGCCTCAGTGTTGCGCCTCATAACGTTTCTATCTAACAACATAATACCCATACGGTCTGATTGGATCCAGAAACTCCATAGCCTGGTGGACAAATATTTCAAACAGGAGACCAGGACCACTATTCGAGTGAGAGCATTGGATGTGCTCTCCAATGTTATTAGCCTCAACAGGTAACCTGTGAATATTACTGTCCTTATCTTTCATGGTGGCTACATACAGGGAAAACCTGGAAAAGTCAGGGAATTTTTGGATGACAGGGAAAACAGGGAAATTTCAGGGAATTTAACTAAAAATATGTATAAGTCAGGGAATTTAAAATATGTCTAAAATATCCCATTAATTTCTCAACTAAACGCTAAAACAAAAGTTATCTCAATAAGGAAAACTCTTTTCGCTATATGAGGCAATTTCATTATATTTGGAAGAAGGTACAGGAAAACAAAAGTTAATAATACCTAAATAAAATAACATTTTAATTTTTAAAATAACTGATAAAACTGTTTATGTTTAGTAGATACAAACTTTTTTAATATTATGATCAATAATAAATAAAACAAAAGTCATAATTAAAACTGCAAAAAAGTAATCAGGGAAAATTGAAAAATGTTGCCTGGAACACCTGGAAAAATCAGGGAAGTTTGTAAAATATGTTTTGTAGCCACCCTGTCTTTTTAAAGTGCCATGATCCTTCTCAGCTTCAGGTAGGCATGCAATTATGTAATTGCTTATAAGCAAGGTCCGAATTTTGATGACATGTCATCATTTTTTGATTCGTCACAGACATACACTCTATTCACGATCCCCTTTTTTTTTGTACAAATGTGTATTTTATGGTTATTTTTTGTCATTTTAGATTTTTAGGTCAGATTTTATTTGTTTACTTCCCTTTAGAGTCATTTTTAAGCAGTTATATGCATTTTTTAGTTTAATTTAGACATTTTTGTCTATTTTTAAAGCATTTTTATTGAATTAGTTTATTTTTGAATTTTACCGCGATTTTATAAATATTTCCAACATTCATTTGTCGGAATGAGATGATAATGTAGGGTATGAACTTTGTATCCATTTTTGTTTGGTTGTAAAATACATATTCCTGGTGAGACTAAAATTAGGCTGGAGGGGGTTGCGTTGGGAGGGGGCAGATACTACTGCTGAAGTAGATATTTGTAAATCAATATTGTGTTTAGCAGAATAAAAGTGTTTGATTGTGAAAGACTTCATTGCATGGATAATTTTTAGTTTCCATTTGAAAGGCACATGAATGATATAGTTGCATGCATTTTATTATGACTTTTTGTATTCTTTAGGTCATCTTTTAAAATTAAAGTCATTTTTTAGAATTTTAAGGTCATTTTATAGGTTATTTCTAGATAACTATTAGGTCATCAAAATTCAGGCCCTGCTTATAAGTCAAACACAGGGAGTTGTAGCTGTCTAATGCAGGTGAGATCCTAGTACATCAGAATTAAATATGGTGGTGGATGGAAAGTATGGCCTAAGAGTATGTCGAAATGATGTACATATTTACTTGAAAGCCAGTAAATCAAAACAAATTTAAAAAATATACTCTCTGGAAAACCATTTTTTACTTTTTGAGGTACATTTTGTTATGTAGTGATGGAAACAAATACTATATACCCCACTTTATAGTCACATTTTTAGAAGAGAGTAGAACCTAATCTACTTCCCTAAAAAAAGTAGACAAATTAAGGAGAAGGTTCATCCAAACATGTTAAAGAAAACATCCCTCCCATCTTCAACATCACTAATTCTTATTGTGTTTTAATTTCTAAAATAATTTTTGCAATTTTTTCATCTTTTCTTTAAAAGCTGTTTTAACTGATTAAATTCAGTGAATACAATTTTCCAAACCTATTAACTGTTAAGTTTTTTTTTTATTATATATATTTTGCTTAATAACTTTCTATAGATGAATGTGTAAATATTTAAATTCTTTCCTATACCTGCTTCCATAAAAACATAATGTATTAGTATTTATAGGCCATTATATGAGTCTGACCTTCTAGAACATATTTTTTCTAGGCCAGCTTATGAGGATGAGCTAATAGAACTTATTGTAGTGCCTCAACTCCAACACATCGAGTGTGATCCTGACATCTTAGTGAGGAATGTAGCAGCCCAACTTCTTGTGGACCTGGCTCTTGAATGTGAGAACAAAAGGTGTCTAGAACTCTTGGATATTCTTGAGAAGGTGAGTACCACTCTAGGTTTATTCTAAGATTAAAAAAAAAAAAAAAATATGTAGCCATTGGGCTACCACATTTTTAAACAAGATTTAAATTTAATTAGTCGAATGAAAATATTCATTTATTTATCATCATATTCAATGGTTTCTAGCATGTGGTCGGTTCACTTTAGTAAAATGCTGCCATCTTCCTCTATCTTTTCACTATTTTTCCTCCTTTATTTGCTTCCATTCTTCTCTCATTGCCACACTTGTTAAATATTCCTTTCATCTCTTTCTTTTCTCCTTATAGTATTTTTCTTACATACTTTATCTCCATCAATCTCCTTGGTATTTTTTCCTTTTTCATCCTCACTACATGACCATACTATCTCAGCCTTGCTTCCTCTACTATCACATGTACTTCCTGTACACTAATTTCTTGCTTGGACTTCATTCCTAATCCTGTTTCCCCTCATGTCAGCTGGCATTCTCTCCACGTTCCTAATCATCTCCATATGTCCATATTTCTGCTGCATACATAACTATGGGTACAAACTACATCCTATATCTATCAAGTATTAATTCTTAAGTAGTATGAAAAAATTGATGGAATTGTAGGAAAACTAAGCACAATTAAAAGTAAAAACAATAACACATATTTACAAACACTTCCCTCAGAACTAGTAGAGTCATTTTTCTACAATCACATCATATTTAAAAAAAATTTTTTATTATTATAATATTCCGCTTGTACGTTAAAGGGACATTTTGCCGTTATCATGCATAGTTTATTGTTATTATGTTGCGCTTATTGCTTGTAATTTAAAGGGGCACTGTGCCATGTTAATATTGATGTTTCATATATTTTTGCCTTTGGCGCTGCACGTTGGTTTACAATTGTGATGCCACGACCTTGCTCTCAGCACAGATTTGTGTCTATTATTTACCTTCCACTGCTCTAAGAAGCTATATGCTATACCTCTGTTCTTATTTTAACTTCTTTTTACCTTATTAGGTTTTTTTTTTGTGCCAATAAAAATTATTGTTACCTTGAAGGTTGTCTTATCCTATAGGGTACAATGATAATGATGAAGTGTAAAAAAAAATGGAAACATAGAAAATATTGCTAATAATTTTAGTAAAATATTCAAATATCAGGCTACCTATTCAAATACCGTACATCAAAGTTGTGATATATAAATGGATATAAATTACAGTCAATATGACTACCAAATCACCAAAGCATGTGTATACCAAAGGCTACATATGCTAGTGTAAAATATATTATCAAGATATTAAACATAAATAAGAGTAAAGCCATAGAGGAAATTAGAAAAAAAGATTTGAAATAAATTAATACTAGAACTACCCTGATAATAATTAAATTAATTAATCAATCTTAATATTCAACAGAGCTTAATTCAGCAAAAACTTAAAATAGCAATTATCAGACCAATTTAGAAAAAAAAGAAAGTAAACACACAGATTATATTCTTGCCAATATAATAATAACACTGATGATGGTGATGATGATGATGATGATAATAATAATAATAATAATAATAATAATAATAATGATGATGATGATGATGATGATGATGATGATAATGATTATGATGATGGTAAATAATAATTATTATTAATAATACTTTACATTGCTGCCAATGGACAAAGAGGTAATGGTTGCCTCTTAAAGAAAATCTATCGTCACCGTCCAATCCCCCGACCTAGGTTTCATTCTATCGGAACTCAACAGGGAAGAGTGTGAAACTCGCAACGCAACTTAAAAAAAAAGTGGAAAAACGAAAAAATGTAAAGAATGATAGGACACTTAGACAGGAACACATAAAAGGTAAAACATAAAGGACAAACAACACAGGAAAAGGACATTGGATGCTTCCTGTACATTCTTTCAAATCTATATTATTTAAATACTTAATAAATAGGCTGGAACATACCTGACATTAGATAAAGCAATATAAAATACTATTTTAATAATTTTGCAAAACAACAGAGAATAATAAAATATTTCATATACTTGATTCAAACCTTAATACAATTTTAATATTGCTAAAAATGATGAAATGGCTAATAAATAGACTTATGATTTTTTTAAATATTTTCTTGGTACCATATGTAATAGACTTAGTGAAAAATAAATTATTCTGTATTTCCTTGACATGTATATTTAGAATATGGGCTTAGAAACTGAATATTCTTATCTTATAATACTCTAGTATATAATTTAAAAAATAATGAAAACAGTTTGGCACCGGCTGACAAACACTAAGTGTTTTGCTAGATTGCGTACCTTGTATACATATTATGTTCAAAGTAAATAAATAATAATAAAAAAGAACTATTCACACGAAAGTATAACTACATATATCTTTTTCTGGAAAGATAATTAGAACCTTAATATTTGGCAGCGAGTTGGGGGCGAGAATATTTCTGATTCATCTTATCTTCTGGATAATTTTTTGATAAACCCAATAGCTAGAGACCACTGCATTGTTAATATCATACTTTCAAAATTTCTTTGAATTTTAAAATGCTAATTTTGCTATTTTATGAATACAAATCTCCAATTTACCTTCAAATTTAAATCTTGAAAATAGTTATGAACATAAAAATATAATAGAATAATAGAAAATAAAAATAGAAAATAAATGTTAACATTCTTTCTTATAATCCATTCATTATAATTTATAACATTCATACATTCAGTTACTTATTAAATTACTGATCTGGGGCCTGGTTGTTAAATTCATCATATAATTATAATTGGTTCTGAACCAACAATAAGCAGTATTAGAGTTCTAAAACAAATTTTGCTTAAAAGATTAAATATATATATATATATTAAGGATTTTAGTTTTGAATTTGAAATTTTTTCGAATCCTTAAATCTCAAATATCCCTAAGGATTCAAACAAGGGATTTGAGGGCCCATCCCTGTTTTTTGGTCTATATTTTTTGCTAAGAAATGAGAACCCTGGTATTATAAAAAATGTTCTTGATGTTTAGCTCTTGAATCGGCCCCTCGAGCAACAAGGGGACGTACCAATCACTAGCGAACAGGATGTTGCTGACGTGAAGACAGTCGTGGTGGGTCTCATTAACATCTTCACCTCCAAATTGTTCCAACTACCATCATCTCACGCTATCAAAGCTTACAAGCTACTTGTAGGCCATCTGGAGGCACATTACCTCAAACCTGCTGTGTTTGAACTTGTCAGCAGTACACGCTACTTGGTGAGAACAGCTTTTAACTTATCTGAACTACCTGTTAGGTTGAAATCCATCGGAGAATTAGTATCTTTTATAAAGAGTATGCAAAAATAATTATTTTATTTGTTTTATTACAATATATGTTAATTTTCTTATAAAGTTTGGTAATTTTCAATAATTAGGTCAATTTTATAATGTGAAATAAAATGTTTGTTTAGAGAGAACTTGCATCATAGATAAATTTATTATTATATTTACATAAATACATTGTTGAATGAATTTCAATTATTTATCATCTGTAGCCTGAATAGTTCATTTTAGGTTATGGTCTCTTTGCTTATAAATATTCTAAGGGATGACCCACCTGTACGCTCATAATTAGTAAAAACATAGGTCTTTTATTTGAATTATAAATAGATTGCTAAACAATATTTGAAACCATAATCACACAAAAAGAAAATCCAAACAATTCAATGAATTAAAACAATTTTTTACATTTTAATATACCCATTCAATGTCTTCTCTATAATATATATGCTTTCTTGATAATAAATTATATAATTTACCATAAATAAGTAAAATATAAATAAATTTGAAACTAAAACTACACAAAAAGAATGTAGTACATTAAAACAATTTATTACACTTTAGGTATTCTACCAAGATAATGCCTTATTTAACTACAGCACTTAAATAATAATAATTGTGCGAAGTTTTAGCTACGTAACCTATCAAGAAGTCTGAAAAAAACTCGGGACAGACACTACACGGCTTTTTTTAATATGAATATTAGAGTTGGGTCAAAAGCACTATTTTACAAATCCAAATCTTTGAATAGTTATAAAGATAAGAGGAAATATTAATAAAATATAATATTAAAAAATACAAATAGTAACTAAACGTTAATCTTCTTTCTTAAAATCCATTCATTCTAGAATTTATTCATTCAGTTAAGTGTTAAATTACTGGTCTGGCGCCTAATTGTTAAGTTCGTCCAAAAATTATAATTGGTTCTGAACACCATTAATCAGTATTTAAACTCTAAAACGAATTTCAGTTAAAAAAAACTTCTTTTAATTATTTGAGTTTAGAATCCAAGATTTTCTTGAATCCTTGAATCTTAAATATCCTTTAGGATTCAAGGGATTTGAAAGATTTGAGGATCGAAGGCCAATTCCTAATACATTTTATTTCTTTGTTGAGCTTTGCATGGAAGAGTTGATAATTTTGATTGCTTTGTGACTGCGAATATATTTTACAGGTATCTATCTTGTTTCGTGATTAAGTGTTTCTGAAAAATCACTATTTAGAACAAAATCATGTAAAGTGATTACATTTTAATGTGGGTAAAATAAGAATCATTTCCAAAATCAGACATATTTACTTAAAATTTGTGAATATTTGCATTTTTTTTTCCGATGAATACATTGATACCATATTTAATTCATTTGGATAAATCATTTGGTGTTGATATACCTATAACCTGAATGAATAGTAGGACATGGTGACAAAAAAAAAACCCCGCTGGATTATAATTTTGTTTAATTCCCTTGAAGGCCTAAGGTCAGAGAAAACTGGAAGTCTTATGATCTTTGTGAAGTAGTTGGATGTGAATATATAATTATCTCTAAGGAAAACTTTTTTTTACCTTTTGAACTGTATGTTATTTATTAATATATATTGTTTAGTATTTCATACTAAAATTAAAGATTAAATGTTTATAACTGATCTATGCAAATATTTTTGAATTCTATTTTCCTTCCCTTCACTATTTGACAAACTTAGCTACAATAATACAAAATATTCACTGTTTCCTTCACACACTATCTTTGCTATAAGAGCTAGTTATACATATTTGTGTTACAGATCTTTGAGTGTTTTCTGCGACTGCGGGCCAATTCCCTCTATGGTTTTGGGTTACCCAGATTCAGTAACAGGCCAGGTGCGGTTCAGCCCATACCTCTTGGTGGACCACAAAGAGGGTGAACGGACCGGAGGGGGTGGTAGTTCCCCCCCTCCCATGAGTCCGGCACCCACCACATATCCCACATGCACTGTGACACAGCTGTCTCTCATAAAGGCTTGCAAGCTTGTCATTGCTTGTCTCAGGCAGGAGAGAGGTGAGCTGGCAACACTGTACATTACCATCTATTTAATATAACTAAATAATATTTTCCTCTTAACATTGCTGTCACTGGAAAAAGATGTAATGGCTGACTCTTTAAGAAAATCGATCACTACCCCCTGATCCGCTGACCTAGGTTTCATTCTATCAGAACTCATCAAAAGGAGGCGTTATGATAGAATGAAACCTATTGCGGGGATTGGGCAGTAATAATCGATTTTCTTAAAGAGGCAGCCATTACCTCTTTTTCCAGTGACAGCAATGTTAAATGTGAACTGTTCTTTTCTTTGTAAAAGTAATTTTATTTTCATCCCTTTTATATATTCTCTCTCGCCTTCTTCCAAATACATATAACAAAACACCTCAAAAAGGGAAGAGGTTTTCCTTAATCAGCTTAATTATATTCTTTTAAATCAATACAACATATTTATCAGATTAAAAGTATATAAGGTGACCTGGCGGTCTAGGGGCAAGGTGTCAGACTTCTGGGCTGGGGGTCCGAGGTTCAATCCTTGGTCCCGGCATGGATTTATCTGATTGCCAAACCCTTCCTTCACCTTTGACAAGACGTGTATTACTCACAACTTGTGAATGTGTGGAATGCCAGGCCTCCAACCTGGTTCAGATCCCATGTTAAACTGTAGGTCCTCCATTTCATCTAACAATCACACTACCATTGCACATTAGCGTAAGTACGTATAAAGGCCCCGACACAGACTCTTTATCTTTAGGTCTGTGGTCCTTAGTCCATGGTCTGTAAGAAATCGATGCCACAGTATTAGATGGCTCTGACCACAGAATCCTTATCCGTAAGTCATAACTCCGTAGAAGTTGTTGCTCAACTTTAACTTTCTACGGACTAATTTATACAGACTACCAATCACAGCCGAGTAAATATGTGCATGCGCGTTGAAATAAAAGAACGAATGGCAGTGAGAGGACCCATCACTATGGAAACCGATACCATTTGATCACCGTTACTCCCAGTGACTCGATCTCAAAAGTATCGGTGATTGAGATATCAGTGATCGGAGATACTCGCATCAGATGGCAACAGTTACTCGCTTCGCGGTCCTTGTTATTCTTTTATTTTTTATTATATTTCTACCAGCTAATTGAGAATCGACCTTATTGACTGGCATGTTTTACGTGTTATTTTTATTTAAAACATTTGATATCATAGAGCTCATTTTTCAAAAACCGTATCAGATTGCTACATAAAAATGACTTTAATGGTTTAAAGTAGAAATGGGCCACTTGAATCTTTGAATCCTCAAATCCACCGAATCCTGACAAGTATTCGAGATTCGAGTATTCGGTGTTTACTGGATTCGATGGTCGAATCTTTCATCTCATAAACAAAGCATAATATTTTGAATTCAAAAATTACTTAGTTAGGCCTACATAAAAAACACAGCTTATACCATTGTCGAACGAAAGAAATTAGCATGAATAAAATCATTATTAAAAAAAATTTAGGTGTAGAAAATCTTATGTGCCTAGTACCCTACCCTCCCACCTTTATGGGAAACTTGGACTCGACCGTTTCGGCACATGCTCACTTCTAAAACTTTCACCTCACGAACAATCTTGTAAATATTTTAATGAACACATGAAAACTCTTCAAAAACTGAAAATCAAAACTAGAATTACAAATAAACTCGAAATAGATAAAACAAATTACGGCTTTTTTTCAACAGAAATTATAACACGTTATACATGATACAAAGTCGGCCGCTATAACGTATATTATGTTTACTCGCCAGAGTGATGATTAAAATAAAGATACTGTTAATTCTTACTACCCAACTGGTTTTAATTATCTACAACTATGCAAAGAACCCCAATTTATTGCATAAGATTTTTAAGTTAGATATTTTGTTGGGTTTCATGGAAAATAAATAATGTCAACAGTCAGACACCAATAAAACTGTTTATTTATGCCAGTGTTGCCAACTCTATTGTCTCTAGCGATAGTACATGGACATGAAATGGATTGTATTTTTACCAGCAGAATACTACTTTCTGACATATTGATAAAACCCACCGATTTTCATAAAAAATAATAATTGATGTAAAATTTGTTACTTAGGTCGATCACAGGATATTACTTTTAGAAAATATCCTAAAATTGGATTGTACAGGTGGTGAAATTATATCAAATGTAGTATCCAGATCGCACAGTTGGCAACACTGATTTTATGCATACCGGCCTAGTTATTGTATATTGATTGTTTGTTTAAAATCGATTCAAGTAATCTTATCATTTAGTGAGCGCTCTCGAGTTTTAATAATCAAAAATGACTTACTAATTCATAATTTGTTTTTAAATTGATTTTAACTAAGTTTATTATTTTTCTAAATATGTTATTGAAGTAATTGTAAAAATATTCAAACGTAGTCCTGCCTAATAAAATGGGAATGAACATATTGGAGTCGAAAATATGTTTGTGTTTTAAATAAAATGTATTCTCAAAAATCGAAATATCGCAAGAATCGAATATATTTATTGTTTTCTACACGAAGATAGATAATGGATATAATAAGAAAATAATATTAAAACAAACATACTTAGGCATTATTGAGTACACATTTCCAATGTATGTTTAATTGCTAAGCATGTTGTTTTAGTCTTTATTAAAAATATCCGTTAATATTTTTATTTTTGCTATCTTAGTAAAATAAATTATAATCCTTCAATGATGGTTAAAGTTGATCAAAGGATAACTAGACCTAATCTGTTTATTTCACATGTTTTTTTAGAAACTTAACTCACTATAACAACACTTTTAAAAATAACTAAAAGATATTCAAATTTTGATTGATTTGATTTTCAAACAATAATATTATGAGTCTAGATGGTTAAATTTGGCTGGATTTTAACCTGTATTTCGCGAGAGTGGTTGGGGTTGATTAAAATTGAAAACATGATTGAAATAGATCTTAATTTACAATTTAGGCCTATATTGTGTAATGTAGGTCTATTTGTAAATCATTAAAATTTCTAACAATTTGCTAGTATTTGAATTCAAGATTCGAAAATAAAATGTAGATTCAGATTCGAGAAATAGCGGATTCGACCCATCTCTAGTTTAAAGGTTTCATTCACATGCGTTTTAAATACAAAATATTTGTTGTTAAGAACAAAATCGAAAAGCGAGCTCACTTAGCGAATCACATTTTGAATTCTTGTTAAAAGTAGGCTACGAAAAAAAAAATCATTTATTATTTTTTTCAGTAATCCTATCCCCAAAATCACAAATTAAAATAAGTAACAAAATATAAAAAATATAAATTAACATTAATATTTACTATGCGTTGATGATTCTAATCATCCTATCGTCTAATCTAAAGTGTGTTTATATAATAATTGATTAAATATTTTCTAGCATCTCTTAATTTATTGTTAAGTCTCAGTGCTGTGGTTATGAGTTTTATTCCTTTATATTTAAATTAGTTTATTTGATTTAATAGATGTATAGTTCATCTATTATTAGATGTACGGTATTTATAATAAAATAACACTACAATAATATAATATATGACCTGCATTCCAAACAACATTTTCTAAACCAATCACCATTATGTTATGTTCACTTTTAATCTCACATAAATTTTTACTGTAGTAAAACAGATCACTAAATAAATTACACAATTACAAGAGTTTCTCATAGTATGTCAAATAAGTTTTAATATTGGTACTCAAGTTTAACATAATGTTTGTTGAACCACTAATTTTGCCCAAATTACATAAGATTTCACTATAAAATATTAAATAACATTTTTTGCTTTCTCTTTTTTTCAATTGTATGAAACTTCTTAAAACGCATATTTTTGTATTGACTGTACATTATTCAGGAAACATGAAACCCAGATGAAACCTAGATGAAACCTGAAGATTAGGTAGTTGTATGTGATGATGATGATGATGATAGTATATAAGCTATTAATTTATATATTATTTTTTTCAAATAGTGATTTAACTGCATTCTTTGTTTATCTTTAACATTTAAGAGATAAAAATAGGTAAAAAATAAACAAATAACTGTAAATTGAGTAAAGATAGCCCATGTAAAGAAAGAGAAAACAGGCTTGTTAGAATCCAATTACAAACATAACACCTTCTAACCTTATTCTCTCTTCTACATTATAGCTAATCACACACAAATACAGTTTTAATATTTCAGTATGAATGCCTTTATTAAACAAAAAGTTTTCTCATGAGTCATGACTGGTTGGCCATAACATACATAGTGGAAACTGTGTTGTTTATTTTTGTGCAAACAATGGCCTATCTCATTCAAACTTTCTTAAATAGCTTCCATAAAAAGTAAATAGATAGTTTTTTTTAAACCTTAAATTGCATGGCTACTGCTAATTAAAATTAAAACCATGTGTATTCAATACAAACACTAAAATCAAATATTTAAATCCTCTGAATTGCCATTTCTTTTTTTTTTTCATACATTGCCTCAAAATTAGAAACATTTATCTAAGGTATGAACTGTATGATGTTAATAATAGTTATTATTGTGAGTTATTTTGTTGTTTGTTACAGACTGGAAGGTTCTCAGTTTGATCCTCCAAGAAGTTCCTCAAGTGATGAAAAACAAAGCTCTCATCTTGTCTCATCACGGCAATGAGATAGATCTGCTGGCCAGCGCACTCTGTGCCATGGTAAGGATCAACCCATGGATATTTGTCATCATGAGAGTAAAAAAACACTGTTCAGCTCTGGTTGAGTAGTTACTCAAAACATATAGCAGAGACCAAGTTTTTATTGGAATATTAGGTTCTGGTGGCTCAAAAAATTTACTGACTCAGCTTTTAAGAAACCAAGTAAAAATTACGCCAAATGGCTATAAACATTGAAAGTAGGATGGAAGGGCAAGGCCTACACACCTAACAGAAAACTGTAGGCCTCAAAGTTCACAATTAAAACACAACAAAACACATAATTATAATTTTCAGTGTACATTAGTCCCCTTCTTCAGCAGAAGAGAATAAAACATGGCAGCATGGCTACAGACAGACGATGGTCACTTAGAAAATGTTGTTGCCTGTTTCTTGTGTGTTTTTTTCCCCTTGGATTCTGTAGTTGCCTGTTCAAACTTGTGTCTTGACTCTTGATAGATGGATATAATGTTATATTCAAATTAAATTATCTGTTATTATTGTTCATATAGACATGAATGGCTTGTGTGAGTAGGCCTGCTTGGAAGGAAAGGAGGGAAGTGAAGGCTATCTAAGGTTGATAACCGGGGGTTACCTGGATTTGATAATATATTGGTGAGCAAGTTCCCACCTATGGAGCTGTGAAACATTTTGACTATTATGAGGAGGGCTCGTATAACTCTAGTGCTATAGCATGAGTCTGTATGATATGTTTGGGAATGAAGTGCTACTGGTTTGTCAGGGTTGTTATGGTTGGTATCAAAACCGTGATCATTCATTCGTTGTTTGGGTGTTCCTGTGGTATGGCTGATGTATTGAGCAATGCGGTGGTTGCATTGTAACTAGTACATAACATTTTTTATGGAGCAGTCATAGTGGCCTTTCATGGAGTATTCCATTTGTGTGAGTCTTCTGTTAAATGAGGTGGAAGGTTGGTGAATTTTGCAGGTATTCCATCTCGGTTTGTTTGTGGGTGTGTCAGGCAGTTTAGAGTGAACCAATATGTTGCGGAGATTAGAAGGGTGTTTGAATGTGATTCTTGGAGCACTGTTGAGAAGATTTTGTGTGAGGTGATGAGGTTAGGATATTGTAACCTGTGTTCAGAATAGATCTAAGTTTGTCTAGTTCTTCATAATACTGGGTGGTTTGTCATTGGAAGGCTGTTTCTTGATAGGCTCTGTTTATTTGACTGTTGACTATGTGTTTAGGGTATCCTCAGGGCTGTGAACATCTTGAAGAGTTGTTGACATTGCTTGTTAAGGTCTTCTTCCTCAGAACATTTATGTTTGGCTCTGGTAGATAGGTTATAAGGTAGAGAGCGTTTTACATGAAGAGGATGGTTGCTTTGGAAATGGAGGTATTGTTGATGGTTGGTGGGTTTGGTGTGGACTGTGGTGTTTATATTCCCTCATGAAGGTTCAGTTCCAGATCCAAGAATATGGCAGGGGGTTGTGAAATGTTCTAGGTGAATATGAGAGTGCTATGGTTAGTTAACATGTTCAGGAACTGTAATAAATAAGTTTCAGAATATGTGTATCTGTTATTTCCTTGCCTGTGAACTAGGGGGAGTTGAATTTCAATTAAATTAAGAGCCAAAATCTGTTTTATAATTTTAAACAGGAAATTCAAGTAAAGTCAAAATTACCGTATTTACCCGAATATAAGACGACTCGAAAATAAGACGATACCTATTTTGAGAACTTGAAATAAGGGGAAAATCTTTTTAATAATTTTTAGAGTAGTCAATATTTAGTCACTAACAATAAAATTTAAATAACACTATCACATCAATATTATTCATGTACTGTACATTGATTAAATTTTTATTGCTGCAATGCATATTTTATTCCGAGTAACATCATTATCACTTTGATCATTCTGCTATGAAATAAACTAAATTTGAAAATCAAAGTCTTGGAAAGAATATGTATGGCAAGCCTCGCCATGCTAATTTATCAACAACTAGTGAAGTCGTGAAGTTGTTAAAAAGTATCACTGTATCATGTTTGCTGTAGTACTTCATAGCGATATATCGATAGTAACTATTCGATATATTTTCCCGGACGCTTTGTGAAATATCGTGAATGATAAGGTGTAATTATATTTGCGTGTTTAGAATGTTATGAAAATGCATGGTATATGACTAGTCATGTCTAGTTACTTCCTCTTTTATTTTCCGCGTTGGTGTTAAAACTATACATTGCGTTAGTTGTAATGTTTAGGTACGCCATCTTTTTGACTCTTTTTACGAATGGATCGAAGATATCAACTGCGATTTAGATGGTGGAGCGATAATAGTTGATAGGGAGTGGTTAGAAATCAACCAGTGACAATGTGCCAGCGCCATTACAGCATTCCTTCGGTAAATCACATGAAAGTGTCGGGTATCTTTTAGGCCTACAACTGCGTGGAAAACACAATTTACAATTATTATTTTTTGCTATACAAATTTTTTTCTGTATTTATTCGTTGCTTTACCATCATTTTAACTATTTCAAGTTTCTATTATATTTATTGAGCTATAAAAGTGGCCAACATGGACGTCCTTAGCACAATACATCGTAATTGCCGAAAACAACACACATAAAATATTTAAATATGTGAATATCTGCTAAAAAGAAAAAAAATGCAGGTTTTTGTTAGAATTTAAACAAGAATATGCCTTTTCTTTGTAAAATAAACGTATATCGGTATGATACAACATAAAAATGTTGACCTTATACCAACATTTTTCTTCATGCGCGAATATAAGATGACCCCAAACTTTTCGAGGTCGAAAACTGAAGATAAGCCTCGCCTTATATTCGGGTAAATACGTATGTGGTAAAATGGCATGGATTTAAAGTTGTAAGATACTGGCTTGTAAATTAAAAAAAACAACAACATACAACTGTTGATAGACAGAGCCATTGACTCACAAGCTTCCAACTTGTTTGTCTCACCACAGGCAGTAAATCCCCCCCCCCCCCAGTTTGCTACAGAACAATAAAGATAACTGTCTCCAATAGAGATTGAGCCAGGAGTACCTGCTAGAACAATAAGCGGGCTTTATTTCTTGCCCAAACCTTGACGGGAAAGGGTCTTTTCCCGCCTGACTCTCAGCCCCGAGCGTTTGGGATCGGTTGGGACCCCGTCCACCACTGAAAAATAATTTAAACCTTTTTTTAACTTACTTTGACATAATAATAAATAACTAATTATGTATATTTTATTTAAGATGTCGCTACTAAAAATCACTCTGTAATGTTTTATGTTTAGAAATAGGCATACAAAATTTCAAAACAATACAATTATGACTTATGTTTGTCATATTGTCAGGTGAGTGACAAGTCTCTTGGACTTCCCGAGTCACTACAGAACACTCCACCCAAGTTCACCCGATCAGAGTTCCAATACCTTTGTTTCTACCCGTCTAATGCGAGTTTGGTCTTACCTGGATTCTGGACCCAGGTATTCAGGCAGGTCTCATCAATGTGCCGAGATGGTCTTGTACAGCGTTGCTCCCGCCAATGTGTTATGGCACTCACGATAGTTCGCCTTGAGAGAAGGATGCCATGTAAAAGTTCTACCGATGGTGCTTCTCACCTTCTAAGATTTCGGCAAACTGTGCACATAGCTATCCCTTGCTAGAGTTCCTGTCAAGTAAGTACACTTTATGCAGTCAGAACAAGGCACATAGCTATCCTTGCTAGAGTTCCTGTCAAGTAAGTACACTTGGTGGATACAGTCAAACAAGGCACATAGCTATCCCTTGCTAGAGTTCCTGTCAAGTAAGTACACTTGGTGGCTACAGTCAGAACAAGGCACATAGCTATCCCTTGCTAGAGTTCCTGTCAAGTAAGTACACATGGTTGGCTACAGTCAGAACAAGGCACATAGCTATCCCTTGCTAGAGTTCCTGTCAAGTAAGTACACATGATGTCTACAGTCGGGGAGACCAGGGAAATCTTAGGAACTATTTTATGTAAGTAATGTAATGGAAATTAACAAAATTTGATTAAGAACAAAGAAGAGTCAAGAAATTTAAATACTTGAGAAAATACTTATTAATTGTTTTGCATAGTAGCTACTAGCATTTAAAATAGAAATAGTGATCAAAGAAAAAATAGATCATCATTTAAGGAAAATTGGAAAAATGCTTTGTCAGAAAACATTTTGAAATGTTTTCTGAAATCCCTGAAAGATTAGATAATTTATATGATAAGTTTTGTATTAGTTATGTATTCACAATGGCAAACATGTGGTCCCTAAATTCACAAACTTTATTCTTGTACTTTCTTTATTAATGGCTGCTCGGCTGCTCATTCCTCCCGGCTCTCTGATAGGTGGATTGAGTCTGCCTATATTCTCTAAATGAATTTGGTTCTAAAAATGGTTGACTTGTACGAATATTCTAGTTATAAAAAGCAAATATACTATTTAACTTTATATATATATTTCAGCTTTGTTTAGTAGTAATATAATAAAGATCAGTGGAATGAGAACAGTCAAGTGCGTGTGATAGTGGCTGTTTTATTGCTCAACTGTCACTCTTTTTAATAACCTTTATCTCTTGACTAAGTGGCCAACAAATACCTAAGGGAGGGGAGTTTGATTGAAGGAAAAAAATCAACACTTTCTTTATTTTTACCTAGCTAGTGTAAGCACTATTTATACTAACTTTTTTTCTTATCACCGCATATTATTACCTGTTCATTTATATGCATGCATGGTAATTACTCTATAGGTCATTATGAGGAAGTAGACATTTTAGATGTAAAACATATACATAAGAATGTTAGGAATGTCGAATATCTTATATATTATTTCTGTTGTCAACGTCCCTTTTTCTAACTAATACAAAGCCTACAGTGAGCCTACAGCTGAGTATTTAATTTCAACAACCCAACAAAAGACTTTTTTTTTGTGGGGGGTGAAAGAAAGGGGGGAGGTTGAACATGGAAAGTTTTGCACGGGCTTACTGGTATCTATTTTAAATATTTGGAAGAAGGTACAGGAAAGGTGAATAGAAGTATACAAAAGGAACGAACACACTTTTACTTGTTCCTAAATATCATATCATTCTTTACCAATTTCCTTTCCTGATTTTTTTTTTTTTTCTGTTTCCTCTTTTAGGAAGTTGTGTTGTGCGTTTCACACTCCTCCCTGATGAGCTCCGATAATAAAACCTAGGTCAGGGAATTGGGGGTGACTATCGATTTTCTTGAAAAGGCAGCCGTTGCCTATTTGTCCATTGGCAGCAATGTAAATTATTAAATTGTTATTATTTTCATTGTAAAAAACCATATTGTGTTATTCTTCTTTAATATATGTTTTTATCTATCTTTCTTTATGATTCTTCCAAATATTATAATTTTGTTTAATTATAATACATAATTTTGGTATAAATATAAATAAATTATAAATATATATATTTAAAGATTGACTCAAAAAGTTCCAAAAAAATCCTCATTGAATTTTAATAACTATTTAGACAGTAAAACATCAAGATATTCAAGCTAATCTGAATAAGTAAAAGTGAGCCACAGTCTGTTCTATAAAATACCAAGAACATTTCTCAACTGAGCCAGTGTGTTTGGTTCTCTCTTATGTTTTAGTTACTAAACCTTACACGAAAAGCATTGTTGGACTTCAAGAAATATTACTTTACCCAATTATTATTATAATTATTAGTATCTAAGATTCAAAATCATATTACTTTAATAGATGTCTTGTTACAAAATAAGCGTGGTGAAGGTGTATTTTGTGTGTAATTTGATTTTATATTTAAAAACCACTTTTATCATGGTTTTTGCTAAACATATGTTTTCCTTCCTTAAATCAATTCATGGATAAATATTACCATCCAGTAGCCTAGTGTGATTGACATTTAATGGCACTCAACTGTGTTGACTAGGTTTGGTAGCTGTAAAATAAAAGGCTGTAATTTTGGGCATTTGTCTAATTAAAGGAAAATAGGGTTAATTTAACTTGAGTAAATTAATAATATTGTTGATGACATTAAATACAAGCGTGACATTTAAATATAGTCCTTAATTATAACCTTTTAATATTAGTTTTTCCCGAACATCCTGGGAAATAAATTTTCCTGCTCTAATTTTGAAAAAATACAATTTCTCAAACTTTTCTTGAATTTTGAGATCTCAAACAGGCCTATCCAAAACACATGCGTTTCGAAACAAAGGAAAAAAAAGAGCATACATTCTGTGCAGTTGTCTGTTCAAACTAAACCTGCACAGGCACAATTTAGAACAACACTAACAACAATAGCTTTGTTCACGCTCACTACTCTAAAAGACTTTGCCTCTCTGAACATCATCTTTAGTTGATACAAACTTTTTTTTTTGCCCCATTTTAGTTGTCATTTTATAGCCTTATGAATGCAATAACAGTTTTTAATTTCTTGAAAGAAGAATACAAATGAAAGTAAGTAATTTAGATGCATAAAGCTACACACCTTGTATTTAAAAACCACTTTGAAAACTTCTCCCATCATCCTTATTTAAAAGCTGGAGAAAGAAAGAGTGGTTCTGGAACAAGTGTGTTTGAGAAGCAGATACTGTAGAGTCACCATAAAGGTTTGTAGAGCAGATGATGCGAACAGCCCTACTGTCTAAATGGCTATGTTTCCTCCAGCTCTGACGAGGCTGCCCAAGGTGTTTGCCAGCTTTGTGGGCGACCAGTACATGTCGGTGTTTGCCATCTCACTACCCTACACAAACCCCTTCAAGTACAACCACTACACCGTTTCTCTGGCTCACCATGTCATCGCTGTGTGGTTCCTCAAGTGTCGTCTGCCGTTCAGGAGGGATTTCGTCAAGTTCATCACAACGGTAAAGAACGCACAAGACTTTTGCTTGGAAGGGCAGGGTTCGCATGAAATGGTTTTTTTCCATTAAAACTCAATTCAGAGGGCTGTCCTTACTGCCACATAGTTGTGTGAAGCTAATGAGCTGAACCTCTAGGACAAGGTATAGTGCAGATAAGTTGCTTCTATTGTATTCAACATTGTATTGACATTCAACTTTTTTTTCTGTTATTGTAACACTGGTGTTTCACATATTTGATATTTGCTAGTTTGTCCAACTATTCTAACGTATTGTCCTAACTCAAGCAAACAAATTATTGGGTCGAATCCACTAATTTATGAATCCAAATATCAACTTTGCTTACAAATTGAGACATAAATTATATACACCTTTATATAAAAGTAAATTAGTGTTATGCACAGTGTGGATGTGAACCTCTGTCGGGTAGAAGCTAGCGTTTACAGTTATCTATGCTATTTATGAAGAGGTAAAAGTGGGACCTCTTAAGAGTATCGCCAATTGTGTTGTTAAATACAGTTTGAGTGGTGATTATAAAGACACTCGGGTAATGTCACGAAGACGAGCCATTTGCAGGAACAGTTAAATGTTTGGCCATATTAATACATATACCAATCCTACTAGTGAACGTTATAGTAATGTGTTGCTCTTCATTTGATAAAAAAAACCATATAATTTAAGCTTAGTGACACAACACAAGTTGAATGAAAAAAATAGTGAACAGTAAGAAACTAATCGTATCAATTTTTCAATTACAAATACAAATCTTGGTTAAAATGTTGAACTAAAGGAAATAGAAATACAATAGAAATAGTAAATTTACTTTACATCCATTACTGTTTCCATCCAGTGGCCTGGGTCAGTTTTTTATTCAAGCCATATATTTTCCACTACCGGCTTGCTAGGCCTGTCGTTGCTTTATATGCCTTATAATCTACTTAAGAATAGGACAGGCACAACATCCAGTCCATGGTGGTTAATATGTCACTAGGGCTAGGATGTTGATAACATGTCATCTTTTTACTGAGCGGTCTGGTGCAACGCTCCAATATATATCAACTGTGTTCAAGACATCCCGTTTACAAATATATACTTTTTTTGCATTTTTTTTATTCTTTGCGATTTTTTTAAAAATTATAAGGGGATTTTCTTTGATTTTGGAGAATTATTCAGTCATTTTTTGAATAATTTTGTAATTTTAGGTCATTTTGTTATGTTGCCATATTATTTTATGAAATTACATCTCCAAGCCTTTAGTAGTTTATAAAAAAACACTTATTTCAAAATACTGAAATAAAACATTTCAACATTATATTATTTTGCTAATACTCTCTGAAGGTTAATTGACTATACAAAGACAGGCCTACACTACTTTTGCTGGAAGCAGACTATTTGCGGGAATGGATGTCTGGAATGTTACCTTGAGTCGCAAGCACTTCTCTGGTACATACGGCTGTTAAGGTGGAGGGAAGGAATGTGTGTTTCATGAACAGTTCCGGTGCAGTTGGTGTAGTTGTTTTGTGGGTGCAGTACACTGTAGTGTTTCAGCACCACTTTGAAAATGCCTAAAATTAAACTTAGCATGTCAGTTATTAAGACAAAAATAGCTGATTTTGGTGATAGTTGTTTTCTACTGATGAAGCATAGCTATATTGTAAGCTGTGCGAAACCAAAGTATTGGCTGAAAGACGGTTTACTGTGACACTGCATATTAGTCGTGAGAAGCAACGTGCGTACTCTTGAGCGTGCATCAAAGAAAGCAGCATTCAATGCTTGCTACCTTCAGTTGCTTTCAACATCCACCAAGTCCTCACAGTTTAGTAAAGAATTGTGTGACGTGTTAGTGTCAGCAAACATTCCAGTATATAAACTCCTAAACCAAAATTATGTGCATTTTTGGAAAACATACACAAACCAAGAAATACCAGACAAGTCGACTTTACATAAGAATTATTTACCACGTGCTACAAAGAAACTTTAAATAAAATAAGGTGTGGTACTCGGGGAAGAAGCCATGGGTTTCTATCATGAGACCACTATGCTGTGTGGCGCTCTGTAGCCAATATTGTGATTGGAACATTAGAATTGGATAGACCGGATGAAATATTTTTATTGACCACTGAAAGTATTAGAAAAGGCCAATTACTCGACAATATCCTAAATGTTTGACAGTGCTATGTTTCTTCTGTGACCTGAGGGCATAAAACATGATAATGTGCTTTTATTTCTAAATGATGCAGCATCATATATGTTATGAGCAGCTAATTCATTGAAGGTACTTTACTCTAAAATGGACATTTCACGTGCCTAGCACATGGTCTACATAGAGTTTGTGAAGAAGTGCAAGCAAATTATTCCAACGATAGACAGGCTTGTGGCGAACGTTAAAAAGGTTTTCTCAAAAGCACCCTCATGAGTTGCATCATTTCAAAGCATAAGCACCAAACATCGCGTTACCACACAACCTATCATCACACACCGGGCCACATGGTTAATGCATGCTTGTATTATTGTGAACATTTCCAGGTAGTGAAACAAATAGTACAGAGTTTTGATTGTGATGAAGTTGCTTCAATAAAAATTGCTCAAGATAAGTTCTCTGAGCCAAACATGGAGGACAGTTTGGCATTACTGTCAACATCTATCACATCCACTGGAAAAAAGGGGTGAGGCAATGGTAGATTCCATTTCACTAGTCAAACAGGTGGAGACTGGTGTTAACAACGCTCGTGGGAAAATTGCTACAACTATCACATGTAAACTGGAAGAAGTGCTGGACAAGAAACCAGGTATAAAACTTTGTGTCAAATCTCAGATATACTCTGTGGTAATAAAATATTCCATGGATGGGATTGAGGAGGATTTAACAGACAACGATCTTCCCCAATTCAAGTACCCTCCGATCACATCAGTTGATGTACAACGCAGCTTTTCGAGGTAAAAAATTGCTGGCAGATAACTTTCGACAACCTGAGAATTACATTTGTAGCCAGTGCAACTCAACAAGGTGAATTAAAAGAACATATATTAGTTTGTACCTATTTTCTGAAGAATTTTTTTAAAACATTCATTATAAGTTTTTTTTATTTTTCACTAAGTTTTAGGTCATTTAGTAAAATCATTTTTTAGCATTTTAAAGTGCATATTTTAAATTTTTACGTCATCAATATCCTGTGAAAACCAACATTTCACCAATAATAAATTAGAAATAGTAACTAAATGCTATTAATCCGACACCTTGACTCGGTTGGTAGCGTGTCTGCCTACTGAGCTAGGAGTCCCGGGCTCAATTCCTGGCATGGCCGAACATTTATCATTGGTGAAATGTGGGTTTACTCTCTCACATTGATAAATTAATGACCGGGAAGTGGATGTTGTGCCTGTCCTAGTCTTAAGTTATGAAGCTACAACAGGACTAGCCAGCCGGCACTGGAAAAATATATGGCTTGAATAAAAAATCCTGACCCGGCCATAGGCTGGAAACAGTAATGGATGTAAAAAAACTAGATGTTATTGATTTTTGTTACTATACTTATAATCTTGATGCATTTAGTTGATATTAAATTATTGGTCTGGATCTAGTTGTT
The DNA here is from genome assembly GCA_033556935.1 of Timema podura. Classification (NCBI taxonomy): domain Eukaryota; kingdom Metazoa; phylum Arthropoda; class Insecta; order Phasmatodea; family Timematidae; genus Timema; species Timema podura. The sequence continues at coordinate 44,322,945 of JAVRXN010000014.1, read as the reverse complement.
AAGTTTTTCATGTAATTTGTCAGAAATGAACCACCAATAAACAGTATTAGACTTTTTAAACAAATTCCATTCTAATCTTTGAAAAAAAGAATTCTTAGCTATTATATTTTCTCAGTATTCTTGAGGATTAGTTTGAAGCCTCCCCCCACACACCACCCCAACAAAAAAACCCAATGGAATGCATAATTTTGGGGAGGACACAGAGAGAAGACCTTGTTTTTACTCAAAATGATTATATTTGTAAGAGGTGAACAAAGTAACTTGAACAAAACATTTTATTTCTGTTATTTGTCATCTCTAAGATGTTGTTTTTAGCATTGCGTCTTACTACCCATTCAGGCTATACATTTATCTATTAATTACCCTGATGATTTTAGGGTGAGGAAGGTTATATTTATAGGAAGTGTACCCATATTTGTGTGGAGGGATATAGAAAACAATTTTTGAAAATCCCTTCAGTATACCATGACCAAGATTCTAACCTCAATCTCCTGTAATCAGCAGTATAGTCTACTGCGAGAATAGGACCTTAGACCATGTGGCCACCAAAGTGGGCATCTTGCTGATTGGCTTCGGTGGCAGCATGGTCTAAGAAGTCACTCTTCCAATAGATTAGACTGCAATGACAGAGAGATCGGGTTCAATCCCGGTCGGGTCCTGGGGTTTTTCCAAAATGGTTTTCTACTCTCCCTCCACACCAATGTATACACACACCCTTTATTTAATACAACCTTCCTAATCCCTCACTCTTTGGAGTAATTATTACATACGTGTATAACCTAAACAGGTAAAATAAACAAAATTTAAAAAATGTCTGATTGAGGCAGTGTTGGTGGTAAGAACCCTCTAGACAGGATTGGTCGAGCATTATGAACCTAAATATCTTATAATTGGTACTCCATTGTGGGGAGCTTAGACTGCTGCGTTCACCCATCTCCTAATATCTCTAGCATTCCCTCTAGTTGAGTCTTAAACGGAAGCAAGTACAGGGAACATGGATAGAAAATAAAGATGGGTCGAATACACTATTTTATAAACACGAATCTCCAATCCACCTTCGAATCTGAATTTTAATGTTGGAAAAAAATTATTAAAATAATAGAGGAATTAATACAAACACAAATTTTAACTAATGTTAACATTCTTTCTTGTAATCCATTCATATAACATTCATAATTCACTGAAGTGTTAAATTACTGGTCTGGGGCCTGGTTGTTAAGTTCATCCTATAATAAAATAAACAGTATCAGAGCTCTAAAACAATTTTCACCCAAAAAATTTAATTAAAAAAAATGTTTTTTAGGATTTGAGTCTTAAATCTGAAATTTTCTCAAATCCTTGAATCTCAATTATCCTTAAGATTTGAGAATTCGAGGTCCCATCACTAATAGAAACATAAAATAAAACAAAACACAATTTGGCTTACAATAAAAAGAACACATTTCACACTTAACATTTCTGCCACTTGACAAAAAGGTAATGTCTGACTCTTGGTTAAAATCTATTGCTACCACAGAATTACAAATTTGAACTTTCTGGTGATCTAGTAAAATAATATGATAAAATGAAATGAAAATTATTCAACCCATGATTACCTCAAATATCCGATGAAATGAAATTATTGATTATATTTTAATGACTATTGTGTTTTTGTTTTTTTTAAGCTCAAATTGTTTCAAAGCTTGACTTTTAGATTATTAATTTTGAATTAATTTTTTTTCATAATACATTTTAGCTGAAGTTGAACTGAAACTTATTTCATTTTTTGTTGTTGAAACGATAATTTATTCTAGTTTTTATTAAAAGAATTTTTATAACATCATTAAATATTTAAGCTGCACCAGTGAGTTTATGTGTTACAATATTTCGTCTAGGGTTTAAAGGCCAATGTAATGTACCATTTGAGGAAGGCCAATTGATCATGAAGTCTGACCTCATCAACGAAGACTCGTCGAGTCGCAAGCGCAGCTCAAGCCTTACAGAGCAAGGGAGTCGTCGGTCTCTTAGAACGGTGGGGATACGTCCAGAGGGACGACCAGGAGATCTTAAACCGCCTATTGACGAGGCCCTCATGAACTTTCATATGGAGCTCACTGAGACTTGTATTGACCTCATGGCCCGATACACCTTCTCGACCTGCTCAGCACAGCCCAAGAGGTGGGTAAATACGTAACACACTTGCGAGTTGCCCTTTAATTCAAGAAATATTGTCAGAAAGTCCACAAGTTCTAAATTGCGTAAACACTAGCACTTTACTGATACACATTTTAACAAAACTTATATCATAATTTGTGTTCCAATACTGCTACTCAATTAACAATTTTATTTATTTCTATAAAATATTGGTTTTATCTAATCAAAACTTGTTTACTGGGCCTTAGGTCGCACATTTTGGTAGACTGTTTAGCATATAACATTCTATTGTAAATTTATTTATTCTAAAAAAAAATATCACCAGCACTTTCTATATGATTTTCTCATGCTTAAAATTTAGAAGCTCTACATTACTCTAATCAAATTCTATTGACCATTAGATAAAAGTTTGTGTTACTGGACTAGGGAGTGGAGGGGTTGTAAAATAATAGTCTTGGAGAAAGTCCTTCCCTGCACTTGACTTATGAATCCAAAATCTCAACTATAAGATTTAATTAATGGGCTTACTCTAGTTATTCGCAAATTGATAACACAAATACCACAAGCGACGCAAAGGCTTGAAATCCTATTTTCCTATTTTAATCTTTCACATAAAGTGTAGAGAATAGTTATACTACTAATATTTTAAATAATAAATTTACTCCTCAAAAAGTTGTAATATATCACAAAATTGGTTTTAAAATAAACCTATGTGTAGTAAAAAATAAACTTAATTTGATGTATAGGTTTTAAAAGTGTTTATTTTAATAAGTCATGTAAGCATGGTATAGTTTTGACACCCTTTAACTTCACCCTGACACCCCTTTGATCTTCCCCTAAGCCGTGGGTGGGAAACCTTTTGAATTGGAATGTCTTAAGTCACTTCATGGATTACTCGTAAGGCCGCACACTTCATGTACAGTAAATTTTGCCAAAATTTAGGAACCCATAAAGGATCGATAAGTTTTTTGTCCTACTCTTTTTCTTTTTTGTTCAACAAGGACACATTTAATTTTTATGTATTTATTATATATTCATAAAAGAACACTTAAAAAAAATTATAAAATATTTGACGAACAATTTTTCACTATTTCTCGAGTTTTTTTTCCATGAATCCATGTTAATTTTTAGATATAACTGTAAATACGTATTTTGCTGTCATTACTAAATATATATATATTTTCATATAATAAGGATTATAAAATTTAATAATGCGGTTCTACAAACTAAACATCTCAACATTTAACAAAACACTTCATTTTATTATATTGTACAAATACAATTTTAATTTGAGAATGTATAATTTATAAACGATGAAGATACATATTTGACAAAATATATAAAAAGCCACACCAAACACTTTAACATTCAAAATTATGTACTCACTAAAATCAAACTATTATTTTGTGTGTGTGACTGCAGCTTGGATAAAAGTATTGCATACAAGCAGGCCAGTCAGTTATGTCCTATGGGCCACAGCCTTGCTACAGATAACATGATATTTTGAAGGATGTCATATATGGTTCCTTGATGTTTTTGATTTCTTGATTCTTTAACATTTCCTATTTCATTATTTTTCAAAGCAGCCAACCTCATATTATTCAACTATTATTATTCAACTTCATAGCACAGCAAAAAGACTAAAAAATGTTTTTTTAACATTAGTAAAGATAATTCATTTTTAGTTTTGACAAAGACAAAGATCCATTTTACCAAATAGTAAACCATATTATACATAATTAATAATATAATTACTTACAAATAAAGCCTCACTGAGTCTAACATTTATAAATAAACAACGGTCGAAAACATTAGTTTATTAAATTCACCAAATAGGGTCGTTAATTGAACCAAAATATAGCAAAATAACAGCAAATAAACTAACATAAAGATAATCAAATACTATTCATTATAATTCTTCCGTTTTGCTTAGTTTCAAGTACTTTCAATAAGAACTAAGAATTGAAGTATCTAGAATCGTAATATTAAGACCGATTCTCAATTCTTTTGATACTAGTAAGAATTGAGGGTATCGAAGAATCGAGTTTGACATCCCTAGTACTAAGGGCTTTTTATTTTTATTGTCTACCATCTTCAGTTGTATTTGTGCAAATAAATTACAATACAGTATATAAATAACTAAAAGATTTTTATTTGAGATTGGCTGCATTGAAAAAATATGAAATATTAAATGATGAGAAATAATGGTTAAAATTTCAGGAATTAAACCGAGAATCTGGATCAAGAAAAAATTGGAATCGTGAAATGTGTAGTTTTTACATTGATATTCTGTTTTGTTATCATCTATACATCTCTAGGTTTTATAGACACTTAAGCTGTTTTTGTTATTAAATGCCACAACTTCCCAATTGAGGTAGACTTCCATTAGCTCATATCTTGCTTGACAAAACTACACATAATGTCCCCAATCAGGATTAAAACAAAAACACTTATGAGACTCTTAAGATGTGTAAGGCCAAAGCTTGAGACTAATGCCAGAGTGCTGTCTGGCAATACAAGATATTTACAATATCAGTACCATACCAGCTCCTACTATTGCATTTGTCATAACCTTATGTTTATCTGTTAGGTTACCAACAGCAGAGTTCCTGCTGTGTGGGGGTCAGTCTATGACTTGGATACTGGGAAATAGAGTGATAACAGTTACAACCAGCGGCTGTAGTCAGAAGGTCCTCAAGAATGGGCTGTGTGACAAGTGCTGGATGCTGTGTCGGCCTGACAAAGGTGAGACTGTGAGACAAGTACTGGATGCTGTGTCGGCCTAACAAAGGTGAGACTGTGACAAGTGCTGGTGCTGTGTCGGCCTGACAAAGGTGAGACTGTGTGACAAGTGCTGGATGCTGTGTCGGCCTGACAAAGGTGAGACTGTGACAAGTGTTGGTGCTGTGTTGGCCTGACAAAGGTGAGACTGTGACAAGTGTTGGTGCTGTGTCGGCCTGACAAAGGTGAGACTGTGTGACAAGTGCGGGATGCTGTTTCGGCCTGACAAAGGTGAGACTGTGTGACAAGTGCTGGTGCTGTGTCGGCCTGACAAAGGTGAGACTGTGTGACAAGTGCTGGATGCTGTGTCGGCCTGACAAAGGTGAGACTGTGTGACAAGTGCTGGATGCTGTGTCGGCCTGACAAAGGTGAGACTGTGTGACAAGTGCTGGATGCTGTGTCGGCCTGACAAAGGTGAGACTGTGTGACAAGTGCGGGATGCTGTGTCGCCCTGACAAAGGTGAGACTGTGTGACGAGTGCGGGATGCTGTGTCGGCCTGACAAAGGTGAGACTGTGCGATGAGTGCTGGATGCTGTGTTGGCCTGACATAGGTGAGACTGTGTGACAAGTGCTGGATGCTGTGTCAGCCTGACAAAGGTGAGACTGTGTGACAAGTGCTGGATGCTGTGTCGGCCTGACAAAGGTGAGACTGTGTGACAAGTGCGGGATGCTGTGTCACCCTGACAAAGGTGAGACTGTGTGACGAGTGCTGGATGCTGTGTCGGCCTGATAAAGGTGAGACTGTGTGACGAGTGCTGGATGCTCTGTTGGCCTGACATAGGTGAGACTGTGTGACGAGTGCTGGATGCTGTGTCGGCCTGACAAAGGTGAGACTGTGTGACGAGTGCTGGATGCTGTGTCGGCCTGACAAAGGTGAGACTGTGTGACAAGTGCTGGATGCTGTGTCGGCCTGACAAAGGTGAGACTGTGTGACAAATGCTGGTTGCTGTCTGATAATTCCTAGGTGATTAACAATGAGACCCGCCTCGGTGGCGTAGTTGGCTAACTTCTAGTCGTGTTGAGCTCGACTGCCGAGGACTGGGAGATCGAGGTTCGAATCTTGGTTGGGTGAACCGGGGGTGGTTTTTCCTAAATGGTTCTCCACTCTCCCTCCACGCAAATGTGGATTCACTTCCTCTAAATTCAACCTTACCAATTCCTAATCCATTAGCGTAATTAGTACTTAAGTGTATAACCCGAACGGGTAGTAAGACGCGGTGCTAAAAATAATAATAATAATAATTAACAATGAGGAGGACCAGTGGCTAAACAATTTTATATTAATGTAAATTGATAAAAATAAAGAAAAAAGATAAATAAACTTTTTTTTTTGTTCGACTAAAGGCAACAATGCCAAAATATAACTCAATTTGTGTTTAAATTGGTGTAGGGGTCTGTGAAACTTCGACAATATCTATATCGATTTCATTTTTATTATTATTATTATTAGCACCACGTCTTACTACCCGTTCGGGTTATACGCCCTTACGCTAATGTGTAATGGTAGGGTGATTGTGAGATGAAATGGAGGACCTACAGTTTAACGTGGAATCTGAACCACGGTGGAGACCTGGCAATTTCATTTTGAACTTTATATTTTTGATTCATTTAGTGATAAATAAAATGATAGAATATTAGGAAAATGGTAGAGCACAAATAAAAGTAACAACACTGACACATATTTACACACACTTCAATATTTCGATGCTATTGTAGCATCTTCCTCAGGAAGTAGTAATTAGACTGGTCCAGTGTTGTTACTTTTATTTGTGCTCTACCATTTTCCTAATATTCTATCATTAGACTAGACCAGTCTAATTACTACTTCCTGAGGAAGATGCTACAATAGCATCGAAATATTGAAGTGTGTGTAAATATGTGTCAGTGTTGTTACTTTTATTTGTGCTCTACCATTTTCCTAATATTCTATCATTTTATTTATCACTAAATGTTTTTGCTCAAAGCACTTTTTTCATATATAATATTTTTGATTCAGTAACTCAAATCAAACCAAACTAGAAAAAAAAATTAATAAGGTCTTAAGCCTTTGCATATCCCACAATCTACCCAAGATATGCTAATATAGTTTTAACAACAATTCTTGTTATTAATTATTATCATATTGACCAGAAAATAAGGCACACTTTAACTGTAAACCAACTTAATAAAGCCTTTGCATAACCTATAATCACACCTTTGGATAATGCATAACAATGATCACACTGAAGATATATATTGAAATAGTTTATAATCACCACAACAATGTGAATAGATGTTAAAGCACTTAAAGGTCTAGAGTCCAAAACTATTCTAATTTTTGTTTTGTTTTTTTATTTGTAACTCTTTTAACAACATAACTTTAGCAAATTTAACTAGGATATTATCTTGACACCTTAGCTCAGTCGGTAGCATGTCTATTTACTGAGCTAAGGGTCCCAGGTTCGATTCCCGGCATGGCCAAAAACTTATCATTGGTAAAATGTGGGTTTACACTTTCACAGTGATGAATTAATGGCCAAGGTCTGAATGTTGTGCCTGTCCTAACCTTAAGTTAGATTATAAGGCATACTAGTATATGATTTGATTGAGACTCAAATAACCTGCTTGGTAGATGTCTAAATTTGTGTTTAAATGTATGTGAGAGCACTTTTACTATAGAAGACAGAAGAAAGGAAAGATGTCACCTTTGTGCATTGGAGTCTTCCCACATTGTACCTCTTTACCAAGATGGGCTCTCTTTATTAAATTTGCACTTAGTTTATTTAAATTTTTTCATTATTTTTATCAATTTCTATTGTTATAAAGTCCTGGATGATGTGAGACAAGTATTATTGGACAGGTTGCCTGAAAAGTCAGACCAGGCTAGCAAATTAAACTAACTGCTCTTTATCTCATAGACATTGTGGTAAATAAAATGGTGGTTGGCTTTAGTTAAATAAAAAGTTGGATTTAGATATTAAAAACCAATAAATAAAATATTTAATTTTGGTAAAGAATTGTTAAAAAAACAACTTTTATTTTAAGCAGTTTTGGGCAGCAAATAAAAAAAATTACTGCAAATTTTTAAATACCAAACAAATCAAATATAGAAGGCTTTCTCAAGCTTTATTTCTTTTTATTCTTCCATATTCGGTTACAATATGACTGTTATAATAGCTGGTTCAAACATGTCGCTAACCAATCTTATTTGGTTGAGGGAAATAAATTTACTAGGCTGAGGCAACTCTTTTTTTTAATCAAATTATTGTTAAATTGCATTCAAGTCAAATTGACCATAATTCACATTTAAAATGTGAATAAGTCAGTTTTGTGAAAATATTTCATTTCGTTTTAATTCATGCATCTATTATGAATCCATTAATGCTACAATGTTCTTTAAATATGTTTTGATAGCCATTATAATTTTTTAAGTTAAAAAAACCCTATGGCATCAGCCTGCAATCCAACCATATTGGCTGAGTGTGTGTTGTCTGTTGGTGAAGATAGTACCAACTTATGTGGATAGTTTTTAGTAAAAGTTTGTAAAAGCACCTCTCACAAAATTTTGGTGTCGCTAACAATGAACCACTGGTAGGAAAGTTTCCAAATCACTATTGTTTCAAGTTGACATAAATAGATGTTCCCTCTTTACTGGTTACTTCTATGATGTTATACTTATTCTGCTTCTCGATCATTAATCATATGACAAAAAGTACAAGAATAAAATAAATATGTTTTATAATATTAAAAAAATATAAATTATGTAGCTAAAGTTTTATATAATATTATTGTTATTGTTATTGGTATTATTATCACCGCGTCTTACTACACATTCAGGTTATATGCACTTAAGCTAATGTGTAATGTTAGGGTGATTGTGAGATGAAATGAAGGACCTACAGTTTAACGTGGAATCCGAACCACGGTGGAGGCCTGGCATTCCACACATTCACAAGTTGTGATTAATACACACCTTGTCAGAGGTGAAGGAAGGGTTTGGCAATCAGATAAATCTGTGCCGGGACTGAGGATTGAACCCCAGACTCCCAGCACAGAAGTCAGAAGTCTTACCCCTAGACCACCAGGTCACCAATTTTTTATAAAAGGATCCATTTGCTAATAGAAGATAATCTGAATAAGAGACTTGCTAATATCAACGTGGCATTTATTTTTATTTTGATACCAGCTAATCTATGTTTCCTTAGAATCTGTGTCACCCGATGTATCGGCTGACCAAGAACCACAGCCAGGCAAGCAACTTCACAAATCTACCAACCAGCGTCCGGTCAGCAATGATGTAAGTGATGTCTAAAACTTTCCGTTAAAGTTGAATACAATGCTAAATACTTATCTTGAGTTGACTATATTTTAAGTAACCCTCAATTTAACATTAACAGTAATTTATTTAAAATAACTTTGGTTTATTTACGAGGTTAAATTGGAAGTTTACTTTAAAAAAGAGTAGCCTACATAAAAACTATTTTTTTTTCTTTTAAACCGAGTAAACAATTTAATTCCTTGAGGTTATATGTGTTTGTGTATCTAGGGTAGAGTGGACAAAAAAATGAAATTAATAATTTAATTTTACAATACCTACCAAAAGTTGCATTTTATTATATTAAACAAGAGTAAAAAAGTCATTAAATTTGAAAAATATCTTCTGCCCTCTACCAGTTATTTTATATTTACAATAAAACCATAATAGTGTAATCACGTAATACCATTTCCCGCTAGTGTATAATATTTCTATTCAATGTCAGAGGCACATAATTTTGTTAGGAAATCCTCTTGGAACTTGTTTATGACGATTGAAATAAGATACCAAAACATTAGTCAGCATACTCGCATGATTGATGAGCATAACAATGAGCAGGCTGTCAGTTGCCTCCTATGGCTCTAGTTGCTTTGACTTTGCCCCCTATTCTTTCGCCACAATAAACAAAATAAGCAGCAGCAGGGAGGCCGGGAGCACGCAGCAGTGTTGAGACAGTTGCTAGTTGCTTTGCAGCTACCATTGTGCATGAACAAATATTGCTATTTCTATATGGTTTCTGTGTTTTTATAGAAAAATAAAAATAAAAATTGTGCTTCTTGTGTGTCAGTGACTAAAGGAACAATTTAACTAAAACATTCTCAAAGTGATCTTGAGCTGTGTGACTTTGTTTACCAAATGAGTGTGACGAGCTTAAATATTACTAAATACAGTACTAAGTAAAGTACAGTGTCCAATTTTTGGCAGTCCTAGGGAACTTAGTAAACTCCTTTTACCAACAATAGAAGATGTTTTGAGATGTTATTTTTCCATACGGTATGATTTGAAATTTAAGATGTCTGGAAAAGAGCCTACTTTTTAAAATTAATTATTAACAGACATTGAAGAAATTTGGAAAACAGCTTCATTTCCTACTGTAACTGCTTTGCAGCTACCATAATAAGTACCTAACCCTTGTAAGATATCCTAAAGCCAAACAAAGTCCAAACTATGACATCCGAGTTGATACTTTTAGATCAATAGCAAGCAAACTCTTTGACATCGCTGCTTGTAAATGTGTATAATTTTCTCAATCTATTTGTGAAAAAAAATAAGAAATTACTTATCAGGGAGCAGTCTTTTCTTTGCGATCAAAGATCATCCAGAAAATAGCTTTGGAGAAAAGTGACTTTATTGAAACAAATAGGCTAAAAAGAAAAAAAGAAAGAAAATCTAAACAGGCCAAGAAATTAGTTAAATCTAGCATTTACGATTTTACACAAATAAATTTTGATGAAAAAATAAATATAAAAATACTAAGGCTTCTACACCAGAATCGGAATCATCGTTGCACGAGGAAGCTGTGTGTAGTACACAACCTTCCACTTCCAAAGTTGGTGAACGATGTCTCATGAGAGTACAACTCAACACTAACAGAGTGTGTGATAAATATGGTGTATCGGATGGATCAGCTGCAGTTATTGCTTCAGCTGTTTTGCAAGATGTTGGAGTGATAACAACAAAGGGTTGCTCAAAGTAATTGATAAAAATAAAGTTAGAAGAATTTGTCAAAAAACACGTTGTACTCTCAGTGAAGAGTTTCAAACCTTATCTAAATTAATAAAAGGTATCTTCTTTGATGTTATGATATATAAAACTTTAAGCACTAGCATAGAACTGTTGTAGAAGAACATATCTCTCTTATTGAAGAACCAGGTTATTTCTATCTAGGCTACATTACACCAGCATCTGGATCAGGAAAATCTATACAAGGACCATTTTGGATTTTTGATTTGAAAGCAGCTTAATCTTAAATGAACTGATAGTTATTGGTTCTGATGGCACCACTATGAATACTGGGAACAAAATGGGGGCTATTAGGTACCTAGAACTAGAACTAAAGCGTCCATTGCAGTGGTTAATGAGCCAGTTACATGCTAATGAACTTCCCCTGAGACACTTGTCTCATCTCGATGAAGCCACTACTGGACCTTGCGAGTATTCTGGAACAATTGGGAAGTTACTAGAAAATTGTGAGCAGATTCCAATTGTGAACTTTGGTAAAATCAACTGTCAATTACCAAAAACTCAGAGTGAGTGATTTAAGTAATGATCAAGCATATTTATATGAAATATGTAAAGTATTTCATATGATATGTGTTCTATAAATTTAGCTAATTTTCATCCAGGGAAACTGGCTCATTCTAAGGTGGCTATCAACGGCAAATCGTGTGCTGTGACTTTATGTAGGAAGTGATAATCCTTCTTTAAATTTTAAAAATTTGATTGAATTTATAATTAGAGTGTATGCGCTAATGTGGTTTGAGATAAAAATGCATTCTTGTAAAAGATGGTAGCCAGCACGTTTTTAAAACTGTACAACTATCGCATTACCTGAATGATTAGCTTAAAACAGTTATGGACCTTGTAATACAACATAATGCTTACTTTAGCCATCCATAAAACATTATTTTGTCAATGATAACTGATAATCATTAATATGATAAAGAGCTTGGATTGAGACGCATTATTAAGGCTAGAAAACAACAAACATTGGACATAAGACTGTTTGTTATTCCTAAATTGAACTTCAAGGCCAAAGATGATATTGATCTGATTTACTGGGATCAGTGTGATTTTACGTCTCCTCCAATTTTATCTAGCTTGTCAGACGTTGATCTTAAATCCTTAATGAATGAGAGCACTATATCGGTGTGAAAAACACGATGTGTTGTTACGACAGCTCTCAACATGATGTGTTGTTATGACTGCTAGATGTTAACTCCTGTTAACATCTAACTTTCGTAACAACACATCATGTTTTCCACAACAATATAATTCCATGATTATGGTACCATAATACAGAAACATGTCAGAATGAAGTAATCCAGACTTTTCCAGTGCTGGATTTCAAAAAAGGAGTAATGGGACACAGACAAGACTTAGATCATTCTACATTACACAAATACTGTAATCAATTTTCAAAAACAGTTTGACAGATGTTGACTTAATTTTTATTCTCTAATTTCAAACACAAATCTGGACTTAAGAACATTGTTCGTATCACGTTATATTGTATATTATATTTTTTTATTAATATTTTAATGTGTCAACTTATGTTTTAAGAATATTCATCAACTCGCTTGAGCTTTATATTTTAGTTAATGATGCATTGTAATTTTATATAATTGTTCAGATCATACATTATATTTCTTTATTAAAATTTTATTTAAATTGTACATTTATTTAAGTGCTTGTCAAGTTCACTTAACACTTCAAACACTTTGTTAAATGCTTGATTTAAAAATTAATTTTATAATTTTCTGGTTCAACCTAAGTCCTAGCTTTCATTATAACCACTCCTTACTTTCAACTATTCTTTTAGAATGTTTTTTTAAAATGTTAGTTTATAGCCTTTAGTGTCTAAATCATAGAATTATGTCTATTGATGTTAAAAAAATAGTTTAATATTGTAGGCAGTGCTGCAATCTAGTAATGATAGTAAACATCTATAGTTGATTTTTTTCATAGTAACGAATGAAGAATAACAGAAGAGTCATGACTGACAAACACTCCTGACTCTTTACAGAACAGGTGAACAAATTAAAAAAAAAGCCCTGAATGACAAACACTCCAGACTCTTTCTAGAACGAATGAACGAGAGCGAAAAAATGTCGTGAATGATGACATTTCTCTAAGTTTTTCAAAAAGGGCGGTTGGAAATAGTGCAGAAGTAATGCGTTGACAGCAAAGACTAGCTAAATCAAACCAAACATTGAACGAAAACTCAAAGCAAATAGGCATAGATAATGATAGCGTATGAGTGAAAAGAAGATATATAAAGTAACATCAAACTAATTCATGATATCTACCGTAAATTGTCAATATGGACATAAAGTAATGATCAGGGAAAAAAGGGAGTGGTGCCTGATGCATCCTTGCGGTAATATTTAGGGTGATAGGCATATTTAAGTTCATTGATCTAAGTTCTTGATTTAAAGGTACAACTGACATGCATACATTTATTTTGTACAAGGAATAATAGAAATGTGTGGTAAAAACTGTTGGCCTATTGGCCTATCAGACTCGTGATGTAATCGAGCGACCCATCACTAGTGAATGACCGTAAATGTCAACCACCATGACAGCCAAGGGTAAAAAATTAGTGATAACTAAACAAACATCTTTATTCTTATTTCTAAACCGATGATCTAGGGACATCTAATCAAAGATAATAATTTACTTGATATTTTTCAAAAGTTAGATATTTTGTGGAGTTTCACGAATTAAAACTAAAGTTTAGCATCACTAAATTTGTCCAGTAAACTCTTTGTATGATTGATTGTTTGTTTAAAATTGATTCGAGTTTTCTCCTCACGTCTTACTTGACAAGCGCTAGCTATGTAGGCAAATTTTTAATAATTATATATGTAAAATTTGATCATTCATTATTTGTTTTTAAATCTATTTTGGTTACTGTGAATGGTTAAATTTTTAATATCCTAGTGAATTGATTGGAAAGGTAATCAAAAACAGCACAACTAAATAAAATTCAATTCGATTATCCCCAACCCATTTGAGGAGTTAACCATGTTGAATAATAAAGAGTGGTATTGAGATATTTAGCCTATAGTATTGATTATTGAGATACCAGTCGATACTATGGGTATCAAGTATCTTAATGGGCCACAACTTGGTAGTTATTTTTAACGATAACCTAAAAAAAAATAGCTTAAAAATCCGTCAAAATAGCCAAATATTCTGTGATCTGTGTTATACCTTTAAAATCAGAGAAAATAGATAAAATCTCTAAAAAAAGCAGTCTTGCACTATTGTATTTATATTAAATAAAGATAAAAAATTGCTACCTTTTGATGTAGACCTAAACCAATCCTTATGTCGGGATCACAATCAACTTAACTTTAACTAACGTAACGTTCACTTAATGTTCACTTAACTTAAGAAAACAGATGTGTGATCATGATTCACGTAACTTAACAAAACAACTTGAGCCAAACATCTGCATTCTAGAGTACCTATGGGTTTTGATCTGTGATTCGTACTATTTGTAAAGTGATGATCTGTGAATTTTTACAGTTTTCAATCGAGATAATAAATATCTATTATTAATTTTTTTATAAATTTAGCTTTCCTATTTTAGTTTAATTATTTTGTTTCAATGTCTGATCACTAGAACTTAAACTAAAGAGTAAACCTTGGTTATAAAACCAACAAATGAATTACTAAATAGCCCTGTAGACGTCACTCGCATAATGATTGGCTGGCTATATCACGTGATACCCTTCATGTATGTTTCACTTAGCGTGAGAGACCTCCCAGGACATCTATTATGTTAAGTTAACTGCAAGTGAACGCTAAGTTAACTGCATCGTGATCGCTTCCATTTAAAACCACGAGAAAAACTTTTGATTAAGTTTAGTTTAGTTAAGTTAAGTTACGTTAAACTTAAGTGAACGTTAAGTTGATTGTGATCCTGTCATTAGTCTGCAATTTTAAGACGACCCCTAGATTTAGAAGCTATAAATTTGGGGTAAAACCTTGTCTTAGATTCAGATAAATATGGTCCATATTGAAAAATAAATTAACACATAGCTTTTTTAGGATATAAATCAACAACACAGCTATATATAATTTCTATAAAGCTACCATTTTCTCTCCAAACTGTCAAGATTTTTATTCTAAAGTACAGTAGTTAAATTCATGTTGTTTGTTGAAGTGCAGGTGGGCTCAGGAAGTAAGGATAGTCGCAGCTTTGTGACACCAGACAGCAGCATAATTAGTGCCCCTGTTGAAGACACAGGGAAAACCTTAGCAGCCCCTGACACTCATGAACCAGAGCCTCATCGTCTGGAGCAAATAGTATTTGGTAAGAAAAGTGTTCACTCTTAAGTTATATTATATATTTTTTTTTAGAACTGTGTTTTACTACTCGTTCAGGTTATTTGCCTATGTATTGATTATGCTAATGATTTTAAGAATGAGGAAGGTTGTATTTATAGAAGGTGTACCAACATTTGTCTTGAGGGAGAGTGGAAAATAATTTTGTAAAACCATCCTCAGTACACCCGACTGAGATTTGAATCTTGATCTCCCCGTCATCAGCAGTCTAGTCTACTGCGAGAGTAGTACTTTAGACTATGTGAAACCCTCGAATTCTTAAGTTAAGCATACACTGGTCTGCATCGCACGAATCAGATTGATTTAGTGTACTGCGTCCACTACATTTGGAGCATATATATTTCCATACACTAATCACCATTGTCCTAATATCTATTTGATTTTAAGGTATTATTTTTTTGTTTCAAAAAGATTTTTTTCTTTGATTTGAAACTTGTCACAGCTCTTTTGAAAAAAATAGGTTCTAGATTTTAAATTGTGAGTACTATGTAACAAGTGATATGAAGGGGAATAGTAACTGACTCACATGTGATAGATTGCAAACTGTGGAGGACTAATCTGTAAGATGTGTGTAAGTTGCGAATGAAGTTTGTAAATGACTGACCCACCACAAAGTAGTTTGCATACGAAGGAACCTCAAAAAGTAGTTCGCAAATATCTAAACCACAAGAAGTAGTTAGCAAACGACTAAACCCTAAGAAATAGTTTGTAAATTATTTAAATAGATAAATTAACTCCTTATTTCATTTAACTAGATCACTTTGAACAGTTCCCAACAGCCCATCTCTAAACTAAAGAGAGGGAATAAGGCTGGGAATTCTAGATGCGAATTGTGCGAATGTAAAGGAACGTGTCATTGGTCCACATCGCTTGCATCAGATTTTAATCTAACTCATGGAATCCCATCAGTATTGCTGATGTCTGATGAGTCGGTCAGATCAGTGGATGCAGTCTCTTTAAAAATAATATAAAAAATCCTATGCATGCGATGCTTACCTTTAGGAAAAAGGAGAAGAAAATCTCAAATTTGAGACTCATATGCTTAAAAAAAAAGTTAACATTATTTCTTATAATTCATTCACTAAAACATTCAGTTAAGTGTTAAATTACTGGTCTGGGGTCTGGTTGTTATACTATAATTATAATTGATTCTGAACCACCAATAAGCAAAAAAAAATTATAATTTAAGCATCTTAGCCTCAATATTTGAAATTATCTCGAATCCTCAAATATCCTTTAGGTTTTGAGGTTTTCTAGAATTCAAGAGCCCATCCCTGGTAATAATTCAACTTTAATCCAAGTAATACAGTACAACAAATAGAAAAATTATTTCTGAAATGTATTTATAACAAATAAAACAAAAATAGAGATTAAAAATATATAATTTGGTTTAGTATTTTTAAATATTTGTCTTTGGTCCACTAATGACCGTTAAAATGCCCGTTTTAATTCATATCAGTGTTCTTTGGTTGAAAGAAATACATATAGCTGGGAACTTTTTTGTTATTGGAATGTTGTTATGGATCATTTGCATTGATTAAAGAAATAAAAATAAAATTCTCATTTTAAATGTCAAATAGTAAATTTTATGAAAACATTTATTTTTATTTTCTGCACCAACACAAAAATGCTACAATGAACATTAAAATAATTTTGATGCTCTTTTTAATCTTCTAAGTAAATGTTTGTAAAACACTCCTTTTTAAATGTATATGTACTCATATTACAAGTGGAGTGGGAGTTAAAATACTAAAGTTAGGTTTAATTATAGACATTCTGAGCTGTTATGGACCACCTGTTCACTCTGAAAGTTAGCATGCTTACCTTGCATGTTTCAACTATTGTATGTCTTATAGGATAGAGCCATAGCATAATCCATCAGGGTAACACCTTCCAAAGCGAACACAGGGTACATTACAAATCCATATTAACATACATTTTTTAAGGTAATTTAATTGTTTGTTGTGAAAGTAATTGATTGATCATATTAGAATGAAATGTTACAAACAATATTGTACAATAAAACATTTTTTTAAGATATAAAAAATTGTACAAATATGAACATTATAGTATTTTTTTAAGTATAAAAAATTAACCAAAAATTGTCATACTTGGATTTGGCTTTGAGAATATTTCATTTAGGCTATTCAATTTGCGTTATCTTTGAATTGAAAAAAATAAACTTCACATGTCTCTAAAAATGGCTTTATGTGTTGTTAAACTTGAAGAGTAAGCTAAAAGACCTAAGGAAAGGCTATTCCATATTAAATAATATGTTGGTTATGAGGCTAGGTTCCAATGAGCCGGAGAAACAAGAGAGGCAGTTCTGTGCGTGTTGGTGCCAGGGCTGGGCAGAGATACACATCCGACGACCCACAGGTGAGAAGGACAACTTTTCTTTAATTTGAGTTGATCTTGAGCAAGCCATAAAGCTCCCAGGTATTGGGCTGATCTCAAGCTTGGGTTGAATAAATATATAATTTTATAACTTATATGTGATACTCCAACATCATCATCATCAACTGTTTTCAGCCTGTGGCCGGGTCAGCTTAGTAAAATGTCTCCATCTTCCACTATCCTGCTACCATTTTTCCTTCAATAATTTCTTCAATTCTTCTTCACTCACTTGCATGCTTTTTGTTATTTTCTCCCATCTCTTTTTTGGACTCCCTTGCAGTCTTTTTCCTACATACTTCATTTCCAACATTTTCTTTGGTATCCTATCTTTTTCCTTCCTCATTATATGCCCATACCATCCCAGTCTTGATTCCTCTACTATCTCATATACTCCCTGAACTCCCACTATTTCCCGGATAACTACATTCCTAATATTGTTTTCTCCTTGTGACAGCTTACAAATCCTCACAAACTTCATTCCCTTGGCCTCAACTTTCCTAGTCCCTCTTACATTCATTGTCCATGTTTCTGCTGCATATGTGACAATGGGTACAAAGTATGCCCTGTACAACACCTCCTTACACTTCAAGGGCACTTCTCTTCTCCATATCAAGTCTCTTACACATCTATAGAACAATCCTCTCTGCTGTCTTCTTCTCATTAAATCCTCTCTACTTCCACTTTTTTGCTCACTCACACTTCCAAGATCTTTTACGTTTTGTACTTTCGTCAGCCATCCAACTTTATATCTTTACTAGGCCTTATCTTCTTCCTTGTCATTACCATCATTTCACACTTTGCCATGCCAAATTTCATTCCACACTATATCACTTCCTCATTCCATTCCTGTAGCTGTTCCTGTATTTCTTCCTTCTACCCCCATACCATCAAGTCATCAGCAAAAATCATAGCTTTCATTCTGTCCTTCTCAAGTTTTCTTGCCACTTTGTTCACGACCATTTCCATTACCATTACAAACAGTAATGGAGAGAGGGCACTCCTCTTCTTTACTCCATTTTCCACTTGGAACCACTCCGTCCTTCCACTCTCCGTCTTAACACAACTCCTGTTATCCTCATACATACTTTTCCCTCTCATTACAGCTCTTCTTTCCACTTCAGCCTTTTCTGTCGCCTTCTAAAATTTATTTATATCCATCATTTGCCTTTTCCACTTTCATAAATACCATCACCAAGTCTTTCCCATCTTCATACCTTCTTCCAATCATCTGTCATATAGCAAATATTAAATCTATTTTAGACCTCTCTTATTTACCTAAATCTGTGCTGTTCCTCTATCCAGCTTCCTCTCATTTTATTTCTTACTCTCTTTTTCATTATCTTCTCATTTATTTTTGTACAGTGGAACACCAGCGTTATCCCCCTTTAATTTTTACACCTCTTCTTGTCTCTTTTCTTGAATCCAATTTTCTAGTACCTTGGTTTCCTCCCAAATCACTCTCATATACATACTTCACCAACATCTCTTAGCATTTCCACAGTAAATTTTTACACACCTGATGCTTTTCCTCATTTCATCCTTTTTAACCCTTTGAGTGCCAAGAGAAATGACAATAAAATGTGCTAAAAGTGCCAAGCTATTTTCCTGAAAAATGCAGGAGTTTGTTTAAATTTTAATAACTCATTAGTCTTTGAATTTCTTGCACTCAAATTTTTACATAAACTAGCTAACATGCTTGCCAATCCGATGATATAATTATACATATACTTTTTTAATTTTTAAATATAATAAAAAAATCACTAGCCAAGATATTTAAAAAAAAATTTTTTATTGTTTTATTTTACATTAATTTTTAAGCATTGAAAATTTAAATAGCTTGAAATAAAATAAATCACTGAAAAGAACATAAAAAACTGAGTAAATGACAAAATTTACAAAAAAACTAACTTTAGATTTTACACTAAAATTGGATTATGCATAGCAGCTGTTTCAGTGACCATCAACTGTAGCAGGGTTATAGTAAAATAAAGTCTAAAATAAATAATTGGGTTGTAATCAGAAGGGGACGGACGGTAAGGGGACTTCAAACCTGGTACTTTTGCATAAATATGAAGAGGTTGGGGTGGATTATCCTGATCTTCAAGATTTATTTCATCCCTTTAGAAATAACTAGTATTCATACTCGTGTTATCAATGACAGACAACTGTCACTCCTACTTGTTCCGATCTTTCACTTTCTTTAGAATAAAATTCCTGTTCAGTTTCATTATTTACAAATTCAGAATCACTGCTTTCAGAATCACAAACAAATTGATCACTCTGGGTTGAGCTGTCAATAAATATTGCAAGTATTTCTGTGTCTCGAATCACAGCTTTCCTCTTAGTAGCCATGTTTACAAACAAGGCCAAAGATAAAACTCATAAAGTAAAAAGTTATAACATAATTTTCAGGTTCGATATATCGCAAAGACAAATAAAAGTAGCTTGAACATACGAGAATGCAGTGGAAATAAAATCTACCCTATCTGTTGACTCAATACTAAACTAAGAGCTCGAAAACATGGGATCGCTGTGAGCGACGCTGGCAAGTTTAACAGATATTTCGTGCATCGCTCTGAGCGACGTTGGCACTCAAAGGGTTAATGTATCCTCAACCTCTTTCCATGTGGGACCTTTTCCCTCTTCTGCTATTTCTTCCTGCTCCTCTATTTCACTCTTATCCCTTTCCTCTTCTGGGTTGAACATCTCAAAATATCTCATCCATAACTCTATTTCTTCCTCTCTTATCTTTCCTCCCTCCTACTGTTTCCTACTTGGCTATTTAATACCTTCTTACTTCCTTCAATGTCCCTTTCCAGCATTTCTGTCAATTTTGGCATCACATCCTTTCCGGCTTCCTGTACCACTTGCTTCGCTCTTTTCTTCGTCTCCCTCTATTCTTTCTCTATTTCCTCATGCCTATTCTTAAAACTCTTTCTGAATGCTTTATTCATCTCCTCCACTGTTTCCTTCACCCTGTCGTTCCACTACGATGTCTCCTTCCACTTCTTCTTATCACTTGTCCTCCCACATACCTTCTCTGCCGCTCCCACCGAACTGTTCTTAAAGCTGTCCCATTCAACCTCTACACTTTGCAACTCATCCTTGGGTTTCTTTGGTACATCCCTCTTCACTCTTTATTTTTTATCCTCCACGCCCTTATTATTCTTTCTTGTGTGTGATATAATGTTGTCTTACAGGAGACGTGTCTTGGGCCATGCGTATCCAAAACCAGTGCTACTACCAGACCTCACCCCTGGACTTCCCTCTGGCCGACATAACAACACTGTTCATGCCATCATTGGCAGGCAAGAAGGAGGACTTGATGTCTAGTCACAAGCGCATCAACAGCGAGACACTAGCAGAGAGCGAGTATGATGTGAGTCTAACAAGTCTAAACATACAAGTACACTTCTGTGCAATATTTATAGTCAAAATAAAAACGTATCCAGTTGCAAGCATCTGCTGGTTTTAAAATGGGTCTATTTTTAAGGTTTGCACTGTTTGCTCACATATTTGAGCCGTTTTCTTACCTCTGACTCCACCTTCTAAAAAAAAAAATTTACAAATTTATTTAAATTAAGGATGTAAAACTCAATACCTTGATTCTTAGCTATGCAATCCCATTGAATGAAAGTTTTGGAATATAAAATAAACAGAGGTATTCAGAACTAGGTAAACTTCCTTGTGACCATTATTATTTATTTTACTATTTCACTGGAAAATTGTAAATGTACTCAACATTGGGTTGTATGCATAAAGGCCAGTATATTTGTTTACTAATACTTTTTTAAGTAAAAACTAGGATTCATTTGAATAATAATTCACGTATTTACTTCAAATAGTATGTACTACTTAAAAGTACATACTTGAAATCATATGCATAACATAAGATACGTACTTCATTTAAGTAAATACTGGTTGTTTTTCAAGTCTTTTGGATACCTGTCCAAATTATCTTCTCATTCGTGAACTTGGCTTTGTTAACCAGAGTTTGTGATCCTCAAGTTTATAAAATAAAATAAAACAGTTGTTCTCATGTAGGTTTGAGGAACACCATGTCAGATCTTTGGCAGAAAACGGAAACTCTTAAGTTATGTTGGTGATCCAGAGTTTCAAGTGAAGGTTGCTGAAGGAAAGGGAATGCATCAGGTTAAAGTGATTTGTACACTGAGGGAAATCGCCAGAAAAATCTTTGAACATTAAAAACTGGATACAATTTTCTAACACCCAACATCTTCACACTTCCACAGCTACACATTATTTGAATTTTTAGAAATATTCCTTTTTCATATAAAGTATGAGACACATAAAAAATACATAAAACACAAAGAAGTAGGTACATTATATGGACCTACATGCTAGAAGAATTTGAAATATAACTGAAACCTTAATGGCCATCTGCTAACTATCACCTTCTAGATTATTTTTTCTCAACCCTTTTTTGCTTGTGGCCCACTTCCGAGTTTCATTATCCTCTGTGCCCCCCTACCCACCTTCACCCCCACATGTTTAGTTATAATAAATATAAGATTTTTAATAAACATATATTGTACTTTTGTAAGTCATTCTACTTAAAATAAAACAAAACTACCATGTTAAATTTCTATATTTTTTTTGTTGAAGAAGGGTATTAAAATTATTTTGAAAGCTAATAATTTATTTGTAATAAAAGTTCATACTATTATAAAAGTTAATGTTTAGTTGTCGAAAAAAATATCTGGAATGTGTAGCTTGCCTCCAAAGTTGGGAACTGCCACAATATTAAAATTGCACAGAAAAATATCTCCCCTCAAACACTATAAATAGTCAACTGAAGAGTAGTTGAAATTTTTACCTAAAATGTGAAGGTAAAACTCATGAGAGAAGTGGGAAATAATTAGAAATATATAAATCATTTTTCCAGTTTACCCTTTCGCTAGGGTTTTGCCTGCTCCGAGAAGGCGGGGACTGAGTCACTAATACAATACTTATTTACTAGCTCCGAGAATTCCCAGATATAAGATTAGAGTTAAGTACAGAAGGTTTTGCAATCTGTCCCTTCTAAGTAAATTTAAAAAAACACACAAGATATTGAGTTATTATGTTAAAATATGTAGTGACCATTTCATATTTTTATATTTCTTTTTTATATTGGTAAAATTTAATTTTAGAAGTGATCTTTTCATGGCCCACTCAACAGTTTTCATGGCTACCCAATTTTATGAATTTTGCCTATGGTCCCTTAGAAATACGGCCTGGCCCCTGTAGAGAACCACTGATCTAGATGTACATTTTACAAACATGCGGACCAGTATAAAGTCTCAACTCAAAATTTTAGTAGTCACAGTGTACAACCCTGATGGATAAGACGCAGTGCTAAAATAAAAAGTACTCACAGGTGTATTTTTATAATGACGGCATTGTAGGACCTACTTTGGTGGCTGTATGGTCTAAGGCATCACGCTTGTATTGGACTAGACTGCTGATGACAGGGGGATTGGAGTTTTAATCCTGGCTGGGTGTACTAGGGGGATTGGGATTCCAAAATGGTTTTCCACTCTCCCTCCACACAAATGCGATTATACTTCCTCTAAATTCAACTTTCCTCATACCTAACTCATTAGGGCAGTTAGTACATGTGCGTATAATCTGAGCAGGTAGTAAGAAAGAAAAGATAAAGCCTAGTAGGTGTTTTAAAAAATATATAATTCTAAATTTTGGTTTCAAAGAGTCTCATTACATCCGGGCCTGCACTGATAACTTTAAAATATAGTTTACTATTTGCTTTGTGTGCTCTTGTCCCTAATAAGTCTTGCATGTAAAATTAATTCATCCACCCAAGTACATTTACAACTTCCACTTCCTCTTGTTGTTTTCCCCAGGCTATATTGGATCAACATTTTGAACACACCCCGGATGATGTTGAATGTACGAGCCATGTCCTGGGTATGAACACTGGCCCCTCAGGGCCCATCCTGATTCCAGGGTCTCCTCTCAAGCGTTCCATCTCTCGTCAGAACTCCAGGGAGAGTCTGGATAATGAGACGACTGCTATGAGACAGGTAAAGTTGTTCCCTTGAATACATTGAGTTATTCATTTGTCCAATACTTGCTCTCATTGACAAACTTTATAAACAGAAAGTTAGAATGCTCCCAGTATAATAATAACAGGTAGTGGTGTGTGAGGGTCACATTTTAAATTGAAATAGTAGTATTTATAAAATAAAGTGCATCAAGCAAAATATAATACTGTATGTAACTAAAAACATAGAACTGTAGAAAAATGAATCACAATTAAAAGTTAAAGTACTGACCCATATTTACAAACAATTCAATATTTCAATGCTTTCCTGACATTTTACTCAGGAAGTAGTATTAATAGGATTAAACAGGAAGCTAGCTTCATTGATGCCAACTTATATGAGAAAGTTGAAACTTCTTGTAAGCAGAGCACTCTTGTACAGCTGAGACCACAATTCATTTAATTTAAATAAGTTGAAACATAACACATGTACACAGTAATTGAACCTGGGACCTTTAGCTTTGTCCATCACTGAGCTACCCAGGATTTTTCCCATGTTCATGGTCATTCTTCACTAATAATTTAAGTCTGAATACATTTATAGAATTGTGGTCTCCTCCTTACGCACAGTACTGTAATTACAATCTTGTATTGTATACTTGGCAGCATAATAGCCCTCCCGACTGTTATCTGATTGGTCACTCATATGTAGCTGACGATTCCACATTTCCATCACAGACTCAGCCTTAAACTCTGAGTGAAGAATGTCCCAGAGGATGAGACGAATCTTAGGTAGCTCGATGGTAGAGCGCTGGCATGCTAAGCCAAGATTCCCGGGTTTGATTCCCATGTCCAGGTGTTATTTTTCAACTAATTCAAATTAATTCTCTGGGGGATTCAAGATTGTTTGGAGGTTTTCTATTGTTCTTTGTGGATGACAGGTGGCGCTAGTGTTGCATCAGCGTTGGAATCGAGCATTTTTTACAAATATTTAGGTTGTGTGGTTTCCTAGACTGAGCAATTGATGTGTTAGTTTAAAAGTCTCACATATGCGAAGTTTATTGGGGGTGTTGATATCAAAGTGGAGGAGAAAGAAATATTAAATATGTAATTGCTAGCAAAATGAAGTTTAAAAAATTAATCAGATATTTAAAATGACACTGACTTTTAAAACAAAATATTAGGGTACTATTAAAAAGATCTTTTTAAATTTAATTTTAATGGTTATTTTTAAAAACTTAGTGATAGTTCTTAATTATAAATACTTATAAACATTTTATATGTTTCTGTCCATCTTTCCTGTACCTTCTTCCAAAATAACACTGTTTTGTTTGTAAAACATTTTAACAGATTCGGATGCTATAATTTTTTAATAAAATCAAAACAAACAAAATTTGTTTTGACTGTCCATTAAGTTTCATTGGAATTTTAATTCACATAAAAAATAATCATGCTTAGAATACAGATATCGCACTAACTGTAAAAAAAAATATTAAAACTTCAAAGAGAGAAATAAGTTGACAAATTGTTATTCATTTCATATAAAAATTAAGCTCTCATCTAGAAACCCAAAAATCAACTATGATAAAAGATTCAGGTGGTGTGCTAATGATGATATTTATCAGAAAGAAACCTGTTATGGTGGCCTTGTGTTCTAACACGCTACTCTCACAGTAGACTAGACTGCAGATGACAGGGAGATCGAGGTTTGAATCACAGTCAGATGTACTGAGGGTTGTTTTTCCTAAATGGTTTTCCACTCTCCCTCCACATAAATACAGGTACACTTCCTATAAATATAATTTTCCCATTCTCTAAAACCTTTTAGTGTAATTAGTACATATGTGTAAAACCCGAACGGGAAGTAAGATGCGGTACTAAGAAAATATTAGAAATAAGAAAAGGGAGGGATTGTAAGATGACTAGGGTTATTGACTCCATGCTCCCAAGCCAAAAGGCCACCATACATGTGATTCTGAAAAGCTCATCCACCAACTGGAATGCAACCAGTGCAAAGCTTTATGTATGGGTTTCGCATCATAAAAATTAAGAAAAGGAATAAATGGCCTAAAAGGTTCACAAATATATGTGTGTTATCACATGCTAAAATCCATAATCTGGACTATAACCAATGTTACACGACCAAGGTACTTAAATTCCTCAACAAATACATCTGCAACCCTTCACAGTTAAGATTATGGGAACTGTCCCATCAGTATATGATCAAATACAAACCGAGCCCTAACCTCAAACTTAGATGAACTCTTATCCTTCCTACCAGCACACTTACCGATAATTAGATGAACTCTTATCCTTCCTACCAGCACACGTACCAACAATTAGATGAACTCTTATCCTTTCTACCAGCACACTTACCAATAATTAGATGAACTCTTATCCTTCCTACCAGCACACTTATTAATTATTAGATGAACTCTTATCCTTCCTATCAACACACTTACCGATTATTAGATGAACTCTTATCCTTCCTACCAGCACACGTACCAACAATTAGATGAACTCTTATCCTTCTACCAGCACACTTACCAATAATTAGATGAACTCTTATCCTTCCTACCAGCACACTTATTAATTATTAGATGAACTCTTATCCTTCCTATCAACACACTTATCGATTATTAGATGAACTCTTATCCTTCCTATCAACACACTTACCGATTATTAGATGAACTCTTATCCTTCCTACCAGCACACTTATTAATATTAGATGAACTCATATCCTTTCTACCAGCACACTTACCAATAATTAGATGAACTCTTATCCTTCCTACCAGCACACTACCAACAATTAGATGAACTCATATCCTTCTACCAGCACACTTACCAATAATTAGATGAACTCTTATCCTTCCTACCAGCACACTTATTAATTATTAGATGAACTCTTATCCTTCCTACAGGCACACTTACCAATAATTAGATGAACTCTTATCCTTCCTACCAGCACACTTATTAATTATTAGATGAACTCTTATCCTTCCTACAGGCACACTTACCAATAATTAGATGAACTCTTTTTCCTTCCTACCAGCACACTTACCAATAATTATCAACCATTTAGAGACTACTATATAGCACAAATGCTTGGAATTTATATTAATCTAATTCAAGTGCTACCACTAATTTTGTGCAATCCCACCAAGAAAATAAAATAATCAGTTGACAGTAAACATTGCATTTCAACCAACAACAACAGTTAACTCTCTGAACCTGAAGAAGCTGCCTGTGTTAGTGAAAGCTTGTCTTTAACAGTGTTTTTTTTGTGTCAAATATTGTTTTACCAAAGCAATTTTTACTCAGGCATCACACGGGCTAACCCTCATAATTTAAATAATGATTCAGCCCAGTGCTTGAGTCAACCTAACCTTGATTATTATTATTATTTAGATGGCAGATCACGTAACCCTGTGCGGCGGTCCAACTCGAGTCCCGAGATGAGCGCCAGTTGGAAGAACCCGTTCATGAACCGAGACAAGGAACGGGAGGGTAAACCACTGCCTCTGCCCCTAGACAGGGATGATTCTGGAGAGATGGAGACCAAACAGGAGACTCCTACAGAGGCCAAGAAGCCTGCCAAACTCTCAAAGGACCCTCGGTGAGAATAATACAACTCTCCACATCACTGTCAACTTATTCTTTAGTGACCAAACTGAGACACTAACTAGATTGATTCAAACATTTGAACTGTTCTCTAGCCCTTTTTGTTAAAGGTAGGACAAAGTTAGTGAAAAGGCAGTCAGGTAACGTTACTGTTATTTTATTAATTTATAGAAATTAGTGTACTTTTGAATGTAAAATGTATTACAAATATTAAATTTGCTACCAAGATGGTCGCATGAACACTCAGTAAAGCTACGTGTTGGCTACAGACAGGAAAACATAAGAATATACAGGAATTTGGAAACTGAGAAAAAAATCAAGCTTAAATCAAGAAAGTTGACCATGAAACAAAAAATAGATATTAGAGAGTACATTATATTAAAACAGAGTAAATGTCAATATTCTATATATTCATGTATATTGACCACGAAACAAAAATAAAGTGATTTAAGATTAATAAACAATGAGTCCATCCTCAACTTTAATCATGTTCCAATGAAAGAAAATGTAACCGACAACATTGTCTACATGACCACCTATTCTTGTTATTAACATATTGATTTAATTTAAAAGTAGAGATGCAACATTGCCTGTTTTCTCATTTATCTCTTTAAGGAAAACCTCTTTTGCTTTTTGAGGTAGTTATATTATATTTGGACGAAGGTACAGGAGAGTTGTACAGATGATATATACATTCACATCCTATGTACATTTCCTGTGTCGGTCCTCTTTGTGTTATTTGTTTCTTTTACATGTTCTTATCTGTGTATCCTCACATTCTTTACCATTTTCCTTTTTCTCCCCCTTGTGTTTTTTTGGATTCCTCTTTTAGAAAGTTGCATTCGTTGTGTGTTTAACACTCCTCCCTGATGAGTTCTGATAGAATGAAACCTAGGTCAGGGGATTGGGCGGTAACACTCGATTTCTTCAAGAGGCAGCCATTACCTCTCTGTCCAATGGCAACATTGTAAAGTGTGAACTGGGTTCTTCTTTGCATTGAAAAAGCTGTAGTATGATTTTTCTTTTCAATTTCTTTAATTTTAACATGATTTTTTTATTTTTTTATTCTCAATATTTACAATTTTAATCTTTTTCCATGCATCCAACCTCACATTAAAAATATGCTATTGATTTATATACTATACTATAGTGTTTTTTTTAAAATACATCCCTTTAAAACTCGTTATATTGTACAAGACCATAATACAATGGTAAAACAGTGACAAGAAAACTAAGGGAAATGGCAGATTCTTTCACTAATGAATAATTTAGTTTTGAAAATTGAATTGTATGACGTCCTGAATTATTTGTTTGGTCTACTGGTTTGTCAGGGTCGTTGTGGTTTGGGTCAAAACAATATCCATTAATCATTTTGATACCAACCACACTGACCCTGCAATCAGTCATTTCTATATAAACAGTAATAATTGGTAATTAAATTTAATAATTAAATATATATTAAATACAACATTATTTCCAAATACCAAGAGTAAAGACACAAGTTTGAACAGACAACTACAGAATTCAAGCCTAAACCTATTTTATGAATCAAGAAACAGGCAACAACATTATCTTACTGACCATGATCAACCTAAAGCCATGTTGTCATAGTCCAGTCTGAGTTTTATTTGGTTTTAATTATGAAATTTAGGTGACCTGGTGGTCTAGGGTAAGGTGTCAGACTCCTGTGCGGGGTCCGGGTTCAATCCTCGTCCCGGCACAGATTTATCTGATTGCCAAACCCTTCCTTCACCTCTGACAGGACGTGTATTAGCCACAACTTGTGAATGTGAGGAATGCCAGGCCTCCACCGTGGTTCGGATTCCACGTTAAAACTGTAGGTCCTCCATTTCATCTCGCAATCACCCTACCATTACACATTAGCGTAAGTGCGTATAACCTGAACGGGTAGTAAGACGCGGTGCTAATAATAATAATAATAATTGTGAAATTTGAGGACTGCAATTTTCTGGTAAGTGGTTAGCCCTTGTTTAATTCAAAATAGACTTTGGTGTCATTTTTCCTATGTTTACAAAATGTAATGTTTTCATTAATCAATACCTAGTTATAGACATGCAAAATGTGAGGTTATTTTTAGGGGAAAGGTGGTGTTATTTTTCTCAAAAAGTGATGTGATTATTTATGTAAATACGTGTTGAATTAGTATTCATATAACGATATCATACTTCTGGATACACAACAATTTAAACACCAACACTAGGCTTCTAGCATATTGTAAGCAAACAGTGATGTTTAATTTTATTCCCATAAAGTAGATAAATGGCCCCATTATTAATCAAAGTGGTGCTATTGTATTCTGTATTTGTTCCAAAATGAGTACTGTGTTTAATATTTATTTCTCCATTCCAAGTTAATTGTAAAATAAACTTTTCTTACACTCTCAAATGAAAGAAAACATTGCCATTGGGGCCGGATGATTTTCCTAAAGGTTAATTCTTTTGTCGGTCAGAACATTGTTGTATGTCAAATGAAATCTTTGAGTCAACTTTTGCACATGGTAACTAAACTGCCTCCTCACACGTCTTTTGCCAATGCATATTAAAAACCCTCCCCCTTGGCTGTATTCAAAAGAGTGAATTGCCTATGCCTGGTGTTTGGTACTTCCCGAATTTTTAGACACTCTCCTCTTAATGTTTTTCTAATGTGATGTGTTTCACGCAAGAATACCTGTCATCCCATGATGCAGTAACATTACAAAACTCACACAAAACTCTACATTTTTATTTCATATTGTGGATTCAAATTTTATTAACATATTCAGAAGTATTATCAGACTCTATATCTCAATATCATTTCTTTCGAGTTTTACACATAGCAATATCGAAATAATCGATTTTAATCTATGTCTACACCAAACATGACACTTTTTGTTAGCAAGATCCTTTCTTGGACCTAGCATCAAATCTTTTAAAGGCTCAAAACAAATAATCAATCTATTAATATCAAAATTTAAGTATCAGAACGTGTAAAAGTAGAAATTGTGAATTTTAATGTTAAAAAAAAGTAAAATATGCGCAAAAATATTCATATATCCTGTGATTCATTTTATACTTTTAAAATTCGCGAAAGCCGATACTATCCATACAAACGACTGGCCTGTCATAGTGCCATCACAAGTGTTTTCACATTGAAAATTATATTTAATGGTGTGGTATTTTAGAATTACAAATAAATTTTGTTTATTTAAAAAAAAAAACTTTAATTCATATTATTCATGTAAAAACAGTAAAATTCGCATAAAAATTCATGTTATCACAAATGCGAATTTGGCATATCCCTATCAATAGTAGAGTTGAGTCAAGTTAACTATTTCACGAATCCAATCTCCAATTCACCTTGGAATCTCAAATTTTGAATCTTAATCATGAAAAAATTATGAAGATAAGAGGAGATAAAAATAAAAATAATAGAAAATACAAATAGTAACTAAATGTTTATTATTTATTTATTATTTATTATTTAGCACCGCGTCTTACTACCCGTTCGGGTTATACGCTTAAGTACTAATTACGCTAATGGATTAGGAATTGGGAAGGTTGAATAGAGGAAGTGAACCCGCATTTGCGTGGAGGGAGAGTGGAAAACCATTTAGGAAAAACCACCCTCAGTTCACCCGACCGAGATTCGAACCTCGATCTACCCGTCCTCGGCAGTCGGGCTCAACACGACTAGCGCGTTAGCCAACTACGCCACCGAGGCGGGTAACTACTTGTTTAAATTCTTTCTTATGATTCCTTCATTATAACAGTCATACGTCAGTTAAATGTTAAATTACTGGTTTGGAGCCTGGTTCTTGAACTTTACCTTTAACTATGATTGGTTCTGAACCATCTACAAGCAATATTTGAACTCTAAAACAAATTTCACTTAAAAAAAAAAAGAAATTAATCATTTGAGTCTTGAGTCCAAAATATTCTTGAATCCATGAATCTCAAATATCCTTAAGGATTTGAGTGCCCCATCCATACTATTTTTATTTAATCCTCTTATTATTAAATATGTATGATCTAAAGTAGTAGAGCCAAACCAAACCATATTTAGTTTTCATGGGGGGAATCTTTAAAGAAAATGCAAAACACATTGAATGAAGAGTTTTTGTTTGTTTTTTACCTCCAAAACTACTTTTGACATCTTAAGCTCATTTAGAAATTAGCCATTCATATATATTGTACTAATTTGTGCATTTAAGATACCTCTACTATAGAATATGCATATAAGTAAGATAATATAATCTTACTTAAACAGTGAATCACTTTTTATTATTGTCAGTGTAAGTTGTGAAGCCATCCCAGAAGAAAGTGCAGGTCAAGGAACCACTCCGCCCCAACCCAGCACCTTGGTGAGTGGGACAACCAACCAAGATGGGCACCCACCCTAGCGTCTTGCCACTCCTACCCTGGCACCTTAGAGGACGAGCCGGAGAGAGCTGCTCCAGTGAGCAGCCATACCGTGCCTCCCTCTCCGACATCTGTGGTTAGTATCAGTTGCGCAAACTTTTTAAATAGGAACAAATAAACAAAGCAAAGTGGTGCCCAAGCAAGATTTATATGCTTACAACTAAAATACATTCTCTATAATTTTTTTTTCATGATTTTGTTAAAGACTATAGGGTTGTAAAAAAAAAGTCGTGTTTCATAAATAAAGAACATAGGAAATATGAATGTTAATTTTAATAAACAGTGTAAATGATTCATGAAGGGAGAGAAAATTTGCCAATAGTATACCACCCCAGCCCCGTTTTTATAAAGCACCCTCAATGTTTTCTACAATTATGGAACAACAAGTATGTTCAAGCCTATGGAAGCCATGACTCAGACTGGACGAGCTGCCAATAATATGTTTTGGCAGAAAAGTCTTTCGGCTATTAACTTGTTAGTATAGGCCTACATGTTTCAATAACTTAGCTATTCACTTTTAATTTTGTCGTTTCAGATTGTTCATGACATGCTACAAACATTTTTGTCAAAAACATTGTTATTAACATTTACCAAACAGTCAAAAAATTGTTCAGTAACATATTTGTGACTAACATTTTGCTACTAACAATGTATTTGCTATTTCCTCAGTGCAAAGCCACCTTCAGGGTGGAAATCCTCTCTGTTTTGATCATGAGTTAATATCATACATGTGCGAGCAGGATAGTTCCTGCACTTACGCTGGTTTATCGCTTCATTTTTGACCTTGAGTTTATTATTATTAGAGATGGGCCACTCGAATCTTCGAATCCACCGAATCCTGACAAATATTCGAGATTCGAGGTTTCGGTGTTTTACTGGATTCGATGGTCGAATCTTTCACCTCATAAAAAAGCATAATATTTTGAATTCAAAAATTACTTAGTTAGGCCTACTTGAAAAGCAGAACATAATCCGTAATTTTTATTTTGTCGGACAAAAGAGATTAGCATGAATAAAATAATTAATTTAAAAAAATAACAATTGTTAGGTGGGGAAAAATCTTACGTTCCTAGTTTCCGCACATATTCACTTTTAAAACTTTCACCTCACAAACAATCTTGTAAATATTTAAATGAATACATTAAAACTCTTAGAAAACTGAAAATCAAAACTAGAATTACAAATAAATTTGAAATAAATAAAACAAATTACGGCTTTTTTTGACAGAAATAATAACACATTACACAATATGATACAAAGTCAGCCACCATTACACACTATACAAAGTCGGCCGCCATGACGTGTATTATGTTTACTCACCAGAGTGATGATTAAAATAAAGATACTGTTAATTTTTACTATCCAACTGGTTTTAATTATCTACAACTATGCAAAGAACCACAATTTATTGCATATGATCCTTAAGTTAGACATTTTGTTGGGTTTCATGAAAAATAAATCCTGTCGACAGTCAGACACCAACAAAACTGTTTATTTATGCCTATCAACCTACGTATTGTATATCGATTGTTTGTTTAAAATCGATTCAGGTAATCTGCTCATTTAGTAAGCGCTCTCGAGTTTTAAGAATCAAATAATGACTTGCTAATTCATTATTTGTTTTTAAATTGATTTTAACTAAGAGTTTATTATTTTTCTAATATTTTATTTAAGTACTGTAATTGTAAAAATATTCAAACATAGTCCTGCCTTATAGAATGGGAATGAACATATTGGAGTCAAAAATATGTTCATGTTTTAAATAGAATGTATTCTCAGAAATCAATATATCGCAAGAATTGAATATATTTCTTGTTTTCTACGCAAAGATAGATAATGGTATTATAAGAAAATAATAATAAAACAAACATACTTAGGCATTATTGAGTTCACTATTTCCAATGTATGTTTAATTGTTAAGCATGTTGTTTTAGTCTTTATTAAAAATATCCGTTTGTATTTTTATTTTTGCCATCTTAGTAAAAAAAATTATAATCCTTGAATGATGATTAAAGTTGACCAAAGGATAACTAGACCTAATCGGTTTATTTCACATGTTTTTTTAGAAACTTAACTCATTCTATCAACACTTTTAAAAATAACTAAAAGACACTCAAATTATGATTGATTTGATTTTTAAACATTATGAGTCTAGATTGTTTAATTTGGCTGGATTTTAACCTGTATATTGCTAGGGGTTGTTGGGGTTGATTAAAATTGAAAGCATGATTGAAATAAATCTTAACTTACAGTCTAGGCCTATATTGTGTAATGTAGGTCTATTTGTAAATAATTAAAATGTTTAACAATTTGCTAGGATTCAGATTCGAGTTTCGAGATTCGAAAATAAAATGTAGATTCGGATTCGAGAAATAGTGTATTCGACCCATCTCTAATTATTATACATGCACATACATGCTGAATTCTGTCGGCTGGCCAGTAGGGTTACAATATGAAACAAAACTGACCTCTATACCTTTCTCAGCTCTACTCCTTCCAACTTTCTAGCTTTATTAGGCCTTATCTTCTTCCTTGTCATTACCATCACTTCACACTTTGACATGCTAAATTTCATTCAAAACACTTTCACTTCCTCCTTTCATTCCTGTACATTTTTAACAAAAAATAAATATTTTACTTTCAGACATCTCCTGCCTCAGTGTTGTCCACTCCTACAAGCTCTGTCATTCACACAGGGGTGTTCAACACCAGGTCGGTTCAACCCCTGGCTCTTCAGCAACGCTTGCCACAAACAAAAGGTGATTCCATTTTACAATCAAACTGACTAGAAAGAGCAGTCTTGTTTTCTTACGTTCATTAATCATACCTTTTTAGCCACTTATATTGTGTTTTTGTTCAGTTTGAGTTCTACTTCTGTTGTCAATAGTTTTTATATGGTGTTGTTTCAGAACTGAAGTCTTCACCTGACACACCCCGTCTATCTGTATCCCGTCAACATGTCACTTCTAGCACAACTCCTACCACAACTTCTCAACTTACTATCAACACCAGCTCTGCCAGTGCTGACAAGGTAGAATCTCCAGAGTATGAAACTTGGGGGCCAGAAATACAGACTATACTCTGCCACTGTACAACCCAATTAAATTTTACAATGTAGTAGTATTATTCATGAACTTAAACGCCCATTATATAAAAATCCACTTTTAGACCAAATATTACTAAAGTTTTCATTTGAAAAATCACTATTTTTATTTAGCAAGAATAACTTTATTTTAATTTCTTATGCCTGTGTCCGAGACTAGAATGATGCTTTTGTCTCTTTTTACACCCTGTTTATGACTCGATGAAAAAAGGATTTTTCCATATACCTCTATATTTAATTTATTTGAACCTTTAAAATTGCATTTCTTTATGACCAAATTACTTATAATTTTACCATAAACCATAAACCATAAGTATAAAACTTTTCAAATAGATACATTAATTATTACTTTTGTTTAATCTGGTTTTATTTTGTTGACACTTACAGTTGAGTATTAAAGATGAACCACATCGCCCTGACCCCTCTGCTTTACCTCCTCTTGCCTTCAAGAGGGGCCGAGGACACACTATTTCAGTCATGTCTCCCATTCGGAAACCACCTCGCCTTGATTGGACTAATGCAAGCAAAGAAAATTCTCCAAGAAACAAGGACACCCCACGGTCTGGCATCAGTCCCAGGTATACAGTGTATTTGTTAGGTAGGTGTGTGCAAAACCTCGTAAACTTCGATTTGAATTCATATATTCATTCGCTTGGACTTCAATACTAAAGTGACATTCCAGGTTTGAAGATTATGAAGCTTTGAAAAAGAAAAAATTAAAACTAAAACACACATTTGTCTTTACTAGTTTAAATTTTTGCTGTTATTTTCATCATAAATTAGTGTTTGCATAAAAGAAAATCTAAAATGATCACTGTATTTATATGAACCTAAGATGAGGTTTTTCCCCAAATTTGTAGCTTCAAAATCTAGGGGTTATCTTAAAATACCAGACTAAGGATTGGGTTAGGTCTACATCAAAAGGTAACATTTTACATCTTTATTTAATATAAATACAATGGTGCAATGTTGCCTTTTTTACAGATTTTATCCATTTTCGTGGATTTTAAAGGTGTAACACATATCACAGGATATTTGGTTATTTTCACGAATTTTTAAGCTATTTTTTATGTTATTGCTAAAAATAACTACCTAGCTGTGGTCCAATACGATAACTTGATTCCTCTATACCCATAGTATTGACTGGTATCGTAATAATCGATACTATATAGGGCTCTGCGAGTACTCGGATTTCAAGCTTCGAGCCGAGCTCGTCCTTTAAGCTTGAGATTGAGATCGAAAGTTTTGTAGGTTCATCATTTTCGAGCTTTAACTTGATGTACTTAATAATCAATTTTTAAAATGCAATAGTAAGCATAGGCTATTTAATTGATATAATATCGGAATTTCTAACTATAAATCATTCGGTTACTTAACATATTGTTATTTAGTGATAAATAAAATGATAGAATATTAGGAAAATGGTAGAGCACAAATAAAAGTAAAAACACTGACACATATTTACACACACTGTAAATATGTGTTAGTGTTTTTACTTTTATTTGTGCTCTACCATTTTCCTAATATTCTATCATATCTAACATATTACAGTGTGTGTAATATGTGTCAGTGTTTTTACTTTTATTTGTGCTCTACCATTTTCCTAATATTCTATCATTTTATTTATCACTAAATGTTTTTGCTCAATGCACTTCTTTCATACATAATATTAACATATTGTTAAAAATTAATATCAATTTTCACATTAATAATGTAATGGAGCTTTAAAACCATTTTCGACTGGTAAATTTATTCATTATTGTCGTCCATTTTGAATTATATTGATTGAAGTTGTTTTCTTGTATTGCCATGACAAAGCATTGAAAATAAAAATAGCTAAGAAGATTTCTAAATAAGTGAATGATTCTTTTTACTACTTTTACCTGGTCCCTTTCTAAAATACTAATTTATATTAAATTAAAAATGTAATATCAAGAATATATCTTTATATCAGATGTTTTCAAACAAAACTTATAGTAATTAATTCGTTTAACTACAAAACTAGCACTAGTTTAGTTACTATTTAGTTATAGAACTATGTTGGTTAACATGTCTAAAGTCAATGTTGATCTTATTTATTGCAATATATATTTTACTAAACTTACCACATTTATATTAAAAAAGCATTTACTATTTCATATTGTTTGCTAGAAATATTATTTTAGTCATATTATTTTTAATTTTAAAGTATGAGCATCAACTTTTTTAAGCATTAAAAATTGAATTGAAGTAAATGTATCAATAACATAATGTCTAACAAGAGCCCATACAACGCGCATAGAGGAATGGAAATGAAACAGAAGACATGATCAAGCACTATTACACTTAGGAATAATAAACGAAATATGGAACACTTCAAATTTCTAACTGTTTATGATACTTTTTTTAAAGGGTAAACAGAGTTGCTGAACCATATTTTGGAGAAATATTAGCTTATTAAAATGTCAATTTTATTAATTTTTTATCAAGACAGTGTAGAGACACTGTACAATAATGTAAAGTGATAGTGAAGGAAGCCAACCTGAAAGGTAGTTAGGTTAGGCCTAAGTATAACCAAACGTTCTTCTCTATTTCTTCTTACACTTTTACACTTATCACTTCTTCAAACTTCCACGGTTGCACATTGTTTTGAATTTTCGGAAATATTTATTTTTCATATGAAGAGACATTAATGAAAAAGTAATATTTCTAAAAATTAAAAATAGTCTGCAACTTTGGAAGTTTTTAAGAAGTGGTAAGTGTAAAAGTTTAAGTAGAAATGAAGAGAGAAGTGTGTTTGTTTATTCCTAGGCCTAACCTAACTTCATTTCAGGTTGACTTCCTTCACTATCACTTACTTTACATTATTGTGTAGTGTTTCTACACTATCTTACTGTACATTTCTAAGCCATCATACAATTATTTTTTTTATTATTTTTTTTATAATTGTTAGTGTAATTTTAATGTCCTTAAAGACAAGAGTGTTGAAACCATTTTAATTATTTTTTCTATCAGACCCTACATATTTTTTGAGTGTTGTTATTATTTTTAAATTGTGTTTTTCTTTTAAGTGTTATTTCTAATTTAAAAACCGATATTTCCATTTTTTAACTTTTTTACTAAAAGTATTTATATTTTTAAAAATGAGGGTCATTCATATTTTAAGAACATGTGTATTAGTATATTTTTTAAATATGAAATTTTAAAGATATGATACCTCTTTATATATAAAATAAACAAATATATAATTTTAACATTTTAAAATTATGAATATATTTGAACTCGACTCAAACTCAGGAGCTTTTAGAAATACTCGACTCGAGTTCGACTCGAATGAAAAAACCCAAGCTCGCAGACCCCTAATACTATACGCTAAATATCTCGATACCACTCTTTAGTATTCAACATGGCTAACTCCTCAAATGGGTTGGGGATAGTGATGGGTATAATCAAATTGAATTTTATTTAGTTGTGCTTTTTTTTTAATTATTTTTCCAATTACTTTACTGCGATATTAAAATTCAGCCATTCATAATAATCAAAATAAATTTAAAAACAAATAATGAATTATCAAATTTTTACATATTTAATTCTTAAAACTTTGCCTATATAGTTAGCGCTTGTCAAGTAACACGCAATGAGAAAACTTGAATCGATTTAAAAAAAAAAATTGATCATATGTAGAGTTTATTAAACACTTTTAGTGATGCCAAACTTTAGTTTTAATTTGTGAAACTCCACAAAATAACTTTTGAATAATATCAAGTAAATTATTATCTTTGATCGGATGTTCCTAGATCATCGGTTTCGAAATAAGAATAAAGATTCTTGTCTAACTATCGCTAATTTCTTACGCTTGGCTGTCTTGGCGGCTAAAATTTACAGTAATTTACAGCAGACTTGTTTGTCGGTTAGGTTTTTTGTCACATGTGGATGTGTTTTATATTTTCCTTATAAAAACAACCTTTTATTGTATATTTATCCTTTGATTTCTTCCTATACAGCTTTACTTTTTATTATTTATTTTCTGTGTATCACTATGAATGTGAAAATGTAATGTTTTAGAAGCTAGCATTAATGGTCGAGTCCATTGTTAGTATTTAGGGGGAGTAGGGTATGGATGAGACTCGGATTTTCACTAACGATTATCATTTGTTATAGTAAAAATTAACTTCTCATTGCTTCTATAAAACTTTTTCAAAGTTAACCCTCTTATACAAAAGCAATATTTGCGACAAAAAAAGAAAATCCTTATCAATTCTGCAACTCCAATTAAATTTTAAGTTAACAAAAGTATTTTGTTTTGTTTTAAAAAAAATTTGTTAGCATTACAAAATAAGTCTACCATAATTATTATTTTCTTCATTCATGATAAAATAAATACCACTTATAAAAAATCTATCCAGAGCCACTGAAAAACTGGGGGTCATCTTATATTCGTGATCGTCTTGGATTTGAGTAAACACGGTAAATTGTTTTGTTATAATAACTTAAATTTATCATTATAAGATAAAATATATTAATTATCTTGAATAGATAGCATTTTATAAATAATATTTAGTACCTAAACTTACGTAGTTATGCAAAGTATAAGATTTATATTGATTTTAAACTTTTCATATTTCATATTATTTGATTTGACCTCACTTTAAATTGAAAAGTGACCTTGGTACACCCCTAGTAATCATGTAATGGTGGTCTTGCTATCTCTTACAACTGAGAAGCTAATACTAATAAGATAGAGAGTATCCATCACAGGACACAAAATACAGCCTTATACAACAATCTTGATATTTCCCAGCTGGCCTGAATCCAAATGGGTTTTGATGCTTGAACTGCCTTGAAATTCAAGTACTTGATTCCATGATTACCAGTACGCTATGAACAATACACTGCTAAAACAAACATTAAGCCAAAGGTCCTGGCTCTAACTCTCAGAACACAAATGTAAAATTAACGTTTTAGGTGGCATTCTTGTTGAACAATAATATAAGATTGCTCTTTGTTTGTTGTGAAAGTGTGAAGGTGGTTTTTGCTATAGTTGGATCGAATCCACTATTTTACAAATCTAAATCTCCAATTTTCCTTCAAATCTCGAATCCAAATACAAATATTAAAAAAAATTATGAACCTAAGATGAAGGTACAGGAAAGGTGGATAGAAACAAATAAAAGGAACGAACACAAATGGCTTTTACAATGAAAAGAAAAACACAGTTAACACTTTACATTGCTGCCAATGGACAAAGAGGTAATGGTTGCCTCTTAAAGAAAATCGATCGTCACCGCCCAATCCCCCGACCCAGGTTTCATTCTATCGAACTCATCAGGGAGGAGTGTGAAACGCGCAACGCAACTTCCTAAAAGAGGAGACCAAAAAACACAAAAGGGAGAAAATGGAAAAAATTAACAATTTTCGCCCACCAATCAATGTTTGCACTGTACTCATTCATACTTTCATTGAGTTTTGCATTTTCCCATTAATATAATTACTTTACTTTGTTCTAGTTTCATCTTCCTACAGTTGTACCACGCTGCCCACTTTGGCAACATCTCGGATAAACCGCTGCTTTTGTCCCAGAGCCAAGTGGTTCAAAGGGCCCTTAAGAATCTGGACAGGATTCCCCCCTATGAGACTCACAAAATAGGAGTGCTCTATGTAGGAGTGGGACAAGCCAGCCAAGAGGCAGACATCCTTAACAACCAGTTTGGTTCTTTGAGATACACAGAGTTCTTGCAGGTACTGGACTAGTAATTGCTGTTATATCATTTGAGTTTTATTTGTAGCTTATAAAACATTTTTATAATGTTTGGAAGATGTATGGAAACATTTTTATAACCCATACCATTTTGTCTGTCACCCAGTGGAAGGTTCCAATTTTTATATCCCGAACTGTACTATCTCTTGACTCTTATTAATGCTCCCTGATTTGGTAATACAAACTCCTTACAAACTTCAAGTGGAGGCCATGGGAATGAAGTTTGTGAGGATAATGTTAGCTGTCACGAGGAGAAACAGGATCAGGAATTAAGTTTGTGAAGATTGTGTTAGCTGTCACAAGGAGAAACAGGATCAGGAATGAAGTTTGTGAGGATTGTGTTAGCTGTCACAAGGAGAAACAGGATCAGGAATAAAGTTATTCGGGAAAGAGTGGGGGAAGCAAGGCCAAAATGGTACGGGCATGTAATGAGGATAGAAAAAGAGAGGATGCCAAAGAAATTGTTGGAAATTAAGTATGTGGGAAAAAGATCATAAGGGAGGCCAAGAAAGAGATGGGAGGAGCAGATAACAAAAAGTGTTCAAGTGAGAGGAGAAGAATGGATGCAATTAAAGGAGGAAGATGGAGGCATTTTAATAAACCAAAGTAAAATATATAATGTTAATTTAGAAACAAAAAAGGAATATTACAACATATAAAAGGGAACAAACACAGTATGACTTTTCATTGAAAAGAAGAACACCGTTCATATTGCTGCCATTGTACAAGGAAGTAATGGCCACCTCTTGAAAAAAAGTTGATCGCTACTGCCCATTCCCCCCCCCTAGGTTTCATTCTATTGGAACTCATAAGGGTGAAATGTGAAACTCGAAACACAACTTCCTAAAAAAGGAAACAAAATACATCAAAGAGAGAAAAATAATATTATAATTACAGAGATAAAAATACAGGTATCTAAATTCACTAGGCGTTTGCGAAGCTTTGAGAATTTCAAAGTCGAAGCGAATATCAATTAGCTTCGACTTTGACTTAGAGAAACAAAATTTCCTTTGAAAAATTTGAAGCTTCAGCAAAAAAATATAAGTAGTTTCAATTTTAACCATTCTGAGCTGTTATTCTAATATATTATATTCATGTTTACCACTTACAATTCACAATTTAAAACAAATACAACTTTAAATTATAAAATAATGATTATTAATATGTATGAGGCGCAAGCTTCT
The DNA here is from genome assembly GCA_033556935.1 of Timema podura. Classification (NCBI taxonomy): domain Eukaryota; kingdom Metazoa; phylum Arthropoda; class Insecta; order Phasmatodea; family Timematidae; genus Timema; species Timema podura. The sequence continues at coordinate 44,281,197 of JAVRXN010000014.1, read as the reverse complement.
AATACAAATTATTTTCATTTGTTTACCTTACTGTCTTTACGAAAGATGGGCCCTATTGATGTATAGGTTAAATATCGATTAGTTCGATAATTTTGAATATCTATGTATTGGCACGAAAGGACACAGTTATAAAACGACTAGTTGATTATGACTGACATAATTATTACTCCACAATATTTAAACTGAGATTAGTGACCAATTTTAATAAATGGTGATCACACTATTTTTGTTAAAAAAATAATGTTCACGGTAAGTATTTTTTTCTTATTTTCTCTTAGTAAATAAGTTGTTTAACTATCGATAGTTATTCAATATTTCATCAAAACAGACAATTTAAAATGTACAAGTTCAATAATCGATTATATTCAATGCCACACGGCCTGCTCAATTCACAAATTAAATACGTTCAACTATCTTCACCGCCCAAAAACTTGATGGAAAATTCAATGACCTCATGTTGGCAACATTTGACTTTGAAACTTTAATCAGAATAAACGTATTTATTAAACAGTTTCATAATTAATTTTTAATTCTGTGCTGCTATACTTGTTTCTTTTTAACTTCTTAATAGTTTTGGTTAGGCCTACGAAAATGTCCGAAATAAAGGGAAAAATAAAAGTGAAACATGGGGATTTTTTACAATGAACACTGTACTACTTAATTTTTATTTTTATTTATTTAGCACCGCGTCTTACTACCCGTTCGGGTTATACGCTTAAGTACTAATTACACTAATTGATTAGGAATTTGGGTAAGGTTGAATATAGAGGAAGTGAACCCGCATTTGCGTGGAGGGAGAGTGGAAAACCATTTAGGAAAAACCACCCCCAGTTCACCCGACTGAGATTCGAACCTCGATCTCCCCGTCCTCGGCGGTCTGGCTCAACACGACTGGCGCGTTAACCAACTACGCCACCTAGGCGGGTTACTACTTAATGAATCACACACAGCTTTGAACATCAGAGCTACACTGCAAGAGGCTGTATGTGAATGGGGCATTGCTTTAAATGAAGATACACTTCCAATAAATTGTGTCAACGATAATGCTCCAGATTTTCATTCTGCAGTTGAATGAAAGCAAGCGGCAGCCATTGTAGAGGCTCTTGGGCCACTAGCTGACGTCACCAAGGAAATCAGTGGGGAGAGTTATCCAACCTCTTCAATGGTTATACCCATCCTTCATTGCCTCAAATCCCATCTAAATTTTTGTATCACCAGCAAGAAGGATGGTGTAATGTTCACAAGAAGTTTAGATAAGGCTTTGAAATCTCCCTTCAGTTTCTACGATTCAGATCCGATTTTATGCTCATCCATGCTATGTGACCCAAGATTTAGAGGTGTCTTGGTTGATGATATAATGGTAGTAAACAGCTAGCAATTGAAGTTAGAAGTTGAGTGACAAACATCTTTAGAGCCTAATGTAAGAAATGAACAACCCTTGTCTAGTTCTGGACTATGGTCAAGTTTTGATTCCATACCAAATACCACCCAACCGACAATAGACACCAATAGTGAAGTGAAGGGTTACCTAAATGAACCACGAGTGCCTAGATCAACAAACCCTATACCTGGTGGAGGAAGAGGGTTCTCGAAAATACCTTAATGTCTCCAAGGTAGCCCTCAAATACCTGGGAATACCTGCTACAAGTGTGTGTAGTGAAAGGGTCTTTTCTAGTTCAGGAAACATTGTAACTGTCAGACTAGAATTGTTGACACCTATTGCTGTCGAGGAATTAACATTCCTTCTAAATAACTTGAAGAAAAAGTGACACTTCTAACTGCATGTGTAAATATTTTCTTATAAAGTTTGTTTTAATTTTTAATTTAAAAGCAGTTTGATTTTGATATAATTTATCCTAATATGTGTTTTTTTTAAATAAGTTATATTATAACCTGCCCTGAAATGAATATTTTTTAAAGTTTGATTGCAAATCAAATGTAGGATAATATCGTTGTATAATGTCATATAACTTAACTTAATATAGTATATACCATTATTGTTAAGTAAAATATAAATGTCTATTTACATGCCCAAGTGAATGTTTTTTTTAGTAAACCTACTTTTTTTAAAAAAAAGGTTAATGTCTTATTGTGTATTATTACATAATTAGGCTAAATTGTAATGTTTTATTAAATTTAGATAAAATGTATCAATTTAATAGCATTTGAACTAAATATAAATATATTAAAGCTAAAAAATCCAAGTTTTTTTAGAAAAATAATTGGTTTTCAGAGCTACAATCAGTTGTTTAAATTTTATTCGACTTCGAGAATATTCTCAAATATTCGCTTCGACTTTGCTTCGGACTGAAAAAACTAGCTTTGCATACTCCTAAAATTCACTATATCAGGATCATTTCTTTTGATACCAGTAAGAATCTAGAGTATTGAGAAATTATCTCTAACTTAGTACACATAAAAGAATAATGTATATTGCAAAACAATTCACCAAGTAATTGTTTATATATTTATTAACCATGTTATTCTTTTGTTAAGTTCTTTCATTAATCTATTTCTAATTTCTGATTTTTTTTTCTTATTCCTTGCAGAGGTTGGGGACACTGATATCCCTTAAGGATGCAGACATATTCCTGGGAGGCCTAGATCGTAACGGTAATGACGGCAAGTTTGCCTATGTGTGGCAGGACGATGTAATGCAGGTAAATATTTGTATTTCTGGTTTAGTCAGAGGGTCCTCACATCCCTTTTATTAGGTTACTGTACTGGCGTTACCCCACTCATATTCACATTACATTCATTTGATGAGTATAAAGAAATTAAAATTATTTCAATTATGGATTTCTTTGTTAATTTTGTAATTAACATAAAAGTTATAAATGAATAAAGTATATATTAGTAATCATACATAATAAATTATATCATTAGATATTAAATTTACTTAAAGTTTGATTAGTTTTAGTAATAAATCCAGTAGATTTGGAAACCAACACATTAACTGACATTGAGGCTCTATTCAGCATCATCATCATCATCGACTGTTTCCAGCCTTGGGTTGGGTCAGTTTAGTAAAATGCCTCCATCTTCTTATTGCTAGACACAATTACTTATTCAATGGCAATAGGAACTTTAAAGTTCATTGCTGCACGTACAAATTTACTTCACCTATCTTTCTCTGGAGCTAGTTATCCAGTCCACCTCATTACACGATATCCCTATCTTGAGTTAGTTCTATCCACTCCACCTCATTACAGCTTAACTCTTTCAGGTCCATTCTAATGGTATGCTCTCATCTGCATTTAAGTCTTCCCAATGGTCTCTGTCCATTTGGTTTGCCAGTCAGTAGCCTGAACACGGCTCTAGAATCTCCCATTCACGCTGTATGTCCTGTCCATCGTAATCTATGAGACTTGATTATCCTAATAATGCCTGTGATCAGTACAGATTATGTGACACATCATTATGTAACCTCCTCCACTACCCCTTAGTCACATCCTTTTTTGAACCAAATAAATTCCTAATGATAAATTAAAAACATAAAATATATTTTTTGAAAAATAAAAAGCATGAAAAATTTATTTTCAATTAAAAACAGACAAATAATTGTGGGTTGTTGTGATATTATAAAAATTGATTCACGGCTAGGTGAAAGTAAAATTAACTTTAGTTAGAAAGATAACAAAAAATTTTTAAACTAACAAGTTTAAACGTTGGACAATATTGTTCCCGATATACATAGTAAGAAACAATGGTAGGTCACATTATTGTCCTTGACACAAACTGCCAATAATGTTCATAATCTAACATTTAAAAACATATCTCACAAGGATTACTTTGGTTAAGAACACATGCCTAAAAACTAAAAAGTAAACAAATAAAAAAAAAAATTAAGGGCTGTCTTATGACTCCTGGATAAATATTAATCTGGCAGATAAATATTTCTATCTAGTCGATAAGTTAAAAGTGTGTCTTATGACTGCCAGATAAAATGTATTTATCCATCACATTTTTATCGGGAGATTTAAGTACCTGATAACTTTTATCTGAAAATTAAAATAGCTTTTGCCATAGTGGTATGTTGTTTTTCATGAGGTTTCGCCTATCAGAATCTGTTTTAGGTTAAAATCTTGGTTCACGTGTTTAGTAAGCACAGGCCCAGGCTCTAACTAATATAAGGTTAGACCATTTAATTCACACTTTTATATAAACTGACAAGCTATTTGTAGAGCTATATTTATATAAGAACAAATAATCAAAATGTGAGTACAATAAATGAAATTTTGTAAACGTTGTACCAAACTCACATTTTGACTGACAGCGAAATTAATACTTGCAAGACATCTTAGCTTCTGCATCCACGTGACGCCATCTGTTTCCTTGCACTCGTTTAGCCGCCATTATTTAACATGTTGAGTGTTGCAGCCACTTGCCAGGTAGTCGTGGTAAGAGTAAGGCTTATACACATGCACGCACCAATAAAAACAGTACCAACTTTGTGTTTTCTGCATAAAAATATATTTATCCTTCAGATAGCTATCTGGCAACTAAATTCAGTTCATAATACGCGTAAAATATTAAAGTGGCTGATAACCTTTATCTGGTTGCTAACTTTAACCTTTCGATAGCAATATTTATCCGGTAGTCATTAGACCGGCCCTAAGTTGATTACAAAATTATATTAATAGCAGAACAAATTCCACTTAACGTTCATTTTGAAATAGAGAATGGTGCCTCCTTTAAACAAACTCTAAATTATTTGAAGGAAATATATTTTGAGAGAGAATTAAATAATACATAATTTAGGTAAATGTTTCCGTCCAAAAAAATAATTTATATAAGTGGCATTATAGGAAGTTACATTTTACATCTTAGGGTTTACTTAGTATTAAAAAAATAGGATTAGTGTGATTTATATAAAGACTAATGAATTGAAGAACAATATTTAAAATAAAAGTAACCACTAGAAAAAAGATTTGTTCTTTTCTTTCTATTCTTAATGTCTTAATACCAGTTCAAGTTATATTATTACATTAATTACTCAGTGTCAAACATATTTGGAAGAAGAAATAGTAAAGGTGGATATAAAACATACAAAAAGGAACGAACACAAATGTACTAATGAAATATAAACAAGGATAGTAGAATTTTAGAGCAAATATACCCATAATTATATTGGGTGAGAGTGGAAACCCATTTAGGAAAAATCACCCGATTCAGATTCAACCTCTAAATTAAAACTAGTTTATTTGTGTCTATCAAGGCCTACCCTAACTCTTGAATTCCTTCCCTATCACTTTTTTTTTACATCCATTTCTGCTTCCAGCCTGGGACCTGGCTCACTTTTTTATTCAAGCCATTTATTTTCCACTACCGGCTTGCTAGGCTTGACATAACTTCATATGCCTTTTAATATAACTAAGACTAGGACAGGCACAACATCCAGTTCCCGGCCGTTAATTTATCAATGTTGATGGATGAACCCATATTTTACCAATGATAAATTTTTAGCTCATGTCATTAATCGAACCCGGGACCCTTGATTCAGTAGGCAGACACGCTACCGACTGAGCTAAGGTGTTGTATCCCTATCACTTACACTACACTAATGTACACGGTTTTAATACGGTTCTAAATCACTAGACAATTATTTGTTTTATAAAGATTTAAGTTAAATTTAATACATATTTGAACAGACATACTGACTTATTTTCTCCTCGACCATATTGGTTTAAGATCCCTTACATTTTTCTCATTTGACATTTATCTTAATATTGCTTCTTATTATTTTCTTTTTGTTGAATAAATGTGTTTAATGCATCTCTAGGTAACATTTCATGTGGCAACTCTCATGCCAAACAAAGAAACTGACCCATCAGGAAACGGGAAAAAGCTCCACATCGGCAATGACTTTGTCACCATCGTGTACAACGAGAGTGGGGAAGATTATAACATGCAAACAGTCAAGGTAGGAGAAAACACATTTCATCCTTTTAGGTTAGAAAGACCACAGGTTTGTCTGTCCTTTTGACCGAGTTGTTAGTGGCACACTGACTTGTACAGGTTTCACAGAATGTCGAGTCATATGACCTGCTGTTATCACTTTTAATATAAAATAACCAAGGATGTGGAATTAGTAAACCAACCCTTCAACTCTCTTTTTCTACTATCCGACTCCTACTCCTTCAGAAATGGTTAAAGTATATTAATAACAAATTTACTGCAGTAAAATGCTGCTTCACATTGTGAATTTATGTTTAAATATATTTGTGAATCCAAATTACAAATATTGGTCTTAAGGAATCTAAAATTAAAATTATATATTTATCATATATTGTTTATATTGTTATAATATTATAAGTTTTTATTTTGAAGTCAAAGTCGGTAGTGTTTCCAATTCCACCTAAATCTGCTTTTGACTTCGACTGCACAGCCTTGAAAATAACACTATTAAAATAGTAAACATTTATCAATGTTGGCTGCAAAAAAAAATGTGTTGGCATTTTCTAAAAGGCCCTTCCTATGAAAATGGGGTATTTCCACCATCGTTGCTCTTTGTTAGTAAATAAAGTAATTAGAAAGTATTAATTAAATCAATTTGATATAAATATAAAAAGTGAAACACAAATAAACATAATAAAAAATCTTACACATATTTAACCCTTTCACTGTCATATATATTTTGCATACACAAGCCCACTCTGTCGGGTTTTTTTTAACTGAAAAAAGCAATTTTTAGAAAAACGGTTGTATTATCAAATATTTTAAGCAAAATGTAATTAAAATTATGTAAAAAACATCCCTCATCCAAAAAATAATTTTCTGAGTCACTGTCCACTATGAATCCTTCAATTCCGTCATCCCGCAATGTTGTTTGATTTCCTCGCCACGCCATCTTGACTGTAGTGAGTGAGCTCAAGAAAGTAGATATTTCACTCATAAATATAAACTAAAAATTATAGATGAACCTTGGAACCAGTGCAGTATTTTTTCTTTACAACATCTTTGCACTTTAGCGCGCGCAATTCAATTAGCTCTAAGGCTCCATGTATATGTACGGGTTTGACAAAGTGAGCCCTGCACAAAAACGTATATTTACAGGTTTGACAACACCGGCATGTTGTCACACAACGTATATTTACGGGTTTGACAATGAAAAGGTTAAAAGGACATAAATATTTTGGTGTCACATGGCTTCTTCCTCAGAAGTGCCAACTTAGTTGTTGAAGGATGAAAAATGTATCTGGTAGATTAGAATTTCCTCAAGATTGTGCTATTATTAGTGTCATCTACTTTTATTTGCGCTTCATCTTTGTAAATATGATATGAGAAGTTTTGTTTTCCTTGTTTGTAATCAGGGTCAGTTCAACTACGCTTGTGTGGTTATCCAGCCCTTGGAGCACAATACTAACCAGGTTACTGTCAAGACGAGGGATGACCTAGCCGAACATATTGGCCACAGTGAACCCAAAATTATATCTGATCAAAACCTAGCCCTACTATCACGACAGTTGGCGCTACATGCAAATGTTAGTTCCTATACACATCATTTTTATACTTTTAAAGTAAAATATTTACTATTCAAATGATTATTTAGGTTTAGGGTTTATATGTTGATAACAATTTAACTGTTAATCTCTTGGCTTTCTGCTATAAAACACTAACACTGCCCACTCATTTAATAAATTCACAAAATAATATCTATCCTGTTAAACATACGAAGTGGTTATTTTATTCATACCTGCATCAATGGGCATAATATATGATTTGTTAGTGACAGTGAGGTTGGGGTTCTAATCCTTGCCAGGTTCACCAAGGTGGGTTTATCTAAATGGTTTACCACTCACCTTACAAATACAGATGCCCTTCCTCTAAATTCTACCCTCCTCATGACTACCGCAATTGTATAAATATGTAGATAGTCCAGACAAGTAGTAAGACACAGAGCATGAACTTATTCACAAAGTACTCAATTAACATTGTGAACTCTTAGGCGATGTTCTATAATGTTCTGAACACACTTTTATACCTCGTGTATTATCTCTGGACTATTCATACATCTATACCAATGGGGTAGGGCACGGCCATCTTTAGTAACAGGCTCGAATACTGAAGTTAGACAACATCTCAACAGGGGGATAGTCAACTATACAATCACATACTAAGTGGCTTTTATTATTTAAGTTTGTTTTGATGTTCATACTTTTATTTTTCATGGGATTTATCTGTTTGATTTAATAAATTTGATGTTAGTATGAGTATATTGCATTAATAACTACTAATTAGGTTATATACTTAATTATGATAAAAATAATGCAATGACGGCTGAATAAAGTGTCAAGAAAATGTTATGTTCCCAGCTGTAATAGCAATTTCACTTCCAATACATCTTCAGTATATGTAAATGCTATTAATTTTCTTCTTAGTGAATAATTAAAAAAATGATTAAAATACTATCACATACTAATAGGCAACTTGATCGGAATCTGGGGTCCACTAAAAATATTTAGAAGAATTTGACACATTTAGGACAGGTTTTAACCTTTTTATTGCCACGCCTATTCCAGAATTTGTGCACGAATAATGTCAGAGGCCTGTTAGGTTTTGTGTGCGAAGAATGCCAGAGCTATTTCCTCATTTTTGTAAGGGTTGCAAGAATATTCGCCAAACCTTTATTTATGAAGCGATTATTTTTATTTTTCTATCATTTTAATATGTATGTACTTTTCTTTAATAATTATAATAAATTAATACAATCTAATTAAAAAATTTAATTTTTTTCAAAACTAAGGCTTTTTTAAATATATGGTTATAAATAGGAATTACAGTAATTTTTATTTTAATCCTATATTAGATATTTTTGGGCCGTTATTTCTTACCTTACAGCAAGATTTATTATTTTGTTTACCTCAGGAATAAATATTTAGGTCTACACATAAAAAACCTTTTATAATGAATAATTTCATATTTTTTTACATATTATATACATTTATAAAGTCATTACACCAATTTACCTACATTGGTAAAGAAATTTTTTTCATTCACATGACATAACTTGAAAATCTAAATAGTATATTTTTCTAAACTCAGAACAATTTAACCCATACATTTGAAAAATGTTTACAAAACTATTGATTTCAGTATTAATGTTAGCCACACTATGTTTTTCCTTGCAGCTCGTATATAAACCGGCGCTGCACTTAGCACATTGAGTAAGTGACCGTCCGCCATTGTAAATGTACTAAAATTCCAATAACAACTATTTACGGTTGATTTTTGTTGCCAACCTTACATAAAATAAATTAGGGAAATGTTCTCTTTCCAGTGATATATGACACTACTATCAGGTAAAGCGAGAACGAGCGCAAATCTAGAGAGCAGACCTCATCAGCTCTTGACATTTTTAACTGTAGTAGGTGGAGCCAATCAGATTGGATCATGGCACTTTTAGCAATAGTAGGCGGAGCCAATCAAATCAGCCCGGAGTACCAAGAGGGTTAATACAAATTAAAACAGTAGTGTGTGAGAATACATAGAATTTTAAATCCAGGAGAAGTTCTGCTTATAATCTTATAAATATAGACTCAATGCCTTTTATTTAGCTTTTTGTGATTATAAACTTACCATTAACCTAGAACAGCACACTTAACACACTTTAGCAAATAACTTATTTTTCCATATTTATTTTAACTAACAAAAAATCTGAAACATGATTTAAAAACCAATAACTAGAAACATGCAAAAGGTGAGATTATTTTTAGGGTAAAAGTTATGATATTTTATGCCGAAAGCGATGTTATTATTTATGTAAATATGAGTAGAGTTTGTATTCATTAAAAATAATTATAAAAATGTCTAAATTTTTTGTTGATATTGAAAAATCAATTATAAATATGCACAAAAAATGTCACACTTAGTAATATGTAGCTCAATATCTCAATATTATTACCTTCAAGTTTTACAAATAACAATATCAAAATAATCGACTATCAATTTATGTTTTGGCCAAACAATAATAACATTGCAACATGTCGTTATAGAAGACTAAACTACTATCAAATAATGAGAAGGGAATAAAAATAAAGAAGATATAATTTTGCCAAACTTGACAGCCTGTAGCAAGGTCCATATATATTAATGTCCTTGCTTGGACCTGCATGAAATCTTTTAAAGGCTGAAAACAAAGAATCAAACTATCTAAATCAAAATTTAAGTACCTATCATAATGTGTAGGAGTAAAAATAATGATTTTTAATGTTATATATATCCTGTGATTCATTTTATTCCTTTAAAATCTTCAAAAATTGATATTATCTGTAGATACAGCAGCACTGGCATAGCTCTTTTGCACATGTTACCACGTTGAAAATTATATTGCATGACGTAGTATGTGCCAAATTACAAAGAACTTGTGTTTATTTAGGGGAAAAAAAGCTCAAATTTGTGTTATTTGTATGAAAACAGAATTTTTGTAAAAATTTGTGTTATTGCAAACATGAATTTTGCATGCCCCTACCAATAACTCATTCCCGTATTGTATTATAATTTACTTTTTACATAATGATGTTGAAATATATTATACCAGTATTTAAAGTAAGAAAATATTATTGAGACCAAATATTTAATAAATAACTCAAAACTCATTATTTTCTTTGATTTTGTCAATGCTTGAAAATATACTTACACATAATTACAAATACATGAACGATAAACTTTGTCGTGAAAAATAACTGCCCATAAAAGACAAGAAATTACCATTCTATAAAAATTAAATTCCAAATTGATATTGCTTACGATTGATAAATGGTAGGTAAGTCAAGAAGTTCTTCATAATTTTTTATTTATTTTGTGAGTCAGATCAATGCCTTCATCAATAATATCTTTTGATAAAGGATATTGTGTGTTTATATTCATTGTTGTATTAAACTGTGAAGCACACAATTTAAACAAACGGTGAGCACAAATAATAATTATTATTATTACTATCACCCACAACTTACTACCCGTTCGGGTTATACGCACTTACGCTAATGTGTAATGAATGGTAGGGTGGTTGTGAAATGAAATGGAGGACCTACAATTTAACGTGGGATCCGAACCACGGTGAAAACCTGGCATTCCACACATTCACAGGTTGTGATTAATACACGTCTTGTCAAAGTGAAGGAAGGGTTTGGCAATCAGATAAATCTGTGCTGGGACCAAGGATTGAACCCCGGACCCCCAACACAGAAGTCTGACACCTTAACCCTAGATCGCCAGGTCACCAAAATCACAAATTAATGTATACTGTAGTCAAAGAAATAAAACACTTAAATTTTATTCAAATTTATAGGGTTACAGGTCTAGGGGTAAGGTGTCAGACTTCTTTGCTGGGGTCCAGGGTTCAATCCTCGGTCCCAGCACAGATTTATCTGATTGCCAAACCCTTCCTTCACCTCTGACAAGATGTGTATTAATCACAACTTGTGAATGTGTGAAATGCCAGGCCTCCACCGTGGTTCGGACCCCACGTTAAACTGTAGGTCCTCCATTTCATCTAACAATCACCCTACCATTACACATTAGCGTAAGTGTGTATAACTCAAATGGGTAGTAAGACACGATGATAATAATAATATAGAGCTACAACTAAACACATAAATTTAACCCAGGACCTTTTGACAAGGTAAAAAAAAAAGCTCTTACTAGGCTTCGAAACAATATCACTTTTCGCCATTTTTAACATATATTATAATAATGTTTGTGAATGGAATGTCATCCATAACTATCAAATATCAATTTAAATTTAATGGGTTTTTTACATTCTTTTTCAATTTTTAAAATATGTTTACTTAAATTATACCTGTAAAACCACTTAGATCAACAATCATTCAAAATGCCAAATAAAGTTTTAAATGGGAGAAAACGGAAAAATATTAATGTATTCTCGATAAGAAGCTAGGACCTAAAATTCACTCCAAGCAGAATTGCCACAGCTAACAATCCAGCCTGTTACTAAAGACGGCCGGTGGTAGGGACGGGGAGGGCAGGATTTAAAGGAGCTCTATAAACATTTGTGTGGATAGAGAAAACCATTTAGTGAAAAATATCCTTACTATTAAAGGCCTAGGCTACGTGATGCATGTTGTGTGGCTGCGTTGTACCGTAGAAGTTAATTTTGGACTAGTGAATCTAGCCAGTTTGCAAGACACTATGCGCGAGAGGGTGTGTGACCTCATCCACTGAGCTCGCAACCATGTCCTGCACAAGTTCACCAGCAGTCAACTTCAGCATGTCACGTAGTGCTGTAAAATTTGTTATCAGACTGATAATTATACCATGGAGATAGAGAATATTTATATATAACTTCGAATCCTTAAGGATATTCGAGATTCAAGGACTCGAGACTCAAATCCTTAAACAAATCTCATATGGTTTTTTAAGAGCTCTAAAATTGCCTATTGGTGGCTCAGAACCAGTTAAAATTATAGGATGAACTTAACAACCAGGCCCCAGACTTGTAACTTAACACTTAACTGAATGTATGAATGTTATAATGATAGGTTATAAGAAATAATGTTAACATTTTGTTACTCTTTGTATTTTATATTATTTTATTATATTTATGTTTCGTATTATATTCAATATCTTTTTCAAAGTTTGGAGTCAGATTTGGGATTCTAAGATAAATTGAAGATTAAGATTCGAGATTTGGACTCGTAAGATAGTGGGTTTGACCCAACTTTTATGTATAAATCACTGTAGCAGTTGACATTTTCTTTTTAAATAAATATATGAGTCATTTTATTCACTACAGCAACATATAGTTTCATTGCCAAGCCAAGGGTAGCAGCTTCTATTCAAGTGTTAATTTTCAAAGTTTAAAATAACAAATACCATACTAATGTAATAACATCCTCTTCTTTATAACTTTATCCTTGTTGTTAAAAATAGCCACTGTTTATTTTATATAGTTAAACTCACAACATAGCATATTCTGTGATCTCTCTTTTTAATCAAACAAACATGCACAATCTAATGGTCTATAGTATTTTTATTTTAAAGAAACAAATAATATCTTATATACATTTTCCTTAGAGCAGAGCAAAGTTCTTCTTTAATAGAAATTGGTTTTCACACAACAAAATGTTGTGCTTATCATCATGAACCTATGGCACAATTGTACCAAAAAACTACATGAAACTTTAAAATACTCTCAAAATGTTGCTTAATTAGAAAGTAAATGTGTCCTTTTATTAAAATGTTGTATCTTCCATATGTTTTCCCTTTTTTTAAGCATGTGATCAGCTCTCTCTCAATTCTTAGGTTAGCAATAGTAACGTTTCTTCATCATATTATTCTTCTCTAAAATGATAGAGCAATATTTTTATGTCTATCTTCATTTAGTTTGAACTCAAACTGCTGAATAGGACTTTGGATGATGCTGTCTTATTTTAAAGCAGCCCATTCACTACTCTCTATTAATAATTGGGACAACAGTAACAAAAATTTCCTTATCAACTTATTCTTCCATAATACCTCAGTGTAATATATTTATTATAGAGTACTGGTAGGAAGGACTGTCGTACCTGACAGTTTCTAAAGTTACTAAAACTTTTTAATATACTCGTATGTCAAGTCACGTGTTCTGTGGCTGTCACTTTTGAGAGATACTAACAATACCTATAAAATAACTTTAATAATATTATAATAAATAACTCTCATTATTTACAACAAAGAATATGTTCATATGTTCTTAAAGTTACTTCCTACCAGAACACTACTATATATCTATCTCTTGCCTTGCTTTCAAAGGAAACCGCTGATTAAAACGACAGATAGCGCTGTCTTCTATGTCCTATAAGTGCAAAAGTTAGGCCTCGCCTCATGCAACCCCAGTTGTTGTATCTTACAAACTAAGCCTTAAGGCTGATGCTTAGTCCACATACTGTATACATGCAGATAGCACTTACATTTAGAGATGGGTCAAAATATATATTTCTTGAATCTTAATCTTATATTTCATTTATAATCTCGAATTCCAATTTTAATACTTGAATTCTTAAAAATATAAAATTTTACTTAAAGTGATACTATTTAAAATTGAATTTTAAAAAAGTTTTTTTTAAATTCTTGATGTCACTGACAAATGCTCTTTTGTTTGTCATGTATATTAAATTATTACAACAAAGATAACACTTTTTCTAGTAAATTGATTATATTAACACAATTTTGTCCTTTTTTTGTGCTTTTGTTACTCCCCTAACTACACTAGTCCCAATAATTTATTTTACCAAATTGCTTAAAATTGTTTTTGAAGTCAAAATCTTCATTATTGTATTTAATCTACTTCTTCAAGATTTTTTTACGAATCACGAATCTCTCAAATACCATAAGATTCGAGCTTTACATTTCTACTGTTATTAAATTAAATCAATATTGTTGTTTGCAAATATTAATTTATTTTTTCAGTTGGCATCCATGATCTCTCGTAGTCTCAAGGCAGAAATACCAAACCCGTATGCAAGCAACTGGTTGGAGCGACTTCGACAGATCAAGAGACTCAGACTGAAAGTTCTCCAAGAAAACATGTCTGCTACTAGTGATAACAGTAGTTCCGAAAAGGATGTCAGTTCCCCACCGCGAAGGGTTCATATGGACGACTTTACAGAATATACATAGATAACTCACTGCACACTTGATATAATTCAGACTGTTGGAACTAATGGAGGCTAGGAACATTAATTAGCTGTGTTGAACTATCAGTAGCTTTAAGACTTTCACCTCTTATAATTTACTAATATGTTCACTTGTTTTTTATTAAGTAATAGTTTTGTTTGCCATTTTCAAGAGGGGAAATGTGAAAAAGATTACTTATTTCAGAAAATATATTATTTGTTGCTAGAAATGTTTATATGCCAATAGTTTAACTCAAAAAGAGAAACTTTTACATTTTGCCCTTTAAATAATAAGTAACAAATTATGTACCTGTCAAGATTGCATGAAATATAATGAAAGAGCTATAATATATTTTAGTCAAAATGACTCTCATAGTATAGATATATTATCTTCAAGCCAAAATAGTTTCCATGGTAAAAATATAACTTGAAGTTTTCTCTTTTCACATGATGATGATGATGATGATAATAATAATAATAATAATAATAATAATAATAATAATAATAATAATAATAATAATAATAATAATAATAATAATAATAATATTTAGCACCGCGTCTTACTACCCGTTCGGGTTATACGCTTAAGTGCTAATTACGCTAATGGATTAGGAATTGGGAGGGTTGAATTTAGAGGAAGTGAACCCGCATTTGTGTGGAAGGAGAGTGGAAAACCATTTAGGAAAAACCACCCCCAGTTCACCCGACCGAGATTCGAACCTCGATCTCCCCGTCCTCGGCGGTCGAGCTCAACACGACTAGCGCGTTAGCCAACTACACCACCGAGGCGGGTCTTTTCACATGATAAATTTTAAAGATATTGTTAGAGTCTTTGGGTCACAACTGTAATTATTCTACTATCTCAAGAATTTGTATTTGTTTACTAATTTTTTAATATTCACCATTGCCATACCAATCTTGTAGAAAGAGTAATAATGTGGATTTTAAAATCTAATTTTATAGAATATGACGTGCAAAACTGTGAGCAATAGGGAAGCTAGAAGGAAATGTTAACTCTATTTCAGTATGAATATATTTTCCTCTGTCAAAATGATTACATTTTTAGGGTGCATCCTATTTTTGGGTCAATGCGGTAAGACCTTCTCACTCCCTTCCTAAATGCATTTTTGCTCCCTTACATCCCAGCATCAGAACTGTAGAGTCGCTAAGTTCTCCTAACGCACATATGGCTATCTTTGGCGAAATTAATGCTGTAATATTGTAATGCAATGTTATTTGTACAGGCAACACATTAAGTTAGCTGCTTTTTTTTCTATTGTTTTTATTTTTTCCAAAATTCCTTATATTATGAATGCAACTAGAGGAAAAAAACATTAGTCTATAAAACTTGCTAAAAATAAGTTTATTGAATTGCAATAGTCTAATTATACGGTTATTCAAAAAAAGATTCATCCGATTTCAATTGACGATATTGTTTAAGTTTACATATACAGAGTGATACATCAAGTAAAAGAACAACTGTCCATGTTTTGTTTATTATCTTATAAATGCTATATATTGTGACTTCCTTGAGTTATAAACATCATTGAAACGATAGTCAAATTCCTCCCATACTCGCTCCCACATGTCCATTGTCACCAACTCCACAGCAGTAGCAATGCACATTTTTAGCTCATTCAGGGTTTTGGGCAACGGTGGCATGGACTAAAATATGGAGAACTATGGGGGCAAGCTATAAAGCACCAAGTCACGGGGTCCACTGTTACCAATCTAAGGGTAAGGGAGCGTCCTTTGCTCTTGCCTTTACATTAACATCCTGTTGCCGATACCACCAAAGGATGCTCTGAGCATCGAGTGGATCATTTCCATAAAGCTGACGAAATGTACGCTGCACTGTAACTACCGATTCACACATCAAAAACTGCAACACTCATAAAGTATTTTGCTTTGTGTCTATTTTCACACTGACTGTTGCTGACCAGAATGAAGTGGAGTAGACAATGGAGCCATTCAAGGTGACGATCTAATACTTGGAGATTCATGTGTAACAAGTTAAAACATGATTGATAGGTACAGAAGTAGGGGCCTATGCTCATTTGAAATCAGATGAATCATTTTGAATAACCCCATACATAAACTAACCATAACACCAATTGTGAGTCAAGTAGTGATAGTGCTATCCAACCTTAAACAAGAGATACATTAATAACTAAAAGTCTCACAACACCAGTTGGTATGAACACCTTTTTCCTCATTAATATCAACAGAGCGCAAGGACAAACCCTGAGGTGGAAGGCATTGATCTCCGCAGACAAGTGTTTCTCGCATGGACAACTATACTTGGTGTGTTCCCATGATAGTTCTACCAGCAGCCTGTAACTGCTCACTCATGATGATAGAACCATTAATGTTGTTTACAGAGCGGCCTTGCCTTACATTTTATTGCTTTATTTCTTTCAATTAATACAAATATCCTGTGTGTCTAATCTTAAAACAGAAATTACTACACTACATTGAATTTTTTTATTCTGAAGATACATCTTTTATCAACTCCAAAGTTTTCATTATGGTAATCTCTACCTAATACTTTACTTGATTTTTTCTCTGAGCGGGAAATTAAAAGTGTAATTGTTTTTTAAAACAGATTAACTCAAGCAAAGCTGTGGGTAAAAGCTAGTAAGGCTATACATGATACTCCTAACTTGTACAAAGTCATACACAGCATTCCTTATAACTGGAATAAAGTCATACTCATAACTTCTTATAACATGGTACAAAGTCATACACAACACTCCTTACTACTGATACAAGGTCCTACACAACACTCCTTATAACCAGTACAAAGTCATACTCAACACTTCTTATAACTGATACAAAGTCATACTCAACACTCCTTACTACTGATACAAGGTCCTACACAACACTCCTTATAACTGGTACAAGTTTATACACAACACTTCTTATAACTGATACAAAGTCATACACAACACTCCTTATAACCGGTACAAAGTCATACACAACACTCCTTACTATTGATACAAGGTCCTACACACATTTTGTCAATACAGAATGATAACACCTAGACATGAATTTAAACCTTGGTTGTTTGTCAGTATGTTATCTTAAAATACATATTTGTTTAACTATAACAACTCTACTCTGGGCTTAATAAACTCCATTCACGGTAGGAATTACTCTCTGAAAGGTCTTTTTTCCTACCAATATCCTATTATATAATAGATTTCTGGTAGGGAAAAAGGCCTTTCATAAAACAATTCCTACGGTGAACAGACTTTACAAAAACCTATATTTAGTCCAATGTTTTAAGTTATTGTTCTAATGCAGTGTGCTCTTGTATCAAGTGGTGCTACTACTAACCCACGTTAGTATGCTTTAAAGTTTATAGTTAAATTAAACTCTGAAGAAGGAGTTTCCCAGTTATATCAGCTGCTAGAGCAATCAATCCATCTGAGTCGGTAGATATATATACACATAAAGCCAGGCAAGCAGGGCTCAAAAATCTATTCAGATATCATTCTTCTCTATTTACAAAATTATCTAGTCTGATTTTAAGGAGTCATAGACGTTGAGGTTTGAATCCTGGGCGATGCACTAAGAGTGTTTTTACCTAAATGATTTCCCACCCTAGGTCCACACATATGTAGTTACATTTCCAATGGATAATTGCCCACTGCCTTAAATACTCCAAAGAATTTTAATAAAAACTTTCATCATATGAATTATAAATATGAGGTGTGTCCGGAAAGTAAAAGATACCTAGTTTTGATGCCGCTAGGAGGAGCTAAATGCTTGTTGTGAGTGACTGGCGTTGATCTTGATCCTTTTGTATTTCCTTTCACTCTTATTTGGCAGCACGAGAATAGTTTTGGTTCGAGTGACATGTTATTAAAATGGCAGCGCCAACTCAAGATCCCAACAAATGTGAAGTTTGTTTCATGATATGTTTTCTGAACATAAAAGGTAAGCGCGGAAATTCACATACACATTTCTGCTGTTTATGGTGACATTATGAATCGACAAAATGTGACAAAGTAGTGCCATCTATAATCTCTGAAGACCTTCAAAGAATTGAAAGAGAAATTCACACAGATCGATGTTTGACAATAAGAGATTTGCATGACATTATTCCTGAAAGACTAAGATTCATGAAGGCATGACAGAAAAATTATGTTAAAACAAATTGTGTGCGCGCTGGGTGACTAAAATATTAATGGACGACCACAAGAACAAACGGATGAGTTCCGCACTCCTGTTTCTCATGCGTCATGCAGAGGAAGGATATTAGTTTTTTGACTCTATTGTGACTGGGGATAAAACATGGGTATATCACCACATTCCTGAATCAAAGCAGCAGTCATTGCTATGGCACCATACACAGTCCCTTAAAACTAATAAATTAAAAAGTTGACTTCAGCAAAAAAAAAATTATGGACACTGTTATCTAGGACAGCAGAGGCATTATTTTGATTGACTTTATGCCCGCTGGCACAACAATTAATGTTAATGCATATTGTGAGACCTTGAGACGGCTTTAACGGGCCATTCAGAACAATAAAACAAGAATGTTGACTGTTGGCGTCTGCCTGCTCCAAGACAACGCTTGGGCCCACACCACACATGCCACCAGTGAGCTGCTTAAAAGTTTCAATTGGGATGTTTTGTATCATCCGTCCTATAGTCCAGACCTCGCGCATACAGGTTATCACTGGTTTCTTCACCTGAAGAAACATCTGGGTGGAAAACAATTCAATGATGATGAGGTGAAAAAAGAAGTCATAACGAGGTTCAAAGGACAGGCGACAGACTTTTATGACTCGGGAATACAGAAGTTGAGTCCCACGCTTAACAAGTGTTTGGACAATGACGATAATTATGTGGAAAAATAAACTTATCCATATGAAAATAGTTTTCAGTAAAAGTTAAGTAAAAAGCATTTATTTGTAAATGCTTTGGTATTTGTATCTTTACTTTCTAGACATCTCCCATATAATATAGAACACTGAATATGTATTGATTACATTGGCTAAATTTAAAACCCTAAAATTTCCAAAACTATAAAAAAAAGTTTTGATGAGGCGTAGCCAGAAAAAATAATTATAATTTAGACTGCCTTATATTCTTACTAAACAATTTCAAACTAAAGGTACAATAAAAGCTTTATACCCAGTAACCTCCATTCTTATGTTTTCTCAATACAAGCTTACACCTTGAACACACTTAAAGAGACTTCAAAATCCCTCGCACCACACCCAATTTCTCATGAAGTTAAGACTAAGTAACCTCTATCTGACTGGTATTAGAAATGACAGCTACCTAAGTTGGTTAATGTATTCATTTGAAATTGAGCACTATGCTAAAAAAAATCATGGCTTAAATTAGGAGAGATAGCCATCATACTTAGCTGAGTGATAATGGAGTAGAAATTGTTAAGCATAAAACAGTAAAAAAAAAAACACAGTTTTAAAGATGAGCTTTCTCTACCACAGATAAGTTCTTCAGTTATAGAGAGAGTAAGTAGAACTGGGCAATTTAAAAATTTTGACATTGACATATGATAGATTAAAGCTGATAAAATATGATTGAAACTATTTAAAGCCGTTAAAAACAGTTGCACCTTGTTCAATCACTGTTGAAACTAGACAATTTTTTACAGGCATAAGCAGATTAAACACATTTGAAACTAGTTCATTTTTGCAGGTTAAGGCTTATTAAACACAGTTGAAACTAGTTCATTTTTGTGGATAAGGCTTATTAAACACAGTTTAAACCAGGTAGAACAGGCTAAACACGCTTTAAACTAGTTCGGATTTTTTGCAGGCTAAAGCTGATAAACACGGTTGAAACTAGTTAAAGCGGGTTAAAAACAGTTGCAACTAGTTCAATCTTTGCAGGTTGAAGCTGATTAAAAACAGTTGCAACTTGTTCAATTTTTGTAGGTTGAAGCTGATTAAACCAGTTAAAACTAGTTCAATATTTGCTGGTTGAAAAGGGGAAAAATGCCATATCAAACACATTTGAACACAATTGAATTTTTAAACATGTTCAACAAGTTTTAACCAGTTTCAAACTTCGAGTCCAGTTGAAACTGATATAAACTAGTCGCTTCTTCTGCTGGTTCAAACTAGTTGAACATTGTTGCATCCACTATAAAATTAACTGGTTTCAACATGGAAAATTGTTGGTTGTACTTCAAACAGTTTCAACCGGAATTTGCAGCAGGGGTAGCTAGTAGAAATTTCTAGGCCTTTTGTATGTTCCATGATGCCACTCGCAGGTACGTCCCATGTAGAAAAACTCCAGATCTGGGGAGATCTGAGATTGGCCAGATTTGAAATGTTCTTAGATAGAAGTTATATTTGAAGCAATCTAATTTTTCTCTATAAACTTCTTTCAATAAAGGTAAGTTTTTTTATTTAATAGCAGATTGCGTCAAAATACCTGTTTGGGTAGTATGCATGTATACTAATTACTATAATAGGTTAGGGATTAGTAGGGTTGATTTTTGGAATGAATTGTACCTGTATTTGCGTGGAGGATAGTTGGAAAACCTTTACAGAAAAATCTCCCTTGGGGTCGGGGGCTATGTCGTTTGTAGCCACGATACAGAAGAAGTATTTGATCGGACAAGCGTTCTAACATACATTAGCGGTGCTACCCCTCTGAAAGATACGGAGGTTTGAATCCCGGTGGGGACGCCGTCTAAATGTCAGGCTTATCTAATTCTGGCGGGGGGATGTTGGAATCAAATCCCTGCTGAGTAAACTGCTGGAACATTTTCTTAAACATCCTTACCACACTATCATAATTAATATAGAGAGATTTAGCCAGAAAAGGTGTGTGTAACTCGTCTAGTTATGGCGGGGGAGGTCAGGGTTTAGAATCCCCACTGAGTAGACCATACAGATATTCGAACCTCGGATCTCCCCGTTATCTGAAGTCCAGCCTATACTACAATACCACACCTGTTAACTTTCAAAAACGAAATGGCAAGAAACGTCAATTTTTTTTAATCTAAAGAAAAAATGTACTATTTAATTTAATGAAATTAATGTACACTTCCTCTAGTAACACCTGCCTCGTCCCTAAACCACTAGAGTAATTAGGACCCGTAGGCCTATCAGTACCATGATGTGGTGCTACTAAATAAATAATATGTAAATAAAGGAATTAAAAAGATTAAAAACATTTTATTTCAAGTATTTTTATACACATGAAAATAACATGGAAAGATTATATGTTTTATAAAAAAATGTTTTTCGGATCATATTAAATAACAAAATTAAATGTCCTGTGATGAACTATGATTCACTTTTCTAATTTCACAAGGCCGTGTTCCCAATTGCGTTTTAAATAGAAGTCATTGTAACCTTGAAATCTCGAGATGTTGCATTGACCCTAATAAATTCTGAAATAAAAAAAGCATATTGTTAATACCAATAACATAATTATGATTAATTAAGTCCACTCATATAAACAATTATTTAAACTAGCTCTATTAGTGTTATAAACTTAAATTAAATACTGTACGGTACTGGTGAGAAAGTGGAAAGTTTATTATTATTATTAATTATTATTTATTTTATTATTATTATTATTAGGGGTAAGTGTACCCGCATTTGTGTAGACTCAAATCGTCGGCACGCCCACTAGCGGCAGTCGCCTGAGCCGTGACTTCATCAATTTGTTTGGCGGTGTGTGTAGGAGAAGCCGGACATGTCTGGTTCAGGTGTTTGGGTCGTAGCGGTCAATCAGATTAAATGGGACAGCTTAGTTAAATTGTAAATTTATACCCATTTTTTGTAGACAATTTATATTAATGTTTTTTCTTGTAGCTAAGCATGATGCTACAAAGCATACGGCAGGATTTCCTTCCATTGAACCCGGAGGTAGGTCATTTGGTGATCTCAGTATACGCCCACACAGCCACACCCCAAAATACTTCCGGGTATAATCGAGCACTTTTATCAAAACTCAAACACGGCTTCTAGCGTATGCACTTACATACTGTAGCCCCCCCCCATATGTAAGAGTTTCTTTAGACGCCTTGCTACCATATTCCCGGCATCTTTCATTCGAAAAGATGTTCCACTTGTGTCCAAATTGCAAAACCTTAATTTTTAAATTGAATTGCACAAAGATAAAAGCAATAATTAATCACAATTTACTATCATCTGATTTTCTACCAAGAGTTTTGGCATATAACAATAAAATGCCGACTTATGAAGTATGATATATTGTAGTAGATGCCAGGGTAAACTATTCTTATTTATAAATTAAAGGAACATTAAGATAGAGTATATATTGATTAGTTAAATGTTTTTACAAGTTCTATTTATACAACATTGTTAAAAGTAAAGTAAAAGTACTATAACACTCAAATGATTAAATTACAATTAGCACTATAGTTCAATAGAAAATATAATGTAAGGAAAAAAAATGTAGATAATTCAGAAATAAAATACATAAGGCCAAACAAAGATCTTAAATGAAATAAGTTGCCATGCCATTATAATTTTAGATCCCAAAATAGAAAAAACGTGTGTCATACGATAGTTTCTGGCAGTGGTTGGAGGTTGGTGGGATGTAGCGTTGGGGTTGGGGGGAGGTATTTGGAGGCTTGTGAATAACTTCATCTTATTCCTCCGAGATGGCAGCAATGTTCAGAAATGGGCCTTGCGTGAATAGCTATTGATAGCAAAATAATCTTGCTAGATAGTAACTTACAGATGCCCCCAACACATGTTTTGAATCTATCCAGTTTGACGCTTTGAACAAAAGGGCATTAGAGCATGTATTTGCAAGTGACTGATCAAAGAGTCAACTCGTGTTATGATACCCAAGGATTCATTGAGTGCCTATTAAACGTACTTCTCTTAGGGGTTGCTGTATACTAAAATGAACTTCTTTATTTTCTTTCCCCAGAAGTTGGACACTAGGGATTCCTTGAGAAGAACTAAGTCTCCCAATTCAAACTGGGTCCACTGGTCGCTTTTAGGCCTCTTAGGCTTTTACCCCTCAAACCCTGGCCCACTCTACTCTCCCAAGTGCTAGCTTGATCAGCTCTGTCTGTATTGTTCTCTTCTTGGACAACGTCCCCAACTCGGGTTGTAAATAAAGCAGGAGAACTGGACCTAGCGAGGAGTCAGATATGTAGTGGTGTAAACAATACTGTTCAGAACACCCACCAAAACTGGAATAGAGCCCGCTCGCCTGGTATGCTGGTCGTAGCAATAGCTCCTTTTTGTACCTCTCACATGGGTTGGAAGCAGGGTAACGTATTGAGATATGGGTAGTCTTAATACACAAAGCCCCCATCGCATTATAATACTATTTTTAAATAAAATTGCGTCCTGTGATCAGTGAGAATCGTCTCGGAGGACTCACCTTCTGAGAATATTCTGGCACCTTCCTAAACATGCTTTAACAATGGCCTTCTTGATTGGGTATATAGGGCAGAATTTTAATAATACGTCCATTATCACGAAAATGTAGGCAACTCCTCCTTTGCTCTTGGGTAAAGGTACATAAAAATCCCCCATGCCAGCTTGCCTGGGACCCAGGTGGGATGGTCTGAAAATCTCCAGCGTAATTTCATGTACTAAATTTGGCTTTCTGGCACAAACCATAACTTGTGAATTCACTGTATACTGTACCATCTAGTCCTGGCCAGTACACAAACCTTTTGAAGTACTAAGTACATTTCCTGGTAACAAAATGCCCTTTTATGGCTGTCCGTACAAGGTAAGGGATTTTCCCTGGAATGACCATTTTCAACGCATGTTCCAGGTGGTTTTATGAGTTATATTTTGATACAGCTGGTCGTTATGCTAGGTATAGATGGAAGCTCTCTTACGCTAACCACGAGTCCATACAAAATCTGGATCACCCATTCTCCCATCGCCTTCTAATTCCTGGATTGCCAAAACCACTGTCTACTCAGACCCACTGAACTTCCGACTGTCCATCGCCACCACTATTTCTGCCCCCGTTTCGTCCAACTGGAGGATGGTCACCTCCAACAGAGCATCTAGCATCAGTGGTAACGTGTTAGGTGTCATTATGCCTTGGATGTTTCAGTACCTTTGTGTAAAGAAAAAATCTTTCAACCATTGGAACTCAGCCATTTATTCTAGTGAATAGGTGAATAGCCATTAGGTGTCCTTTTTCAGAAGTCTGAAAAACTGGCCTCCTCCCGAGCTAAAAAGTGGTATAACACCTGTTGTATCCGACAACACCCAGAGATGCCTTTACTGTACCGTGGCTACAAACATCTTCGCCACCCAACCTCCGCTACTTACAAAAGTGCATACACACTTACACCGTTTTACCGGGAAACCAGCGCCGTGTATGGATCCTCAACGCACATCAACACTCATCACTGTTCGCTGTTCACGTTAGACGAGAAAACAAGAATGAAGCAGCGGAATGATATGTAATCCGGCTCGCTTTCCCCGAGTGGCGGGCGCTGCGCAGGCGCGAAAACTTGTGAAGAGGCGCTCTGTGAATCACGTGTGTTTCCCTACCCCGTATAGTCGCCTCAAGACGTGTGCGCAGGCGTCGTTGAGAGAACCATGCACTAATTAGTGAGGATGACATCATTGGACTGAAACACTCCCTCCCATATTTTCCCGCTGTTCTAATTAGATATAAGCAATACCCAGTATGGAGCAATCATTCTTGATGCGACAACAGTCAGGGACTTACCTAAATGTAGTTATCGTTATTTTGGAGATGTTTTTATACTTTTTTTTAACCTATGCTTAGGTTAAATTTAGTTATAATCATGTCAGTGGCGTATTATTCTCTGGGTATGATAGTCCTGTGCTGCATACCCGTGATTATATGGACTAGTTTCTAAATTCAATGTTGTTTGTGCAAACTGTGTAAATAGTAATGTTTAAATTGTGAATAAATATACATGTATAATGTATCTATATATTATTGAGTTGTAAACTAATATTTGTTCATAATTCAAGAATACTGGGTTGTAAGTAATCATTCCTCCAAAATGGTCTTCTACCTAGTCAGCTTATGAATCTCAGGATCTGCTGTTTGAAAACAGCAAGCAAAGCTAGAGAAGTCCTAATGACCTTGACCTATGTTTATGGGATTGCAACATTCCCCCTTGCCCCTCGCGGTCAAACATTAGCCAATGAACTAGGGTGTTTACAACCCAGGGATTGCTGAATACTTATCACAAGAAAAATAGTGTGCCAACTGTTGAACAAATATTCAAGAATCAAGCTCACAATGATTATTTACCAGGCTATTATAGCTCAAATAAAATAAATTAAAATAATGTATGTGAAATAATCGTATAAATAACACGCTTTAAACTATGCAATAATTAAACGCATAATTGATTATGTTTATGCATTCTAGGCACATGTATCAAGTATTTGGCAAGCATATTTACCACTATTTTAGAGTATATACGGGTGAAGTAGGGTAGGGAGATTGGGGAATGAGGGGCTAATTTAACTGTAGTAGCTAGACAGTGTTTTTTTTTATTTTTAGTATGAAGGCTGTATGGAGTTTTAACCTTGTTCTTTTGGTTGTTGCGTATAAGTTTGTAATTTTTTGCAGCATACGTTATCTAATTATTAGTCATTGTGATTTTATATAATTATACATCAAGAAATTCCAAAAGCTAGGAGTGTAGTTTCACAGTTTCAAAATGATTGATCAGAAAAAGGTAAAATAAAATTTATTTTCAGATGTAAATGTCTTAGCAATAAGCCAATGACGTAGCGATAGAGAAATAGGCCCAATGAGAAAAAAATTTCCTCTTTGTTACTGTTATCACAATTTACGGATCTAAATAGCTTCTGGAGCATAGTTAGGATTTAATAGATAGTTTTAAGCTCATAATTATTATTGCAACGAGAGTTAGACAATCCACCTTATTCCTCCCACCAAGTTCTGATGGACGCTTGATCTATTTCATTTTACTTTATATATATATACATTTTCTATTTACTTTGCGTATTGCTACCTGCGAGTCTGACGCCTTAGCTCAGTCAGCAGTTTGCCTGCCCACTGAGCTAAGGGTTCCGGGTTTGACTTACGGCATGGCCTAAAAATATTATTGGTAAAATTTGGATTTTCTCTCTCACGGGGATGAATTAACGTCCGGGGGCCTGGGTGTTATGTTTGTTCTAGATTTAAGTTAAGTCGTTTGCTGATATAATCACTTGCTCCTGAAAATGCACGCTAATACCTCAAATAAATGAAAATGCTACCTGTGTGTATTTTTAATTACACTCAACTAATTTAATAGTGTATGTCACTCTTATACAGTCAGGAGTGTGCTCACAACTCTTAGCCTTGACATTTTTTACTTAAATCTTAGATTATTTAGGTATTGCGATGAACTGCAGTGTGCTGTGTTTTGATATTCTATTACAATTTGAATGGATGGTAATCATCAGTAGTTTCACGTTTTGGTGTGTTTTGAGCATAGTTCGGGTGTACTTTTATGAAGTCAGAATATGTAGTAGGCTGTAAAGGTGGTTATTGAAACAAAGATAAGTAAAAAAAGAGAAACGAGGGGAATTAGGAGGTGCGAAGTTTCCCATAATAGAATGCGAGTAAAAAAAAACACATAAATGTTTGAGATCCATTGTTCTAAACTAGAGGTGCTCATGTTTAAATATTTCCATGGGCAGCATCTCTTGAACTTCTTGGCCAACGGTGGTTAAGAGTATTTGAACCCCGAATCTTCCCTGCAGCTTTTAGAGTACAACATACCTACTAATTCTCTCAGAATACGCCACTGAATCTATTGGGTCATCTTTGGATATACGTATACATATTTTTGTTTAACTGAATTTAGTGTCTATTGATATTTGTTGGTGATTATTACATTAATTTGGTCTTAAACCTTTTTATCCGATTTGGGATGATTATTTTTCTAGTCAATGTTGTTCTAATTGATTTTGAGCACTATGGTTCAATTTAATTCTCATTCTACACATGTTATTTTGAAATGAGTCCATGCATTGATAATAATATTTTTATTATGTTTTTTTATATTAAACGTTTTGGGGAATACTTTAGATCAGGGTTTTTATTTTCAATGTTATTGGGGGATACTTTGATATTTTGATTGAGATTATGTGCAGTGATACGAGCATATCTCTTCTAGTTATGTTATAAAAGTTTATTTAAATGTTGTTAAATGCGACCCGGTCGCTAATTTTGAATATTGTTTAGTAGACATAAATATTAATGAATATATTACTTCTTGTTTTGTATATTGGATTCTGTCTAATCTTGGGGGCTCTGATCGCTAACTCTAACGTTTATAATGTATTCCTTTCTGAAGTTTATTTTATCAACTTAAAATAAATGAGCCGTGAGGTCAATATTGATTCACTGTCCTTTGTTTTGCACTAACGTTTAGCATTACTCTAACTCCCTCTACGTTATTTGTTGAATGCTCAACTTTTCTAATGTAAAGGTAGCATGGTTAGGACACTTGGGTTTGGTATTTTTTAGAGTATAACAAATTAAGATCCCTGGTGATGGACATTCTTTCTTTGTGTCACAACCTTTCCACTGTGGCTGTGTGACGTTGTCACAGACATGAATCTAAAGAAGACAGTTTGGACTCACCTAGCCTGGTCCCCTTTTTGACTGGCCTGCTTCACGGCTCCGAAAACACGCGCACTCATCAACATCATGTATACTACTAACCGTCCGTGGCTCGAAGTACAACTCCGAGCTAGACTCGAACAGATGAACATCGAGATTGCGCAGTCCCATATGCGCCAACGACTATGTTCTGGTGAAATAAGACCTATCCACCGGCGCGTGAATTTGAATTATTACCAGGCTAAACGAGACTGTTCTCGATGCATGTGCACGCCCCTTCCCTTGTCCCATCTGTGTTTCCCCCCGTATGTGAACACGTGACAGACTTTGTGTTGTATATAACGGCTGGACTGTGTAGTGATGTCACTCATTTCTCTGCGCTCAATTAGGTAAGGCACTTTGTCTTAGCTTTAGAATTAGTCTATTTTTCGTCGTATCAAAATTATGTTTGGCTCTTCATGTTCAAAATTTATATGTTTCGACTTTATTTATTTATACGTTACTCAAATTTAATTTCTGTAGAGACTGCAGAATTTGCCTGTCAGTCATTATGGATTGTTTGATATTTAAACTCCGTTTCTTTTTTTTTGCAGACCCGCCTTGTCCGCCTCACGGACGGGTTTGGAATTTATTACGCCGCCATCTTGGGGCGCTAGTTATCTTTCTTAAAGTTAAACTTATTGGAATGTTTGGTTTGCTTGTCAAAGTTTTAAGGGTTTAGTCTTTTGTAATTGATGAACTTGTTGTTCAACTTTGGGGCCGCGAGCCCGCGCACTTAGCGCTTCGGCCAAGTTTATAGTTAGATTGACCTAATTTGAATGGTGTCTGTTATAACTGATTAGGTTGATTTAATTCATTGATTGTTTATTTTCCTCTTTTGCGCCTTGTAATGGCAGCTAGTAATTATTTAACATACTCATGTCGAATTTGTATCGGCCTCGATGAGTTGTGTACACCAATACTTTTGTCTTTATTTAACCCTTTCTAGTTAGGTTAGTCACCTTCTGCGCTGAGTCAATTTTATATGTATTCTTTTATTATTGTCTTACTGTTTTATCTCAAAGACTTGGGGTCTTGCCCCATCATTTATTATTTCAATCAGTCCTTGTTGACTTTTTCACTCGACTACTCTTTGTATGTCTCACTTTCATATTTCTACGAGTTGTATGTTATGAATAAAAAAATAAACTCTCTTGTAATCAACCTACCTTTTATT
Source organism: Timema podura (assembly GCA_033556935.1). Classification (NCBI taxonomy): domain Eukaryota; kingdom Metazoa; phylum Arthropoda; class Insecta; order Phasmatodea; family Timematidae; genus Timema; species Timema podura. The sequence continues at coordinate 44,251,788 of JAVRXN010000014.1, read as the reverse complement.
TATAGGGTTATGAACCTATTAAATTAAAGGGGGGATTACAGCTGGTATCTTGAGCTTACGTCACAGTACGTTCTAGTATGCTGAATGCTTAGTGAAAAGGGTTGATCTCATTCTACTTTCAATAGACCTTTTCATCCCACGAGCCTCTTCTCCCCTCCAACCCTTGCCCAAAGAAATCCACATAAAATATAAATATATACCTAATGACTTTAGATTTATGACTCATACTTCTGGCCCAGACTAAAGGGCTGAACCTGCCCTCCCCCCCCCCCCTTTCCGAAAGTCAGTTCCCGCCAATATTTCTGAAAAATCTGCTGTTGTGCTTGCGGGAATTACATTTTGTGGGCAGCCTGACTGACTCATGAATCTAACCCACTTTCGTAACTAAAGCAATTGAAAAACCAGTCGTAAACTATTGCCAGTCATAATGACAAGTTGTATTAGATCCATCACAATTACAATTTAACACTTTTCACTTTTAAAACCAATAACATCAAATTACTTTGTATTTGTTTAGAAAGATTTTCATTACTGTTTTAGTACATTTCATGATATCTATTTAAATAATATATCCCAAACTGTTTGTGTTCGACACCCTATTATACAAAACTTGCTAGTGGTTAGTGAACTTTATAACAATATACTTAAATATCAGTGTAAACTAATTATTAATTTCAGTTCTGTAGGGTCTAGGCCTAAGCACAATTTTATGGTTGGATAGAGAATTGAATTTATTATTAGGGTCCCACTTCCCACAAATTCTGATTGTGCCCTGGAGCGCCTTGAAGAAGTGTGTAAACTTAAAAAATACTTTTCTTCCCCAAGTTTGGCTCTAATTGCTCAGATCTGTAGGATCTAGGCCTATGCACACTTTTAGGGTTGGATAGAGAATTTAATTTACCATCAGGGCCCCGCGTTGTGCTCTTAACACAAATTCTGGTTTGTGCGCTGCAGTACCTTAAAGAAGTGTGTTATGGAGGAGTTTTCTTAAAAAAAAATCCTGTTCTTTCCAAAGTTTTGGTCAAATTGCTTAGATCTGTAGGGTCTAGGCCTATGCACACTTATATAGTTGGATAGAAAATTGAATTTGGTATCAGGGCCCGCTTTGTGCTTTTGACACAAATTTTGGTTTGGGCCCTCGATCGCTTTAAAAATGTGTGTAGAGATAGATATTACTTTAAAAAATAATTTCACACTGTTTAGGTCAATTTACTCTGATTTGTAAGTAATAGGCTCATTCAAACATAATGTTTGCTAGTTTTAATAAATTTTTTTTCCTTCACATATTTCCTTTTCTTACGAAATTATATTTCCCAGAACGCTCTCTATAATTATTTTCTGAACTAACGTTGTGTTGGTTATTTTGGTTTTTCTTGTGTTGGTAATAAGCGTTTGGTGTATTGTGGATGTGGAATAGTTTAGTCCAATATTTAAATTATCAAATATATTAATATGTTGTTTTTATACTCTTATTATTCCATTAAACAATTTTAACACTTATTCATTACTTATGATACTTAAGTATGAATCAACCAATATTTTAAAAATATTACTTTAAATGGTTTAGTTTATTATGATTTCTTATCTTATCAATGAGGTTAGACATTTCCGTCTTCAATCTAGTTTTGGTGTTTTCCTGGACCAAATAATACACATTTATTAAATTATACTAAAACTGATGCATATTATGCTTTACTACGTAGCTTTAGCAATTTTACTTTTGCCACAAATTTCTTTTTGTGGCATAGAAGAGGATGAAGGTGTCAAATATGCAAACAAATGTGAAGGTAATTTAGACTAAAGGTGGTTTTCAAAAAGGTATTTAAGAAACATTATAACTTTGCCTTCTATTTTATTGCTAGTATCTTCTATTTATTGTTCCTGTAAGCTAATTTAAATTTACTGCGGTTTAGTTTCTAAGTTAATGCGAGGATTTAATGATTATGCCTGTATACTAATTTAAACTTCCTGAATTTGGCCTTATAACACATTACTTGAAGTTTAGACAATACTTTCAAAACATTAACCTACTTAGTAACCCAGATGGTACTTTAGATTGCTAGATGTTTATCCCACAATCAGCCTTTTACACACTTATGTGTCTAGTACTTATACCCTTGTTTGTAGAATTCAAACTTCTGTGACCATACAGTAATCTGCAATGCCCAGTGATATTCCTAGGAATGTTTTCCAGCGGGATGGCATTATTAAGTAAATGGGTGGGGGCAGTGCAATTCTTTGCACAATATTTGATGATTAGTGCAACAAACGTTGATTTTGGCCAGGGAGACCACCGAGGGCAAACCTAGATCATATATAGGCCTACACTAACAAACTACCGCAATTCTTTAGAAAAATAATTAAAATAAGTTGGTTTATTAAAGCCGACATGCTTGTGACTCGGGAAAATTTCATATACCGATACCAACTAAAATTCAATCGGTGCAGTACTCAAAACATAAGTCTCACAACAGAAACACTAAGGAACATAATTGACTTGCCACTGAAATGACACACATCAAAAATAAAGAAAAATATTTGCTATAGGCTAACATCCTAAAACCATACAACAACAAGATTCGTAAATCTTTCAACAAATAAATCATATAACCATTCAATAGGGCTATATCTCCAAATCTAGAAAGATGCTCAATTTCATTCTTAAATTATAATTTTCTTACAACCAGCACATTTGTGTAGCCTACCAGGCTTATATTGTACAGTATGCAACACTAGCCTATAGGGTATCTCTTGAACTACTTTACATCCATCACTGTTTCCAGCCTGGGTCAGTTTTTTATTCAAGCCATTTATTTTCCATTACTGGCTTGCTGGGCCTGTTGTAGCTTCATGTGCTTTATAATCCAACTTAAGACTAGGACAGGCACAACATCCAGTCCCAGGCCATTAATTTATCAGTGGGAAAGGGTAAACCCTTTTTTTTATCAATTATGAAATTTTTGGCCATGCCAGGAATCAAACCCGGGATCCTTAGTTCAGTAGGCAGACACACTACTGACTGAGCTAAGGTGTCGGATTCTTCGAACAACTACTGATGCCTAATAGCTGCCCTTCCAACAAGCAACAAACTATGGAAACCATATTCATTTCTTTCAACAGCCAATATGATCTTTATTCCTGAGAAAGCCAACTGTATTGTATTGGTTGCTTAAAATATTATTCTGTCTGTCTGTAAAATCATTTATATAGCCAATAAAAAAGTTTTACGGATAACTACATCAAAAACAAACACCACCTTTCTCTCTTGCTGACAGTTGAATACTTGCTTAAATTACGTGTCTCCAAATCACATTACTGCTGGGCATCATTATTGTATAACACAAGAATGTTATGCGCTGAAAGATTATCTTCTGCCACCAGATTTATTTTCTGTTAATCAATGCTCTTCTCTATCTTGATTGAATGAAAGTTTTTAGCAGCCTTAAAACTCAATTTAAGTACCGTATTTAAAAAATTTGTTTCAATTTCCAACTAAACTATTTTAAAACTTAATTACAAGGCACATAGATCCAGGCCTATGTGTTAGCAGCTAGACCAATGTGCAGCTTTGAGCCAAAAGTTTGTTTTCAAATATTTTCACCTTTTGAGTTTAATAAATCATCCTATCAAGCATTAAAAAAATATAGGCTACCTACTTATAAATAATAGGGGACATAATACATAACAAGATTTGATTTCTTAGCCTGTCTCCAAATGTAAACTTTTATTTCCAGCCTGTAAAGTTCTTTCCATCGAATTGGAATCTCGTCTTGAAGAAACGGGAAAATCTAGAGATGTTCTAGAGCTTGGTTATTCCTTTGATGATGTCAAACCGAAAAAAAAGACCAAGTATAAAAAATCGTAAGTACCTATGAAAAATGTTAAATTTTATAAAACATTTCAATTTGGTTAGGAGTGATACAGTATTAGTAGGCCCACGTTAGTATATTTCAGATAAGCCCAGTTTATAGAGAGTTTTAAATATCCTGACTAAATAGGAGCTTATTTGAAATGGGTTTATACAATTATATCGCATGTCCATTACATTGCGTTTATGGTACAAATACATTGCATGTCCATCACATCACGTTTCCCCCAACTCTCTACACACAGCTAGCCCTACTCTGACGTACAACCAATAGGAATGAAGGGTCGACAGACTCCCCTTGAAAGGGGGAGAGTTTCTACAAAAAGCTTGCCAAAAATCTAATGTCCTTAAAAGTCTTGGAGACTTGAATTTGTAAATTCAAATTGCTGTGGTGCAACAAAAAGCAAAGATGAAATAATAAAATAAAAATATAATCTACGAATGAAAAATATACAGTCAATCAGGTTAACTTTGTGCCAGTGGGTGTAACTTTGAGCCACTAGCTGTTTTTGTTTGAATGAACTATATTAAAAGACAGACTGACATTTTATTTTAAATTCCCTATGTGTTGGCAACATTGATATTTTCTATTTCCTGTAAGAAATATAAGTTTCCCGCCACTTTAGTCACAAGCTCATTTGTGTGGCAATTGTGAGCTCTTGTTTTGAACAAATATTTGAAGACCATTTTCAAGTTTATTGATTTTCTTTTTTTAAGAAGTGTAAACACCAATGTTTGAACAAATATTCTGCAAGGCTTCATTTTCTAAGGTAACATATTATTTTCATCAAAAAAATATTAGGCTTTACAATAAAAAATCACATGTAAGAGTAACCTCATTATTCACAAATACAGCCTAACTTTGAACCTTAAAGTTAGCCTGTGGGTGGTTCAATGTTAAACTGAATTTAACACATTACTTGAAATTAAAATTTATCCAAAGACTTTAATATTACTAGATTCAATTTCTTATATAAGGTATTCTATTGCCATTATACTATTATTATGACCACTTTTTACACTTTCTGTAAAGTAATTTCTTCTATATTAGTTCAAATTTGTTTAGTAAAATTGCTTGCTTGTAAAAGACAATTTCATGGACTTATAGCTCTTGTACATTTTAATAATCTAATAGAATATTTCTTTTTATATTTATTTTAATTTAAAATGTGATATTTAAATACTGTACTATATATTTTAATTTTTATTCAGATTCAATAGAATGTGATCAAATGAATAGGCCTACCAAGCACAAGAAACGTCAACCTGGAACTAGAACATACAAAAACTACTCTCCTGATCAACTGAATCAAATTGTAAATGACATTAAGACTGGCAAAAGTGGACAAAGGAGAGCTGATAGAGAGTGCGGTATACCAAGAAATAAAATGAAGGGTCTTCATGGCAGGCCTAAAGTGTTTTCAGAACAAGAAGAAAATATTTTTTGTAAATCATATTGTTGCCCTTTGTGACATTGGTGTACTCGTTTCGGTCTTTGATCTTCGATGCATTGTAAAGTCTTATTTGGAAACATCCCAACGCAAAATACTTCAATTCAAAAATAATATGCCTGGATGGGATTGGGGAAGATCTTTCTTAAAGAGACACAAGTCATCTATGGTACAAAAATTCGCTGCTAGTATTGCTCGAAACCGAGCCCAAGTTAACAAAGATATGGTGAATGAGTTCTTTGATCACTTGGGGAATGAACTAAAAGACGTTCTTCCTTGCATTATATATAACTATGATGAAACCGGCTTCCATGATATACCTTCAAAGAAGAAGCTTTTGTTTAGAAGAGTGTCTCGCCATCCTGAACAAATACTCAGTAGTACAAAGTCATGCTATACCACAATGTTTTGTGGCAATGCATTAGGACAGTTCCTTTCACCATATATTATAATTAAAGGGAAGCAGAAATGGTCAGACTGGCTCTCTGGATCACCATCGGGTATGAGATTAAATGTAACACCTCATGGATGGATCGATCAAGATGTATTTGACGATTGGTTTGAGCATCATTTCTTGCCTTATGCTTACAAGAATCCTGGCAAAAAGTTATTATTGGAGACAATATGGCTGCTCACTTGTCCATAAAGACCTTGAAAATTTGTTCACACAATAATATATCCTTCATCATGCTTATCCCAAATTCCACCCAGTTGCTTCAACCTTTAGATGTAGCTTACTTTTCTTCTTTAAAAACAAACTGGAGGAAAACCCTATTAGATTGGAGACAAACCAGAGAAGGAAAACATTGTGTGGCGTTGCCAAAATCCATTTTTGATCAGTTATTGAAAATAGCTTTAGAAATGGGAGAATCAACCGCAACAACAAATCTGACCAAAGGGTTTGAGGCTACTGGAATATTCCCACTAGATAGGAATAGAGTTATCACAAAGCTACCAATTTATGCACAAGACATCTCAGCCATCAGGGAAGATATTCGTGAACAATTTAAAGTGTTCATTGAAAATGTAAGAACATCTGACTTAAGCAAACTACAGAAGCCAAAGAAGTTCAAGTTGCCAGTTCAAGCAGGCAAGAGTGTACCTCTGACAGAAGTAGAGGAGTTCTACAAAAATAAATCTGCTACTATTCCTCGTGGTGGAGCTAGGACAAGAGGGGGGGGGGGGATCTGTTAAGTCAATAGGTGGACTGAAGACCATTAGGCCAGTAACAAGAAGCAACATTCATAATGGACACCAATTTATCATTTCTGACAAAGGAGAAGAACACGTTTTTCATAATTCAGTTGAACATGAAAAAGAAATGAATCTAAATGAACAGGATTTTGAAACTATTTGACAAACTGTTGTTAATTCTCCTGAGAACTCACCATCTGAGACTTCATCCCAACCATGCAGTTCTGTTGTCATTGAACATATCTGCAATAATGCCTTAATGTCAACTGAAATGGTTGATGTATTACAATCAGAAAACTATTCTATCAATGATTATGTTGTTGTGATTTATGATGGAGAATTTTTTCCAGGCACAGTGATAAAGATAAAGATTGAATATGACATTACGTTTTATCAAGTGCAGTGTATGGTAAAATCTGGGCCCTATTGGCGTTGGCCTGAGATGCCGGATGAAATATTTTACCTAGCATCTGACATTGTTTCCAAATTTGATCCAAATAATATTGTGCCTGTTAGCAGCAGAGGACTTTTCGATGTGAACAATCCTTTTCTGATCTCTAAAATTCTTAAATAAGCTCCATGAATTTTTTTAAATATATTTTTTATTGTGTATATACCTCATTGAAGCTGTAATGTTTTATTAAATTTTTCAAGTGTTTATTTGCAATTCATATAAAACTACAAATCTGATTCATATTTTTGTTTTTTAAAGAAAAGTAAAAATTAACTTTTGACTTTCAGGATTTTTGTTTATCCAAGAAACATTTTCAATGTAGGAGCCTACCTACATGTTTTTTATGTTACTATTTTCTTTTTGATGGTGAATTTGTTTACATTGCACTGGGGTGTAATTTTAACCAGAAAGAAGTGAAATTTATTATTTCAATTTATAATTTGAGTTATTCCTACCATTATTTAGTATGTTCTTACATTATTTTCAGAGTTTTCTTCAATCTCCGTTCCTACCTATGTTATTCAATTGAGTATAATTCAAACTATTCAGCACTAAGTGTTTGGAACGTCTAATAATGAAGTATACAACATTACAAAACTTAACATATCAGAGAATAGTTATCCTAGCTCCTAGAATGAATAAAATTAAGCATTTATCATCAAATTTTAGTAGTGGTTCAAAGTTACTGGATCAAAGTTACCCTGATTGACTGTACCTTTTTATCTAGATAATTTTTTCCAGAGAAGTAAAAAACAAAATTATGGTGTAGGCCTATTTATTTTAGGAATGTTGTAGATCCAGTTGCCTAGGCATCTCGGTTATAGGTGAAGTTTAAGTTTTGAATAAGTTACACTATTCTTTCAACCAGCCCCACCTTCACAGTCAGAGTCACATGTGAGAGTCAGGCACACTATCCTAGCAAAACGTGATGTATTTGTAATGCGATGTAATTGTATATATACGCCCCTTCATTCCTATTGGCTGTACGTCAGAGTAGGGTTAGCTGTGTGTAGAGATGTGGGGGAAATGCGACGTGATGGACCTGCAATGTATTTGTACCAAAAACGCGATGTAATTATTATTATTATTATTATTATTATTAGCACCGCGTCTTACTACCCATTCGGGTTATACGCACTTACGCTAATGTGTAATGGCATGGTGATTGTGAGATGAAATGGAGGACCTACAGTTTAACGTGGAATCCGAACCACGGTGGAGGCCTGGCATTCCTCACATTCACAAGTTGTGGCGATGTAATGGACATGCGAAGTAATTGTATATATACGCCCCTTCATTCCTATTGGCTGTACGTCAGAGTAGGGTTAGCTGTGTGTAGAGATGTGGGGGAAACGCGACGTGATGGACCTGCAATGTATTTGTACCAAAAACGCGATCTAATGGACACGCGATGTAATGGTGCTCCCACTATAGTGTATTTTTCTTAAAGAACTATATGTAACATTTACTTTTAATACTTCATCCATGGAGAATCATGCGATTTTAGAAGTAATTTCAATACACTACGTTTTAAAAACTTTCTTTCTTTAAAAGATCATTTCCATTGTATTAGAAGGATCATGTGACATGCTGGCTCCCTCTATCCAATAGGAAGCCAGCCTTCACAACATCAGGTTGCCAGGAGTTTTTTCATTAGTTAGTTTTTACACTGGTGACAAGGGGTTCAAGAGGCAAGGGGTAGGCCATATATAAGCAGATTGTGCGTTTGAATCCACAGTGTAATATCACATTACAGTGCAGATAACATAAATATAGAGAACTCAGTAATATAACAATGAGAGTGATATAACTCCACACAGTACACAGTGCCAATAACATAAATCTACATACAGAACATTGTAATAACACCGAAAAACAGTCTGTAAATTAACAAAAAGTGTATCATTTAATATCAAATCTTCAGTACCGAAAGTGTAATCATCTAAATAAATTGTGTGCAACATTAAAAGTCCTACTCATTTTATAAGACTAAGAATCACAAACAATCAGATCACATAATTGCGTATAAGTACACAGTAAGGCATGTACTCACCGTAATCATCAATATAATCCCATATCATTATAATTGGCGCCCACCGCGGGCCGATATCATTATAATTGTCTCCCAATCACGGGGCATTAAATACCGATATCACTATAACTAGTTCCAGATAAAGATAAGCTGTAATGATGTGGACTGTATAGAACCAGCTAAATATAGGGATAAAGTGTAATAAGGTGGATGGAATAGAACTATCTCAAGATAGGGATAGGGTTTAATAAGGTGGACAGGATAGAACTATCTCAAGATTGGGATAGGGTGTAATAAGGTGGACAGGATAGAACTATCTCAAGATAGGGATAGGGTGTAATAAGGTGGATGGGATAGAACTATCTCAAGATAGGGATATGGTGTAATAAGGTGGACAGGATAGAACTATCTCAAGATTGGGATAGGTTGTAATAAGGTGGATGGGATAGAACTATCTCAAGATAGGGATAGGGTTTAATAAGGTGGACAGGATAAACTATCTCAAGATAGGGATAGGGTGTAATAAGGTGGACAGGATAGAACTATCTCAAGATAGGGATAGGGTGTAATAGGGTGGACAGGATAGAACTATCTCAAGATAGGGATAGGGTGTCATAAGGTGGATGGGATAGAACTATCTCAATGTAGGTGTAGCCTCTTTTCCTCCTTCAGGACTAAAGCAAGCATACAATAGACATACATAGAATAATAAGGATAAGATATTTGCAGAGGAGCAGAAAGGACGTCCAAACAAACATATATTACGAGATAATATATGCAATCATGGTATCTCCAACCTACTCAGCCAAAACGGAACTGAAAATAAGGTACTCTCCAGGAGAGGTGAACTTTGGGTAGAACCTTATTATAGTAAACAAAAAAATTGTATGATAACGGGATATAAATAGATTTATTCATCAATAACAAGTAGATATATATGTAAATTTTGGTAGAACATATTTTGGGCCTTTCTTTACCCAACCTAAATTCAGTCTCGACAATCTCCAAGGGTTTCTTTAAAAAAAAAAAACACAATATTTTACTTGTCCAATCGACTTACAAAAATAAACCCCTTATTTCGTATCATATCAAGACGATAGAAAATTTGTTCAACTTACAAAACTTTATAGTTACAACAATTTGAATATGCCAAAATATTAAATGTTAAATCTCTTAAATGTTTGTTAAATCTCAAAAACTCCATAATTACGACAGATAAAGATTCTCCTTTAAATATTTTATATATGTTCAAACTTCTCACGATTACAACAATTATTACACGTCAAGAATATTAAGTTTAAATCTCTTAAATGTTTGTTCAAGCTCAAAACTCCATAATGACAACAAGTAAAGATTCTCCTTTAAATATTTTAAATATTTGTCCAACTTAAATTACGACAATTTGTATACGCCAAGAATATTAAATGTTAAATCTCTTAAATGTTTGTTAGCGCTCATAAACTCCATAATTACAACAAGTAAAGATTCTCCTTTAAATATTTTAAATATTGCCCAAAGCTTCATAACTACAACACTTAGTACCCACCAAGAATAGTAACTTTTAAATCTCATAAATGTTTGTAAAGTCTCAAAACTCCATAATGACAACAAGTAAAGATTCCCTTTAAATATTTTAAATATATGTTCAAACTTCATAATTACAACACCTTTTATACGCCAAGAATATTCATTTTTAAATCTCCTAAATGTTTGTTAAATCTCAACAACTCCATAATGACAACAAGTATAGATTTTTCTCTAAATACTTTAAATCTGTTAAATTTTTCTTAAATATTTTCCCAAAATAAACGAGTGAATCTTTGATAAAAAATAAATGAATACCAAGGTGTTACAGTTCAATCCATAATAAAGCCGAAAAGGAATTTTGAAGTATAATGACCGAATAATAATTTTGAATCTTACATTTTATATGTGGCACCAAGATGTGCCTCGGATGATTATCCCGCAAAGAGTGGCTTGATTGCCAATATACCAGCCGTATTATTTGCTAAACTGAGCTCAAAAAGGTAGTGAGGGGGGTAGTAGGGGTCACATATAAGGGAAGGAAAGACAACAAACAAGAGAGGAGGGATAAGAAGGTTCGGAATACATGTGGCCAGCAACACCCAGACTTTTCTAGAAGCTATGGCGCGCGCAGCACTGTAGCACTAATGACGTCACACATTATTATTCCCGACATCCTTTGCACAAGTCCAGTCAATGTGCCTTTTTGCTCTAGCGCCTTTAGTTTAAACCACCAAGTGCGCGATAGTCAGTCGTTGTTCAGATGGGGCACCGATGAGTTTCTTCAGTCACTTCAATGGTTGCGGTGGGATATTGCTTGAATTAATATTGCGTCTAGCGTTATTTAAAACGTTGTAGCTTTTATAAACGCTACATAGGGATAGAGGTGGCATACTTTTTTAAGTGTAGCAATGAACTTTGGAAGTCTTAGTGCCTTAAGAGTAAGTAATATTTAATCTAATTAGGATCATCTGCTGAGTTATTATGCTACTAAATTTACCGAATCTTAAATTTAATTCCTTTCAATCCTAAAATAAGCTTTCCTCTCACCATTTCACTTTGGTTTTATTTCCCGTTGCTTCCTGCCACACAACACAGGCTGCCCAACCATAACACCTCCCACATGAGTTGAATGTTTCTCGACCTGATTCCTTTAACATGCCATTGTATATTTGTTTTGTTTCCAGTGAGCTGCGTCTTGTGGAGTCATTGGATGGTATCTGTGAGAGGATCCTAGAGTATAACATACACAAAGAAAGGCAGGACAGCACTAGGTTCGCTAAAGGCATGAGTCAAACCTTCCAGACTCTGCATGGTCTTGTGTGAGTAACAGACAGAGCTTATATTCCTTCCCATCCACTACTGCTCCCAGCCTGTGGCCTGTCGTAGCTTCATATGCCTTATAATCTAACTTAGGACTAGGACAGGCACAACATCCAGTCCCCAGCCGTTAATTCATCAATGTGAAAGGGTAAACCCAAATTTCACCAATGATAAATTTTTCGGCCATGCCAGGAATCGAACCCAGGACTAGGGATGTGAAAAAAGTATCAATACCTTCGATACTCTTATTTTTTTACTCAATACTTTTATTGATATTAGTACTCACACTCTGGTATTGAATTGGTGTCAAAAGAAACACTTTTTTGCTATCTTCACCCATGTTGATATTAAATGTTTATCAGGGTGGTGTGTGGAGGAAGAACAAATGACCTTATTTCTCAATTCTCACTCATTTTCTCAATCTCTTTTAGCTTATCATAATTCATAGCTGTTCATCTTTGTTTATCAATACAGCCGCCTGACTGGTTGATAGACGAGTGGAGACTAGTCTACATAACACCTCATTCCGTTATCATTGAGCATGGTAATCACAAACTAAATAAAATAAGATTTTGTAGGATCCCAATAAACTCAGTCTACTCAAGTTGCTTCAAGCAGACAAAGCAGAAAAGGTTATGTGCAGATGAGGCAGGGCATGGCATCCATTCTTCTATTGTTTGTCAATAGTTAATAATCTATCTTGATAGAGTACATGAACGACGAATGTAGTTAAAACTCCCAAAAGTAAATTATGAAAGTTTAAAAAAAAGTTAGAACCCACCTCGTTGGCATAGTTAGCTAATACGCTAGTTTCATGTTGAGCTAAACTACTGAGGACGGGGAGATCGAGGTTCAAATCTTGGTCGGGTGAACTGAGAGTGGTTTTTCACTCTCCCTCCACGCAAATGCAAGTTAACTTCCTCTAAATTCAACCTTCCCAATTTCTAACCCATTAGCATAATTAGTACTTAAGCGTATAACCTGAACAGGTAGTAAGACGCGGTACTTAAAAAAGTATGTCAGATAGCGGAAATGCATCTTGTAAAATTTGTTTTAAACTATTAAAAATCATTATAATTTTCAGTGTTTAAATAAAAATGAAAATACAATGATGCAAAAGTTGAGATTTTTTGAGCCCCGCATCTTACTACATGTTCAGGTTATACATCTTTGTACTAATTACACTAATGGGTTGGAGATTATGAAGACTTAATTTAGATGAAATGAACCCGCATTTGTATGGTGGGAGAGTGGAAAGCCATTTAGGGAAAAACACCCTCAGTGCACCCAACCGGGATCGAACCCTGAACTCCTTGTCTTTGGCAGTCTAGTCCAACACGAGAGTAGCGCATTAGACCACGCGGACATCGAAGCGGGTAAGAGATTATTAATACTAGATAAAAAAAACATTTTTCCAAATTAAAATTTTGATACCGATACTTACTATTATTGATACTTTTAATGAGTACAGTATCAATACTTTTCTTTCGATACCACATCCCTACCCGGGACCCTTAGCTCAGTAGACAAACACACTACTGACTGAGTTGAAGTGTTGGATCTTTGGGCTGTACTCATGCATTAATTACACAAATGGAGCAGCAATGAAGAAGGTAGTATTTTAGGGTAAATGTACACACCCATTTACATGAAGGAAGAGTGGAGAAACATCTTCAGTGCACCCGACTGGGATTCAAACCTTGATCTCTCCATCATTGGCAACTCACTCCAAGATAAAAGTGACCATGCGACCACTGATGTTAGTTTACTTATTATTGTGGCAATGAGCATGAGCATGAACATATTTTAGCGGTCAAATGGTCTACATTGTCACTCTTGCAGTAGAATGGACTGCCAATGATCGAGTTTGGGGTTCAAAGCCTGGTCAGCTGTACCTAGGGCAGTTTTTGCTAAAAAAAAATTCCACTCTCCCTCCATGAAAATTTGAGTAAAGTGCCACTAAATTTCTCCTGATCCTAACACATTAGTACTTTGTTTCAATATAAGTATATATTATTTTCATAACACCCCCAATTTGTTGTGTGTGTTATCAGTGACAAAGGCGTGAAAGTGGAACTGGGTATTCCATATGAACTCTGGGACAAACCGTCGGTTGAGGTGACCAACTTGAAGACCCAGGTAGGTCTAGTTTCGGCTTTAAACTGGCTCATTGCAATTAATTGATTCTCTTATTTATACATTCAAGTCATGAACTCTATTGATCAAGACTAAAGTGTTTTTTAATTCATGTTTGATTAGGAATGATGAGATGTGTTTTAAAAGTAAGAAACGGCTGGTCATTAAAAACCATTTAAGACAAGGAAAATGTACTACTGGTTAAAAAAACATTAACATCTCTACTTTAATTTTCTACATAGACATTTTTACCTGGGCACCAGATTTTTTTTATACCCTCTGCATTGACATTTTCTGCCTGGGATTTCAACCAGTTTAGCATCGCTGCTTTTAACTCCTCTCATTCATCAAACTGTTGAGAGCCAAGACACTTCTTTAGAGAAAGAAAAAAGTTAAAATCACTCAGTGAGAGGTCTAGTTGCTCTCACTTGAATTGCTGAAATGTTTACACTGTGCAGGCAGCACCATTTGGGTGTGCATTTTAGTGAAGAACAATTCCTGACGTTAGCATCCCATGTTCCCAGTTATGAATGGCTTGGCTTCAAAATAGTTTCACAATACGCCTCAGACGTGATCATTGTCCCTGGCTTCATACAATCCTTGAGGGGTGTGTTTTATCCCACCCACTGCTGCCAATCACCTGCTATTAGTGACTAACCCTTACTTTTGAAACGCACCTCATATTTAGTCAGTTTTAAAATTATTATTTGCAAACCTGTCATACTTATACTGTGAAATCTAATATGCTAGACCGTTCTAAATAGACAAGGTGAAAACTACGTATTCTATTTTATGATGTAATCCAACATTTAATGGCTTTCCAATCCACTCAATGTAAAATCTTTAACAGGCTACATGTAAAATAAAAAAAATGAATGTAATAAACCTTTAATCATTAAATAAAACTATCTAGAACCAGTGACAAGTACACTATAGTACAATGATTATGCTAATATAGTTAGTGAGATGACTGAATCACAATATTCTTAATATTGAACCTTTCCTATTTATTGAATAAAGTCTTTGTGAGAGGCAGGCGGAATAAAACATGTCATGGACCTATATATTCCATCTCTTACTACTACATAATGCAAACATATATATTCCATCTCTTACTACTACATAATGCAAACATATATATTCCACCTTTTAATACTTCACATTGCAGACATATATTCTAACCAGTCAACCTCCTCCTCATCTCATATTCTTCTTCTTTAGATCTTGTCTGCAACAGAAAGGGGGTTCAGTAGAGCTTCTTGAGGTTAGCTAAACAATGGTGGGGGTGGAGAACTAATTCGCAATAAAGAAATTTAAATTTATTTGGTTGATTTGGAAGTTTTATTTAGACGAAATTTTAACAGATATTTTAAACACTAAGGCCCAATCTTACAATGTCACGTTAAAGTCCTCGTAATTTAACCGTTCGTAAAGTCTAACCGTTGGTTAAATTTGGCGTTGTGTTTTACAATACTATTTTGATGTTCTCGTCAAGTTACGGATGGGTGCCTTCCATTAGTTCTTATCATTAAGCTTCTCGGAGCACTAGATTTGCTACAAAGCTTTTGATTGGCTTAATTTGAACCTATAGATTGTAAGTAACTATTAAATGTCTTTAAAGTTATGGAGTTGTTAGGAAAACAGATTAAAGTACAATGCATGTTTATGTTGTTCATAACACGTCAAGTTATTCAATTATCCATATTCATAGTGTCTCATAAGTTTCTATCCAAATAAATATGGGTATACCTACTCTGTTTATTTTAAACAGGCATGTTTTAACCCAATTTTTAAAGCTTCAAAATCTTAAGAGTAGAGTCATAGTCAATTTTTAAACACACAATTTAATATTCAATTAAAAACCACCCTTAATTAACCATGGACGTGCACTGGAGGGGAGAAAGGGAAGAAAAAACACGTCCTATATTAGCCATTCAGGCCTACACATAATAGCTTACAAGACTATAAAAAGATAGGTAGGCCTACAGCTATTGTCAATTATTACTATTAACTATTAACAGCGAGAAATTACAACTCCAAATTGCAAAGTGAAACCATTGAAAATAATGTACATATTTTTAATAGGAAAGAAGAGCCTGTAGACCTAAGCCAAAATAGTTGTAATAAAAGGCAATACCAGAAATTAAAAACCTCTGCCCCATGTCGTACGACGACTTATAAATCACCCTCTCTACAAATTTGACCAAAAGAAATGGAGGCGTCCCAAATTAAACAGCTATATTAAATAGAAGTAAATTTAACATAGTTATTTTATTATCATATTTGTGTTAAACTGGGAGTAATTTGTTCTTAAAAAAAAAACAAGTATATGGGATTGAACACGAGCCGCTTGCTTAATAGTCTGACGCCGTATCATGTTCGCCAAAGTGGTACATAATGAAAGCACGGAAAGTTAGAAATATAATACCACAAATCTATGATTAGATAATCATTGGTGAAACATATATTTAATTACTGGTGGACAGTATTAAAAGCAAGAGAATTCATAAATAACTGTCCAAAGTTTCTAAAAATAATAATATAACCTCACTTGAATAAAAACCAATTGCCATAAAACAATATGGCGGAATGTTTGTAAGTTAATGTGGACGTTAAAATGCTAACCAGAAGGTAGACCTCACGTTAACTTTACGAGCACTTTAACGAGGACGCTAGCTCTAACCAAACATTGTAAAATCCAAAGTAGTGGTTGTTATCGCTTAACCGCATGTTAAGCCCTAACGAATAGAATAACATGACATTGTAAGATTGGGCCTAAGTGTCATATGATAAAAAAAAGGTTGGTTAGTATTTGAAGACAGACATAATATGGTTATAGCTGTAATCAATTAGCCACATGGTGGTCTCCCTTTTCTACCACTCATCTCTCAACAGCCTAAAGACCACACATGAAGAACAACTATTCGTACCTCTTAAGATACATCTTAATAGTTCGCGAGCTAACCGGCAAGTGTGTTGTGTCTGACGCTTCCCTTCCA
Organism: Timema podura; assembly: GCA_033556935.1. NCBI lineage: Eukaryota > Metazoa > Arthropoda > Insecta > Phasmatodea > Timematidae > Timema > Timema podura. Next base: position 44,234,807 of record JAVRXN010000014.1, on the reverse strand, counting down.
CATAGTATCAAAACACAGACGCTAAATCAGATGTTTGTTCCAAACCTCCCCTTTCCACTATAAAGCCACAGGTGCATCTCACAGCTTCCGGGTACAAATAAAATAAAACACCATGATGCTTAGAAGTGAAAGGTAAAAGTAATAAATTTAGATGACACTATGATTTCAACAAAGACTTTACAAGAATGGAAACTACTAGATTTAAAAGGTAAAGGCCTAAAAATGAAGTTAATGAATTGAAATTTAAAATATATTGCTTACAACTTTGGTTATGATTTGGACAACTTTTAATTAATATTAAACCCCACACTTTCTTATAATTAAAAATTTGATAGTAATATAGAGATTAAATTAGGCCTATAAAAGAATAATACATTGAAAATGCTGAAGGCTGTTTATTAAAATAGACCTAAACAATAATGTACTATAAGTTTAGAACTCTCAGTATCTTGATAATGTTAATATGTTTGCTAATAAATTTAAGGGGGGATTTTGTAAAACGATATATAAAATGTTACTAAATGTCTTTGAATATTATAAATACTGGGCACTTGCAAGCCTATTACATAGTGAATTTAGTGGTTTTAAGTAGGGCTGGGCCGATGCCGATTATTAATCCGATCATCGGCCGATTATCGCATAACCGGCGATTCCGATGATCGGTGTTTGAATCTCCGATTATTTATGCCGATTATTCAAAATGTGTGTGTATATTTTAAGTCCTAAAAAAAAATTATCTCTGCTCTCTCGTATGAGATCTTTGAATAATTAGCTAGGTTTGAAATAAACAGCACATCCTACATTCCAAACAAAATATATCAAAATAAATATATTTGCCATAGGTCTTTTTCCAATTTATACACGTTATTATAAATAAAAATACTCAAGTAACAAATCTAATAATCATAAAATAAAATATTAGCAGATTGGTGTTGTTTTATTTCGATTTGTTAAAGATGCCCAAAAAATGAAACATCGGACGTAATAATCTCGCACATGCGCACATTTTGTTTTAAATGGAAACTGTTTTTCTTTTAATGCAAGTTCAAAACTTTCGACTGGCAGGGAATTTGTTTCGCTCATATTTCAATATGAATTGAATTAATATATATTAATATTTAGATTTTACATTTTCTTTAATAGTTAAAAGTAAATTAAAATAAGTTTTGAAGTATTTCTTAAAAAAAAAACACGAAAAATAATTTTCGTTGCACATTATGTTATTTATTATTTATTTTATCATATTGAAGTAGAGATGGGCAAAATCGTTCTTATAAATGAACGATTCATTGTATCTGGTTCAGTTCAATGATCCGTTCATTTTGACCCGTTCACCGTTCATTCGATTTTCTAAAGGTAGTTTCTATTTAAATGTAGTTAAAACAATGTTATTTTTCATTAAGATTATTTAAATTGTTAATAAAAAGATCGGATTATTGTTTAAAAATGGTGATGCCTTTTTATTATACTTTTTTTTAAGAAACCACTTATTTCTATACGATATTAATATTTAGTAGTTAAATTATGATGGAATGCTTTGTAGAATCACAAAAACCTATGTTATGATATATCTAAATCACAATTCACAAAAATATTACGATTGTTAAAAATTGTTTAATATTGAAGCCATATTTTAATAGACATTGGATGTAAAAATTCCTATTTCATCTAAAAACAAAATAGATGTAGGCCTATTCTCCTTGTGTGCAAAAATATGTGTGCCTTGATTATTTTTTATCATTAAAATTAAATTTAAATTTGCTGATTATGATTTGTCTTTGTCTAATAAAAGGGTCAGTAGGCCTATTTAATCATAAATGTGAAATCATATTTTAATTATCTAACATGTACCAGTATATTTGCTATTTATTAATGTGATTTGTTTTTGTTAAATGACAGGTTCACTTGTCCTAACAATAACAATATAAAATAATAATTAAACAACCTTTACATTTGAAAAGTTTCTATTTAAATGTTATTAAAACAAAACTATATTGGACATTATAAAACTAGTAAAAGTAACTTTTTTTTTTTGCTTTAAGGGTCATTTTACTTTATACACTTATTAAAATTGAAAACAAAAAAATCGGCATCGGTGATCGGCCTAATCGGCAACAAATGATCGGCATCGGACTAATCGGCAAAATAGCTGATCGGCCCAGCTCTAGTTTTAAGAATGGTATTAAATTAACAAAATAAACAATGGCAAACTAATATATATAAATGAAATGGTCGAGAGCTAAGGGCCTAAAATCCCGACCACTTTACAATATATTCCACCTTTTACTACTTCACATTGCAAACATATACATATATTATATTCCATCTCCTTCACTGCAGAGAAATATATTCCACCTTTTACTACTTCACATTGCAGACATATATTATATTCCATCTCCTTCACTGCAGAGAAATATATTCCACCTTTTACTACTTCACATTGCAGACATATATATATTCCATCTCCTTCACTGCAGAGAAATATATTCCACCTTTTACTACTTCACATTGCAGACATATATATATATTCCATCTCCTTCACTGCAGAGAAATATATTCCACCTTTTACTACCTGACAATGCAGACATAATAGTTATTCCAACTCATATAACTTGTTGTCAGATACTTTGTTTGTTGCACAGTGTGAAACACTCCTGGAAGATTACGAGTCTGATATTGAAGATTGGTATTTTCACCATCAAGGAGACATCACACTCAAACAATATCTCTGCAATGACCGAGCTCTGCTAGGAAAGGATATCTCGTGTCTCACAGAGGTTCTGCATCCTAAAGACAAGGGCAAGAAGAACAGGAAAGGCGAGACAGGAGAGAAGGCCCCTGGAGATATAGACAATGGGAGAGATGAACTGTGAAAAAATAGTGCTAGCTTTAAGGTTTCTTGTTTAATGGCAAGTTTCTCATCTGATGAACTTGATTGATAACTTTTATCAATCATCTTAAAAATTAGGTTGAAACTACACTATTTATACATAGAACATTTAGAACAAAAATGGCCAAACATTAATTACTGTTAGTTAATTTGTTCTCTTCCATTTGTATACTTGTCTTCCTTCTGCTTATCTTTCTCTCATTGTACTGTAAACATGTTCCAACTCTCCATATTAAGTAAAGTCAAACTAAAGTTCTAGACTAGCCAAGTCTAGTTTAGTGAGCTAATTCAGATTTAGAAATCATCCAACCAATTTCTCTGATGAAAATTATATTAATTTGACAAAATATTTGTAGCCGCTAAACAACTCTGTACATTATATTAAATAGCGATATAAATATTGTGGCTAATTAGCTACATATTGTGAATACTGTATTTATTTGCATATGTAACTCACACATCTATTTCTCACTGTAAAATTTATGAGAAAATAAATCCCCGCATATATCTTCCCTACATCTCTGACACCAACATAAATATGACCCTAGTTTTATTTAATTTGACTTGACCCTGATTGGAATTCCCGTGTGACACATTAGGAGTGGGAGGGAAAGGTTTGGATTAGTGGTAAATATTCTCCTTTCACCCGTCGTAGCACTGCTTTCTGCATAGGTCACATGTTATTTTTGTGTTTGTTATCGTTAGACAATGGTTGCTTTATACAGCACTTTCTTAAATATGGAGTCATTTTCTTTGTGATGTTAAACTAAATATTGAAAAGAGTATACAAGGGCAAGACTTACACACTTATCAGAAAGCTGCATATCTCAAATTATGTCATTTTCGGGGTACATCAGTCTCCTTCAGCAGAAGAAAGTAAAACATGGTTTGTCATTTTTCTTGTGTATCAGTGAGTTTTGGAAAAATACAAGTTATACAGCAGATTTTAAACTTGAAAGTTGTAAAATACACAAACCCCTCAAATTCTTAAGGATATTCAAGATTCGAAAATTCAAGAAAATTTTGGATTTGAGACTCAAATACTTTAAAAATTTTTTTTTTTTTTTCAATTTCCCAAGTGAAACTTGTTTTAGAGCTTTAATACTGCTTCTTGGTGGTTCAAAACCAATATAATTATAGGATGAACTAAACAACCAGGCCCCCGACCAGTAATTTAACACTTGAACACATTATGCCTTGTTAGTTTATGTATCTATTTGCATTGGCGTCACTAGGGGGGGCAAAGACCACATCGGATGATACCAGAATGACCGCCTATATAAATTAATTTTGTGTAGTATACTAGCAGAAAATTATTAATAATTTATCCCTGTAGTTAGCTACAACCACAAAAACATTTTCGTAAGCACAGCTTACATGTATTGTATCAATATACCTATAAATACAACTCTATGCTCGTTTACATTTTGCAGCATGTGCTTAATTAAGAGTTGTATTTACTACCCAATTAAAATGCTTTGAATTTTGTCTGCAGTGGCTACAAGCACACGCTGTTTTCGTCACTGCTGGTGTTTTTAGAGTCAATGATTTTGTCAAATTTTCTGTTATTTTAGTCACAATATTTGGAGTACATTTCAATATGTATTTGTCTACAATGTCTACATTATGTAGGGCATTATTGATTATGCAAATCTAATCCATTAACAGTAAAGTTTAACAAGCCAAAATAAACACAATTTTGATGTTGTTTTTAAATGTTTTTACTTCGAATTCTATTGTTTTCCTACCTAATTTTCGTTTTAACCACATGAAACTATGTAAATGTTAATATATGTTGGTTATGCGTATGATATTGTAAATATAATTTTACAAGTTGTGTGTGTCACTACTATTGCCCAAGAAATACTATTTATCAGTAACATTAGTACAAAAACCATTTTGTGATAGTTATGAAAAGCTGCCTATTGACCATTGAACATGCTTGGATGAATCCTGCAAGCTAATAATGTAGAGTATTAGTCCTGAATTTCACTATCAAGACAGTAGGTACTTTACAGGGCTAGGACAGTTCTTGAAAACAGAAAACTAGTTCAATTTATAAAAATGAAATAACTTTTTCAATTACAAGATCTAAAATAAAATCAACTTCACTAGTTCATTTAAATTTATAATATAATGAACGTATTTGGATGGTACAACTACTTAATTGATTGGTACAACTTCTTTGGTCAATTAAACAAGATAAAATAAGAAACATAACATGAAAATAATTTATTAAAAGAAAAAAATAATTTATCATGAATTATGTCAAATAAAACGAGTACAATAACATTTCTAAAATAATCACAATTGAGATTGTTAGATAGTAATGTTCTGAAATTAATTAGCAGAAAACAATGAAAGAATATAAATCTGTGCTGATAAAATATTTTAAGTAGTAGCAGGTTATAGGATTAGCTGATAAGTATAATGAATAGTGGAAATTGGCAATTGACTAGATTGGAGTTATTAATTCTATACAAAGGTTAAAAAGACTAAAAATTTTTGTGACTACTTGAAATAAAAATTGAGCGCAGATGTGTAGGCTATTTTAGACTCTATAGAAAAAAGTGCTAGTACACTTAATATTTCTTGAAGCATGATGCTTCAAATGTTGGTTTTTAAGTTTCAACTTGAAAAAACTTCTCTCGGCACTAGCAACTGTTACAGGTAGTGTTAAGATAATTCCAAGTAAAATACAAAAATCTAAACAACCCTCCTGCAGTTTGTTTCTCTATATATTTGTAAGAAATATTATTGCTATCCTTAATGCATCTTTTTGAAGTCACCTTGTTTTTTTTGTTTACAAGACATTTTATGAATAATAATTTAAAAACAAATTAGTATATTTAATTTTTGCCGTTCTTTGGAATCTGCCTACCTTGACCTTCCTCTAGAGCCAGACCTGAAAATCTCTTCATATTACATCAAAAGTTTTCTTCTTTGAAATGTTTCAAAGAAGCAAAGGTTATTTTGGTGTGTCCAAATAGAAGTGAAGGAAATTTGACATTTCTAAGTTTTGCAAACTGCTAGTGAGATGTATTTTCCTATATAGTTTAACAAACAAAACAAAGTTTAATTCTATTGTGCTGATGCTCACAGTTCATAAATTATGAAACTTTACTTGAGGCTATAAATTTGATACAACTAACAATAACCTTCCATGCGGACAGTTTTTTAATATGCAACTAGAAAATATTTGTAAGCTTCACAAGAATGTTAGTGATGAAAACAAACACAATTTTTTTTAGTCTTTTTAATTCAACACTCATCATCATTGGACATTTCCGCCCCTGCAGGTCATGTGACACAACCTCGGCCATTCCTGTTAATCTCTCGAAGCTTCTCCCACTGCCATGTGTCTCCAATCCTCACCTTTGCGCTTGGTCCATTCATCTCATCCGTGGTCTTCCAATAGGCCTTCTACCCTTATCCTTAATCTGCAGAGCTTACGTAGGCATTCTGTCATATTCCTTCATCCTTATTACATGCCCTAACCACTGCAACCTTTTCCTCTTCACTGTATTACCTTTACCTGTCTCTTGTTACATTTTCAGTACCTCTCAGAAACCTCATCTCTACTGCCTCTAATCTCCTTAAATCTCTCCTCAGTCATATCCTGGTTTCAGGGCCATACATCAATCTTGGTTGACATGTATAACAAAGTTTTGGCCATTTTTTCTATCTTCCAGCACCAAATTATAACCTTAGCCAATCTTCCATATCCTTTGCCCTATTTCCTGCTGAATGTTACCGTTTGTGATGATCTTAATTTCTAGATAGCAGAAATATTTCACCCTTTCAAGTTACTTTGTTAGAGTGAATTTCTAGCCCACTTCATTGTCTTGCTCTTTTACACGTTCATGTCTCCATCAATACCGATACATATTTTTCATATAAATTGAGTAGGTTTGTGTTCAAACAAACATGTTCTGATGGAATCTTTTTGTAAATATAGAAAAATAACAGTTGGACAGGGATTTAAATTTAAAGCTGGGTGTCCAGCATTCAAATCCCTTCCAATCCATTCTATTATTCGTGTCAATAATGGCAAAATATTAAAACTTGGGTTTCAATGTGTGTGGGATTACTTAACTCAATTTACATTCAGCATTTAATTTTCCCTTATTTTTTATGAATTTACATTTAATATAAAAGCTTCACTGCCTAAGTGAGCCATTCCAGTCTACACTGCTTTACAACAGTTTATCAACTTTTGCTGGAATGTTCATCAGTTTACAAAATGCAGCAATTTCCTTATTAAAAAGAACAAATTAATTAAATTTTCATTCTGACTTCAAACTTGTCAAAGATATTTAAGAGCAGTGTTTATTTAGCTCATAGCGACAGTTTTAAATGGAGAATGTTCTAGCATTAGGATGGTTTATGAAAAGTAGCAACAGCATGTGTCACCACAATTACCCACACACACCTTACTGCCTAAAATAATGAATTTACGTTTTAATTTTAATTAATGTTTTAAAATACAGATGGTAGGTTGTACACATTTAAACATCAAATTGAGTAATTTAGAATGTTCAGAATGTTAGAGAAATGAATGTGTTCTTTGCCCTGGCAGTAACTTGACTCACTCATGATATGTACAATTAACAAGAATTGGCTTCATAAATTAATTAAAATTATGTGAGAGGAATTTAAATCATTAACATCTGATACCTGCTTTGGTGGCCACATGGTCTTGCAATAGACTAGACTGTCGATGATAGGGAGATCGAGGTTCAAATCCCAGTCAGGTGTGCTGATGGTGGTTTTCCACTTAGCCTACATGCAAATGTGGGTACATTTCCTCTATATTCAACCTTCCTCATCCCTAATTAGTGTAATTAGTACATAAGGGTATAATCTGAATGGGTAGTAAGATGTGGTGCTAAAAGAACAGTGAGAAGTCAAAAGTGATGGGGATTTCAAAAATTAAGAGTCATTGAAAATCAAAATTGGAAACCAGGAGTTTGAAAGGAAAGAGCAGTTCTAGTTTCTGGGAAGTCTGCTGACAAAGGATGCCTACTGCACCAAGGAAATTAGGATGAGCATCGTCATGGCTGAGGAAGCTTTCAACAAGAAGAGGTTACTGCTGACCTAATACTACAAGAGGTTACTGTTGACCAGCAAGTTGAGTTTCGAACATAAGAAGAAACTGATGAAATGCTACATTTGGAGCATTGCCCTGTATGGAGCAGAAAGTTGGACTCTTAGGAATATGAAAAATAAGTACTTCAATTCAATATGCGGTGTCTTACTACCCGTTCGGGTTATACGCTTAAGTGCTAATTACGCTAATGATTAGGAATGGAGGAAATTGAATTTAGAGGAAGTGAACCCGCATTTGCGTGGAAGTAGAGTGAAAACCATTTAGGAAAAACCACCCCTAGTTCACCCGACCGAGATTCGAACCTCGATCTCCCCGTCCTCGGCGGTCGAGCTCAACACGACTAGCGCGTTAGCCAACTACGCCACCAAGGCGGGTAAATAAGTACTTGAAGAGCTTTAAAATGTGGTGCTGGAGAACACTTGAGAAGATCAGGTGGGCAGACAGGGTGACAAATGAAGTCCTAAGAAAAGTGGTTGAGAAGAGAACCATTTGCTTGCTACATAGCTCAACAATCCACAACACCACAACAAAATAAAATAACCCAAGGTACAATTATCAAGATAATAGTTATAATAATGATTAAATGAATACTTAATATTAGTTTGTATCCTAGCAATGACAATTGCTAAATGTGTTTTAAAATATATATTGTTGTCTATGATTGAAATATTATCAAGAGTCTAATGGTTTCAGGATCAAAGGTGATAAAAATATACAGCTTGCAAATTATAATTAATTTCTGTGGGTGGCTAATTTTGAAACGATTCCGTCTTGCATGGGAACAATTATTATAGGCGAATAGTGGGTTTTTAAAGCTGTTCCTTGTCTGGAAGCAAATCTAGACATGCTCAGTGCATACAAAGTGAGGATGGGGGAGGGGGAAAGGCGGGAAGCTAACAGCTCAGATTCGGACAGTTGCAGAGATCTACCTCCACAAAAATTACGAGCCTTCAGTAAATACATTGATGGAAGACCCACAGCACATCACTCTGGCAAAGATGAATTCACCTTTCCATACATTCAAACATACAAATATTAAAGTTATAAAATGGAGCCCATCAAAATATACTGTTTAAGCTAAATAATTAAATCTAAGTAAACATCTAAATGATTGCTGTTCAACTGGATACGACAGCAGAGTGAAACTCAGCCGCATTCATTACAGGATGTGAATGTTGTGGTCAAACCATGGACTTTTTGCTACAAAATATCAAAAAGACTAGTTAAGTTTATGAGAAATAACCTGTGTACCAAACTTAGACTCCTTGCAGCGGAACTTTGGTGCATATTGTCAGAGAAGAGCCATTACTCGTGGGGATATCTAAATGGAATGATGGCATGGTATGTGGGAGAATATGCAAATATCTAAGGAGTGACGTTTTCTAAATCGTAGAAACAATAGCGCCTAAATATCTGCAAAGACATCAACCTCGGAAATAGAATCAAACCAAACGTTCAAACCTTCACATGCTACAAGAAATGTGTCATTGCAATTTAAAATACTTCAAGATATAAAAAATTAGATGTTACCCTGAAATTACTTGTACACATCTTGGAACTAATTTACTTCACAAAAACAACCTGTAGGCCTAAATAATGTTTAGGACATGTCATAATTATGGAGTGGTATATAGTTAATAAGGTTTTATTTTAGTCTTATTTAGTCATATCTCCATGACAGGTGGCAATTTTACCGCTAGGTTTATTGTGACGAAGTAAATAAATCTAAATAAAACATTTTGGAAATATTTGGTTAATAAATGAAACTTGTCAGCAATCATTTATTAAGATATATATAAATGTGTATATAACATAAGATTAAAATTTTAACTTATAATTATTAGCAATTCCAAAGGCTAAAATAATATATCAATATATGGAAACTAATAAAAAAATGAAAAAGATAATTAATTAGGAAATGGGGAAGAGGGGTCAACACAAAATGGTGACAGTTATTTCTACATTCTTCTTTAATATTATATGCAACCTTAGATTACACAACAAATGTATTACTTTGACATTTATCAAATAATACATAAGACAGGCATAGAGTATTTAAAATAATCAATCATTTTTAATTGACAAATACATACTTCTAAAACTAAAAATAAATTAAGTTTTATTTTTTCATAGCTTTTTTTCCTTCTCCTTTTTTTGGCTTTACTTTTCCTCGAAGTGCCCTTGTCCTTTTCATTTCTTCTTTGAAGTCTTGATGCTCATCTCGAAACAATCCATAATGGCGCAGTTTCATAATCAAATTGTGTGTCTCGATGTGACGAGGATAGTAATCAATAATATCTCGCCTCAGCTGCATCGGCTTCTCACTAAACATCTTTACAACTTTGTAGGATTTAGAGTTTGTTGGTCTAACAACTTCACCAAATATTCGATTGCTGAGTTGGTTCATTCTCCGAGCATAGTTAGTGCCAATCTTGGCAAGCTCCACATATGACACATATTTACTCATTTTTGAGAGAAGTTTTTAAATTATGACTGAAACATCTGAAACAGGAATCATGAATTTGTAGATCATGTGATCAAATCATAATTGGCAACTTAACACCACAGTGTATGAATGTGTATGAATAAAATATCTTTACATCTATGAATATCTAACACCACACTTAAAATGATATGGAATTTTTAAAATTAGTGAATATTCCAAATTAATATTCAATTATTTCCATTAACAACTTAAATATCAACCAAAGACAAATTATTTTATTGGTATTTTTAACATCATGGTTATTTAAGTGGTATGATATTTAGATGTTTTACAGTAAATCTTTGTGATGTTTTTATTACTAAAAGCTAAAATTACTTATTTTTAAAAACATGGCTTAGACAATTTTGTTCAAAATTAATATCTGAGAATTTATTATAATATGTAAATAGTAACTTTTTATTGTTTTTCAAAGTTAAAAAACTATTTAAGGGTAGATAAATTATAACTTATTTATTGTAAATATGAAATATTTCAAAAATTGGTTTTAAAATTTTTGTTTCAATAACAATTTCATCATTAATTAATATCTAAAGATTATTCATTATAATATCAAAAAAGTACCATATTTTTTCTGAGAGAAACTATTAAAATGTAGTTTACCAATTTTAAAACTTTTGTATTCTCTAGGTCAAAGATAAGTGAATAAGAATCGAATATGACCAAGTATTTAGATGGAATAGTGGTGAATACGATATTTTAGGGTGCAATCTAGTTAATTAATGGGGGTAAATTCTTAAATTAGTACCGATATGTACGTATTCTTTGTGTGTGATTCTTAATCAAAAAAAGTAATCTGATAAGCTTATTTTTGATGATGAAGCTTGAAAAAATGGCTGAACCAATTTTGACTTGAACAAAAACTAGTTTTAAAGGTTAGGGGTCCAATATATGGGCCAAAATACTGTTCAAAAAAAGCACTATACTTTTTACTTTGATAAACAATCTTATTATTGACAATGTTTACAAGAAAATACAAACACAATTACTCAATTACTGCTGAACAAAGACTTGTCTTCTTAGCATCATCATCTTAGCTAAGCCAAAGTCCTTCATGATTCCTTTCTGTGCAACATACAAAACATTAATATTTCAGGAATGGTTATTCCGAACTACAAACTGAGAGAAGATATTACAAAGAAAATAGATCTTGAACAAATAACTTACTATCTTACAATAACCCCGATTTTCTTAGCGAATTCAGCCTTTTACTTTACAGTGCTCATCTGTACAATCATTCTTTGTTTACATCTCCATGTAAACAATGACTTGTGTTTGATTGTATACCAAAAATAAAATATTTATCTTTGGCTAAAAATATTAACAAACCAATTTTTACTGCACAATAAATACAACAATTACTCCAAAAAAACAGTTATATACAAACAAACTAACTGTAGAAGGTTAAAATAATATAATTTTGTTCGCATTGTTGCTTTTTTTGTTGTTTTAATTTTGAAATATTACTGTGTCCCAAAATGACCATAGCCAGTCCTGACATATCTTTTACCAATATTCTTTGATTGAGGAAATCAATTTCCTAGTCTGGAAAACATTTCTTTGATATTGGAATGTTATCATTAATTCACGTTTGGATCAACAAAATGTACACATATTGTGCAAATTTGAATTCAAAATAATGTGGTACACTTAAAACTATAGGCCTATCCCAAAAAATGATTGTCTATACAAATACACAGTAATTATCTACAACAACCATATTTTAACTTTTTTCATAGCAAACCCAACTCTTGTAGATGATATACAATTATCTTTTCATCTAATTTGAAGAAATCTTGAGCATTACAAATGAAACTACATGATGTAACCTCACCAAGAATCCATTCCAACTAAACCGCCTACAAACGACACACCTGTGAGATGATACGGATTAAATTTAAAGGTCCAAATTAATATTTAAAATATTTTTTTGACACAAATCTAACTTACAAACCTTCAATAATTAGGTTGGGTTTGGTAAGAACTGTAGTTTTATGAATCTTATCCAAACCAACCTTTTATGAGTTAGGCCTAATAGGCTAGAAATTAAAATTTTCAAAATAAATGACCTGCTTCAGTGGTCACATGGTCTAATATCTCGGTCCTGTGTTAGATTAGACTACCTATGACAGGGAGAGCTAGAATCGAATATCAATCGGGTGCATTAAGGATGATTTTCCACTCTCCCTTTGTGCAAATATGGATACACTTCCTTTTTCATACTTATCTCACTAAAGCATAATTACTAAATATGCGTATAAACTGAACAGGTAGCTAAAAAAAAATTAATTTATTGTAGACCAGATTCCAGGATTAGGGAATGATACATAAGCACCTTACCTTATTATAACACTGTACTTCACTTTAGATATCAAATCATTAAACATTTAATACTATCAATATACTTACAAAAAAATGGCGAATTCATTGATACTATAAATACCAAGACCCAGATTTTGATGACCAAAAAATGACCTAGGCCTAAGCCTATAAATTCTAAAAAAATACTTCTGATAAAAAATGACATTTGCAAAGAGTCATTATAAATGCACATGGCCAAATTAAAGATGTGCTTTACAAATGTAGACTAAAAATTATATATAAAAACAATGAAATTGGAGCTAGCCCAATAATATACACTATGCAGTAGTCCTATCAATAAGACACTACACAGTATCAATAATAGACACCTATGTCAACTATTGGTTAAACAAAAATAAATGTTACTTTGGGGCAAAATGCTTGAGCAGCCACATATATACATTCAAAATCAAACCAATGAGAAATAATTATTTTGTAGTGCCAGTACTAGACATAAGATGTCAATTACTGAAAATTACTATTAAAATGATCCAATACTTGATACCTAAGATAAATTGATTAAAGAAATACATAACAAACAAGCATAATATTTGGTAAATTAAATTGAATAATATTCAATATGACTTCCAAATGTTTGCTTTAACATAGCTATAAAGTTACAAAAAATTATTAGAAATGATTCACTTCTTAAGAAGGCTCCTCATCACAAAGTACCGCCGCGAGGCTGTTGCCCAACTAAGAATATCCAAATTGACAGAAACGTCAATCTAGGTCATCCTAGAAAGGGCTGATTTGTTGTTTGAGTATCGAGTCACTGTCGTGACTCTTAACCTCGTGAATGAAATTAATACCTGATGATGTGAAACAGATGAAATGAGCCTGTAGTACACTACAGGTGGTTGATTGTGTCGCCCGACGCAAGATATCCACCTTGACAGAAACGCCAAGCTAGGTCACATGTGAAAGGGCTGATCTGGACTTTTGTTCGAGTATAAAGTCACTTTCGTGACTCCTGACCTCGTGAATGAAATTAATACCTTGTATAATACATAGTTAAATAATTACTTCTAATTGGGAGGTGAGATGGTGATAGTGAATGACTGCACTGGGTTTCGGGATGGGGAGGATTTCTACCTGGGATGAAGGAAGGTTGTTGGTTATAAGGTATGATGATGAGATGTTGATGTTCCATGAGTCGATTTCCGGGAAGAGGATCGAAAGGTTTGACTGACTGTAGGGATTAGGTTTGACGCGATGGTTACATATCCATTCCCCATCAGGGGCCGACAGCGGCGCCAGGATTATCCTCTGACTCGTAGAAAACCTAGTCGGTTGTCCCTGTAGAGTCCGGCGGTGACAAGGGTAATAAGAGTTGTTTGTTGGGGAAGGATTTTCTTTTCTTAGGACTAGGGGTGAGGTGGATACATTTCCATTCACCATCTGGGGCCGCCCCCGGCGCCAGGATTATCCTCTGGCTAGTAGAGAACCTAGACGATTATCCCAGTGGGCGTCCGGGCCGTGACTATAGAATATGAGGGTGCATTCAAAAATTATTATTGATAGTATGTTACTCTTCAAGAAATGATAAATAATAGAGTAAAATTCGCATAAAATGAAAGGTTCTTAGGTTTCGTCCACCAGGATTCAACTAATTATATTTTAACTACTGTTACTACGCTTAAAACGTTGTGTTTGAAAATGAAAACTTGTTTTATTTTTGTTTAAAAATATACTTACTTAACCAGCTCTCAGAAGTCCGCCACATCCACAATAACCTAACCGTTTTTAGCCAACATAGAAAAAAAAATGGAACCGAGCGAAAATTTAGTTCCAAAACTTCAAATGTATTGCTTCTTTTCCCCTAGAATAAACGGTTATGTGGTTGTGGAATTCTTCTGTCAGCTTATGATTGTAAATAGTTTTGACTCTGATTATATCATTGATCTCTATAGTATAACTGGATGGACATACACATGCACATTCCAAGGACAAAAGCGTGACGCTCAAGTGTATCGTCTGCTACACTGAGGGGGGGGTAAGATTTAACGGTTTCTTTAAATGTTCTTATGCGAAAACATGTCTCTGATGAATAAAAGTGTTATTGTTTGAAAATAGTGAAGTATTATACCATACTTTCCTGAAGAAACATTTACATTAAAAGATATACAATCCAGTTTTACAGGTAATTCTGTACAAATACGAATAAAACCTTAGATATTTCAATTTTTATGTAGTTATCATCAATGTTGTTTACAGTCTGCCACGACAACACTTTATATTTAAAGTTGGTTATTAGCTTGTATATTGGTTTCAGAAACCATATTTTATTGAAATTCAATAAATATAATGAACAAGGTATCTTAAAAATTGTTTACTTTGTTTGAATGACAAACTTTGAATAGTTGCCATGCATTCAAACTATCACTTAGGTTATAGGCTTGTGGAAAGTATTATTGTAATAATACCTGTTTATTTAAGTGGCTCATATCTTTCAGAAACCATATTTGTTGACATTTCGATAACTATAATGAAACAAGTTAGCTAAAAACTGTATTACATTTGTTTGAATACACACTTTGTGTAGAAGTCTTACGTTCAAATGATAGTTTAGGTTATTGGCTTGTAGAAAGTACAATATCTACTAAACCCTGATTTTAGTAATAATCCCAATGTGTAAGGCTTTATTTCGTACCAGAATACTATCATATATATATAATATTTTGGTTTGATGAACGGCAATTTAGAACAGAAGTAGAAATTTCCTTCTGGAAGGTCTTTTATCCTAACTAAACACAAATATATGGTAGGATTCTGGTACGAGATAAAGCCTTAAAAGTAAGCTTTTTTCAAAAATCATCGTACATATTAGGCTACATCAACTTATTTAAATAAAAAACTAACCAGTTTTGAACTTTTATATGCTCTTCAAAGCTTTAACTAACATATTTATTTAATTTAACCACTCTCACATTGATATATCTAATATATTCAATCAAATTAATGAACGATGTCAAAATGCCACATTGCCTTGTATGGGTGAAAGAGAGAAAGAGATACCCGAAAGTTTCTTTCTCTCTTATGCAATGGTATGCAGACGACAGCTCGAAAATTTCAGCCACTGATGTCCATCCAGTTATAGTATAGAGATCAATGGATTATATCCATGATATATAGTGGTACCAACATTGTATTTGTAGCTGTCTAGGGAATTATTAAAAATTCCTTAATATTCTTAGAATCACGTAGGAACAGATTTTAACGTGGTTTAAACCTGCCCTACGAGATTACGGGGCACTGTGAGAATTTTCAATAATCCCCCAGGTATTTTTAAAATTTTTATTCCTACCTTCTCGTAATCTAATTATAATAATTGTGATTTTCTGATTTTTTCTTTATTTATATATATATATACATATAATTTTATATATATATTTATCTTAGTGTGGTGTGAGTAATGGCCGCCCTGACAGCACGTTCGTTTTAGTTGCTGTTACCCGGGGATATTAACTATTTAAGGTGTTTACCTGGTAGTTTAAATCTTTGGAAAAAACTACACATATCGGATATTTAATATTTGCATTATTTTATTACTTACCTTATTTAGCAGTCATTTTCAATCGTGGTTTCCTTTTCGGTTTATTTTCATTAATTATAAATTTATTTTATGGGATCCATCTTGATTAGTTAAGTAGTTCGCGAACTCGCCACACGAGCGTGTTGCTAGGCGAGCATTTCTGCCGCGTGATGGTAGAAGGAGAATTTTTTTTATGTGTGTGTTTTGGCGGGCAGTATTTTTGATCTGGAGGAAGGCTTTAAATGTTTTGTAGTTGTTTATGAAATCAGGATTTTGTTATTGTTAGTTTTTAGAATTTTTCCTATGTTTGTACTTGTTTGATAAGAAAGCCTATTGTAAATTTAATATTTTTGCGGGAAACTTGCCGCCTATTTCGGGCAACTTTGGAGAATTTCTGGGAAGATGCGGAGAAAAAAGCGGGATAGGCGGGAAGATTCCTGCAAGGATAGGGTAGAGGGGTCAAAGTTACGGCGGTGAGCGGAGGTTCCGTGAGGGAGCTCCGAGTTTCTTCTTGTGGAAAGATCTTCGGAGTAATAATTTGCTTTCGAGAATATGAAAATAAGACCGCACGCGTGTGCCTCAGCTCTGGCAGAAATAGAATTTACACCCGGCAAAGTCCGGCAGGGCTAGGCTCCATTTCAACGTGAGAAGATTCAACTACTTTTGGTACGGTGAGCCCATTCATTGCTCTGGGGTTAGCCAAGGGGCTATTTTTTTTCCCTAAGAACTAACTGTATTTTTTTTTTACTCAAGAAAAATGCAGTCATATTCGTGGGTGAATTTCGTGAACTCCCCACATATATATATACCTATATATAACGACTATTTTTTTTAACTGTTTACGGCCCTATAAGAGTGCCCAAGACTCGGGACCGCTATTCACCGTAACTTTCCAGATCAGAACTTCGTGAGGACCATTTGTGTTGTCATTTAAAACAAATATTATATCTATGTTTTATGTATTAACATTTTGTAGGGTACTTAGATTGTACTGTACCATCTCACAAGGTTTTTTTTTAAAATCAATATGTACTGGGCTTAAAAATATTGTAAATACTAATGTTGTTTAATACTGGTCGACCCGATAGGTAGGGAGCTTGGTATTTTTATTCTGATTATGAGAACTAAAGAAGGGCACTCAGGAAATAAATAATTTGTTTCTTTATTTTATTGTTTCAAGTACATTTTATTTTCTTAATTTTATCTATCCACAGATCACCATGTTTCATGTGTTTTCATTGTTTTGTTTTTTTGTAAGTGCCTGTACCATACTGATACCCTCTAAGTAGGACAAATTATGATTTATTTTTTTGTGCTATAATAGTTAAAGTTAGGTTCCATTTTGTAAGAGAGTGTTGAATAAAAGTTTTTTTTCTCTCGTGCTCTACCGCTCAGCTATAGCTGATAGATATATGTGCCAGCAAACTGGAACAGCTGTTTTTTTTTTGTCAGGTAAGGTTGTTCATGCTGTTAGTACCGGCTGAGGTTTTATCCAAACATTCCACCACATTACCACCCAGAAGAAATTTCCCCGAACTTGTTTATATATATATATTTTGTGTAACAAAATTCCTTATGTATATTTAGGGAGGGGTTGTAACTCTTGTAACTCGGCCGGTTTTGTTCAATTACTTGGCTATGTAATAATTTGCTTGTATTAAAACCTCAAAATAAAGACATTAATACAATTATATTTTATGTTGCCATGCAAATAAACCTAAATATTTACGGCACTATTACTTCTTATATTTGTTTTATGGATTTAATTACTTTTCTATCGACATTTTAAACATTTAAATAAGCCAAGTAGTTCTTGAGATCCCTATAATTACTCATTTCTCTTGTCTGTACCAATTCAGATGATTTTTCATATTTGATGATGAGCTATAAAAGTTGAAATTTGAGGCACTTTCATAATACTCACTCAACAGGGTCCCTAAAATCCAAACCTTAAAAAATAAAATAAATAATGGTGTATATATTTATGTAAATCTCTAAGGAAGATTTTTCGTACTTACTGATGAGATAGATGTGTGAAATTGAGGTGAATGGTATAATAATAACTTAACAGGCGCGCAAAAATCTTAAATAGTAAAAATACCTTAGTAAAACAAATCACGTGTTAAAGTTATTCATTAAATTTGTTCATATATTATTAATCACAAGCTAACCAAATCTAACTAAACCTAACCTTCCATGCGTTTACCAATTGAAGTTTTTGTTTTTTAGGTTAGGTAATTTTGCCACGATCAGTCTGACAGACTTCAAACCAAGTTTCCAGAAAAAGAGGCCTTTTTAGAAACTCCACCACCACTTGCAGAGCTGGACAAAATCACTCAAAACCATCCTGTAGTTGAGACCCTTGGTGATTTTCAAAAACTGTGACATGTATCTAAACGTCAATATAGCACAGATCATTTTTTATCTATTCAGCAGCTGCTGAGGAGGCGTGGGACACAAGGGGATGTGACGCCTTTCTCCAAAAGTATGATTAGTAATTTTGTATTTCTTTCATTGAGAGATACAACTTATTAATTCTAATTTTATAATCTATTTTACGACCCTGTTGATCTTTAAACTTTGTTTTTGTAATCAATTTATTGTATCCAAGTTTTGTAACTAATATTTTAATATGCTATATGTGTATTTTATACTTGTCATCAATCCATGTTTTAATTTAGTGGATGATGTTATATCAATTTATTAAAATAATTTTTTATATATAAAATTTTTTTGCTCATTGAAATCAAAATATAATAAATCTTTTAAATATTATAGTCACTCAATTCATCTACCATGTTTTAAAACTATCTTATTCGTTAAATTATAAATCTATAAATTTATTATAGCTATTCCTTAATTCTCTAAGTCTTAACCTTAATTACTACCATTTAAACTACTTTAGAATGTTTTCTAAAATGTCACTATCATAACCTTTACAAAAAAGTGTATGCAAATAGTCAATCTCAATCTATTAATTTCGTACACTCTCTTGTGTCAACTCTGCTGTATAAGCATTACAGCATCCATTATGGCACTGAAGTAACCTAGTGGCGCTACCACGGCTAGGAAATAATGTTATTGATTGTGGCTCGAAAGTGACCCATGTGAAAAGAACCTGAGGTTGTGGATAGGTGTTTTTGTTCATTCCGGATCATTTCCATCCCAGTATGTTTCAGGACTTGGGCTGCCAGTGGCAGGGTAATAGATCCAAGCTATGGAGGCATGTCAAAGAAACTCACGGACCTCTAGCCATGCACTTGGAAAGGAGCAAACTGTGCTTCAGGCCGACGAATCACAACTTCACCATCAACGCCAAGACTGTTATCCTCTTTTATGCCATGAACGAACTTTTCTGGTACCACTTTCACCAGGACTGCAAGAGGTACTGTACTCCGTGGAAGCTACTCAGTGAAAATATATTAAAATTATTAAACTATATCATGTCAATTTACCTTATTTATTTACCAAACAAGTTTCCACCTTTAAAATAAGATAGCCAGAATTAATTTCTTCAATTTTCAGTAGGCCACACAGCCATAATTTACCATTTTGTCTACATAACGGGTTATTCAGATCTCCAAGTAAAAAATTATACAATTTGAAAGGGGGTGAGAAGACAAGTATTTCCACATAATGAACTTGGGGTAACGACTCTTATGGTGGTGCTATGATACGCTAAATTTGGCGTTGTGTGTACCTGTGGGGTAGGCAACTCATTAATCTTCAGGACATACAAAGGGGAGTGTGGTGTAAATTATGACTAGCAGCAGGCATTTAATTACCTTTAATGTCCGTTCATGTTGACAGTCAAAAGTGCAATGCCGCTCTGCTGGGTTGACATCATAGTTTGTGTCGGGGGAAAAGGGGGGGTAGTTAGGGTCATGGGGTTGACACTGGGATAGTAATATTTTGTATGTTGTTTCTTCTCTTCCCCCCCCCCCTTTGCCAATCGTTTTCATTTAGTAGGCCTACTCACATATTTGTCTAGAGCTCGCACCAGTCGATATATATTTGACTTGTTTCATTAATTTTAATTAAAATCACTTTATTTCATTAAATTTTAATATTTATTAAAATACATATTTATTTTTCTTCATCAAGTGTTTTTTTAAAAATTGTTTTAAACTCACCAAACACATTACCAGTATTTGACTCCATCTTAAATCCAAGATTTTTCGTTGTGTTCATGTAAACATTGTTCTGTTCTTCATTAGTTAAACTAAATATTTTTGTTATATAGATTGGCCTGTTCCTCTCGATTATACTGAACTTAGTTTGCTTTTTATTTATATTTCCTTAAACATTCATTTACACTTTATTTGTTGATTTTAGAGTTTCTAGATATAGTTAAAGAAAAATATTAGTTGTGCCAAACCATTATCACTTGAACATATTTTATTAAAAAACTTAATTTTCGACCAAATGGAAATAATAATTGAATCTTTGGAGAAAACCAATATTTATGTTAAACATTTATTTCATTACATTTGGCCTTAATATATTTAAAAATAAAAATTGTTCAGGGGAAATGAATTAGCACAGCAACTAATAGTACAAAATGATAAATAAAAATAGTAGTAGTAGTGCTACCCAAATAAAATACCTACTGAACCGCCGAGACCGCTATTTAATACAACAAAAGTTCTCAAATATTTGTCTAGATAGCAGCACAAATGCGGAAAACTTCATACAAACATTTTAACACAGTCTTAACAGATCTTTCGTGTTAATTTGATCTGTGGTTAGGGTTTCCTGTGTTGGTTTGAGTAGCGTGCTGCAAGTGTTGCCTATACCCAGGTGCATACAGAGCCAACTTCGACGTCTCATAGCACTGCCATATGGTGTCAATGACCCAAGTCCGTTTCCTGGAAGTTCTCGTATTGTCATAAGACTGCTACACTCCACTTCACCCAGTAGGGAAATACATTTAACTTGACGGATCAGACTATGGCCATGTTTAATTAGCTGCGCCATAGCGGAACCATGAAGATAAGCTTGATACCTTTCATGAGAAACAGAGTGTACATTTAGTGTAAGAAACATTAAAGGTTTTGTTAAAAATGTTATATTTTGAAACATCTTCTAATGTACCCCTACAGAAATTAATGTGTGGCATATTCCTACCCTATTCATACTATTCAAATAAATACATTATCAATAAGGACTGACTTTTATTTTTATACCTCCAAGTAATTAAAGTCACTCGTATCCTCAAAATTTATCAAATTTAAATTTAAATAAATGGTTTTGTGTGAAACATCTTGTAAAACCCCCCTTTGTGTACTTTTACACCCATAAATAACAGCCAGGTTGATTACAAGAGAGTTTTATTTATTATTCAACAAATAACAATACTCGTAGAGAGAGAGAGAGAAAGAGAGAGAGACAAAGAGAGAGATGATAGAGAGAGAGAGAGAGAGAGAGAGAGAGAGAGAGAGAGAGAGAGAGAGAGAGAGTGAAACATGCCTAGCGCTTAGGCGCTGAAATCATACACAATGGTCATTTCAAAACAATACCCCAATACAAGACCCGGGGCACGACCCCAAATTTAAAGATGGCCAACCAAAGAATCCAAATACACATAAGGTTAAATTGACCTTCATACAAATCTGTTAAGTATAATGATAATAATGAAGATAGAAATAATAACCTACAGACTTAGGTAATATCATAGGGATATTAGCTCGCCGCCATCAGCACCTTTCAATTTACTAAAGTAATTGACAGAGTGTCCTAGATAAAAGTTTACCTTAACAGCCATTACAAGGCGCAATAGAAATATACAACAAAGATCATTATAGAAAGATCTACTTAAGTTGAGTAACCTAACAACTAACAACGTTAGAAGACTAAGCGCGCGGGCTAGCGGCCCCTGGTTTGACCAAGTATACATCTCCAAAAAATTAAATTCTCAATAATAACAAGAAAACACAATCGTTAAACATGATTCTACTGAAATACCAAAAGGGTATAATTCATAAAAACATTGCACATTAAAAATGGCGGCGCTTTACTTTGCAAACCCATCCGTGAAGCGGATAAAAAGAGTTATTTTATCTGGCAAATGTTTTGAGTCCGACCGCGCAACGGTTTTCCGTTGTACCATGGTCTTTAGAAAAAATTCTGCAGACCCGGCAAAGGTAAACAAAAGTTAAATCCTAATATAATATCGCCAAAAAGTAATTTAGAATCCATTAATGCCAAACAGAATTTTGGAATAAACAAAACTAAACCTATTAAAGACTAAAGTGTCTCACCTAGAGAATATAGGGAAATGTGTACTGGCACTATAGGGTCCTGCCATTATATACACCGATAAGAATCACGTGTTCTCAAGCGCGGGAAGCAAGGATGGAAAGAGGGGCAAGGGTAGTGCACTGTTCTGGAACTTGCTCAATCAATCTGGGCTTAAATCAAACCGTGCGTCGTACAATAGAACCATTACTATTACAACACTCTCGTCGGCGCGTACGGATCTGCGCATGTCGACTGTCTCTTGTTTTTTCTTTGGGCGAGGCACACTCAGAGGCGGACCCCGAACCACGGCCTCTCAGTTCAGTCGGATATTAGTCGAGCCGCGATTGTTTTTTGTCTGGAGCCTTTGAGATCAAGCCAAATGGGGGCAGAATCGGTGAGCCAAACAATCCTTTTCTTTACATATTGCAACAAGGTTACAATCTATTACATAAATTTCAAAAACTTTTCGTAGAAGCCTATTTCTTTACAAGTATATCCTAAGATTACACTTTCAATCTAAAACTAATGTTAATCATATAACAATTTTTTAACATAAATTTGAGATTATTTATAGTACTCATTACATTTTTATAAATAATAAATAAGGTATCGTACACGAAAAACTTCAATGATCAGGAAATTAAAAGAGCTATTCCAAAAGTATCCTGCGCAAATTCAATTTTAAATAATGCAAGAACAGAGAAATGTTGTTTGAACTAAAATTTGAATGGCTTAGAAGATTTCACCCAGTTTATCTTAAGTGTTTCTCTTTTGTTTTTGGCAGAAACATGTGGTACCAAAGCGTGCAGTATATCGGTCCAATCAGCCATGCGTCCAGATTTAGGTACGAACTGGAGTTCTCTAGCGAAGAGTCTAGAAGAAGGATTATGTTCAGTCGGGAGACGCACAGTGACATGGAGAAAATGGCCGCCGTGTTCGACAGCGGGGATTGTTTCAGCATCGACTTAGAACCATATAAATTCTTCATCAGCCCCAACAATTGTCTTAACTTCAAGGTGAAGATAGAGAGAGTGTGATGTGATGTGATAGACTTAAATGTACTGTTCTTTCTTTTGGAGTAAGGCCTCCATGTTTGAAAATGAAAAGTGAATATGCACTGATATAAATAATTCCCATCACCCAACTATCTGTGATTCAATGGAAAGATAGAAAAAAACGTGATGAATAGAAATGCAAGTGTTTTTCCTTATTTTTTTTGATGATTGGTGATATACTTAGTAATACCTACAACAACTTAATGTCAACTTAAAAATATCAAAGCACTCGAGTTTAAATAAATTCAATAACCTCAAAGTAATGGAAAATACATAGTGGGTACTAAGGTTCCTTCTCCCTCTCCTAAAAAAACTATCATCGTTTAAACTGACCTCAACTTCTTCAAACAAACGGCCACTCAAAATGTCACACATATTGTTAACAATAATTAATGTTTTTTTTTAAAAACTAAGAAACTTTGATAATTCAAATTTATTCTAAATAACTGTATTGCTTGAAAAAATAAAATTGTAAAAAAATTGTAATCGTATCGACTTGTTTCCATCTAATAAAATATTTTTGGAACCAGGTTTAGTAAACTTAGCAAAAAAAAAAGTAACTCAAATATGGAATAAGCGTATCATATTTAAATTTGAAAAATATGAATAATTTAACTACCACTCCTATATGCGAATGCAAATATAAATACAGATCTCAAATTGTTGATGTCAATCTGGAGGCGTAGTTAAGATGTGGATTGAGTTCAGATATTACGCCAATGTTCCTGCGACTTGCCAGACAAAAAGGACTGCCTAGGGGCTTAAAGTCTAAACAGGGGGGGGAGCTTTCTTCGAAGAAAAGTTGCACAAATAGAAGACTTGGGTTCACTTTCTTCGAACCAAGTAGTGTATTATAGAAATTGAGATTTCTATACTCTGACTGTTACCCTATATATACACGGTTGGCGAAAGCCAGAGGTTCCCAAGTCCGATCCGTGGATAGTGAAATAAGTGGACCGGCGTGTCCAGGAGTGAATAGTTTGCACGGGAGAGGGTCAGCGTGTCCAATGGGGGGGGGGAGGGCAGTGTGTCCAGTTTGTGGGCTAGCGTGTCTAGTGATGTGTGGGCCAGTGTCTTCAGTGAGTAGGTCGACGTACCCTGGAGAGGATCAGTGAATTCAGCGTTTGCATATCACGGGTCAGCCCAGTGTGTCGTGCGCGGGGACAAATGATGACTTATGTGGACTACACGGGTGACCTAGACTTGTTGTGAACTATGTTAATAATGAACATTTTTGTGACTGCTTTAAATACTTGAATGGTTACTAAGTGTTTTGTAGTTATTATTTAATTCAATTTTATATTTTCTTATTAGATTCCTCTTACAGACTAAGGCCCAATCTTTCAATGTCATGTTATTCTATTCGTTAGGGCTTAACATGAGGTTAAGCGATAACGACCACTACTTTGGATTTTACAATGTTCGGTTGGAGCTAGCGTCCTCGTTAAAATGATCGTAAACTTAAAGCGAGGTCTATCTTCTGGTTAGCATTAGAACGTCCACATTAACTTCAAAACATTCCACCACATTATTTTATGGAAATTGTTATTATTCAAGTGAGGTTATATTATTATCTTTAGAAAACTTTGGACATTTATTTATGAGTTCTCTCGGTTTTAATATTGTCTACCTGTAATACCTGTAATTAAATATATGTTTCACCAATGATTACCTAATCACAGGGTTGCGATGTTAAGAGTCTAACTTTCAAAAATATTCTGTGTATGCTTCTTTGGTGTACATGGAACGGCGTCAACCTGCCAATTGATTGACACGTGTTCAGTCTTGATCCCTCCATGTATATATATTAAGAAGAAACTACTCCCAGTTTAACACCTAGATGATAATAAATTAATTATATGGAATTTATTCCTTTTATTTAATAGAGTTGCTTAGTTTGGGATGCCAACGTTTCTTTTGGGAAAGTTTTTATAGGGTGATTTGTAAGTCATCGTACGACGTGGGGCAGGGTTTTTTAATTCCTGATAGCGACTTTTATCATAACTATTTTGGCTTAGCCCTACAGGCTCGTCTTTCCTATTAAAAATATGTAAAATCTTTTCAATTGTTTCACTTCGTGATTTGGAGTGTTCATTCTTGTTGTAAATAGTTTATAGTAATTGACAACAGCTGTAGGCCTGCCTATGTTTTTATCGTCTTGTAAGTTATTATGTGTAGTCTTGAATGGCTGATATATGGAACGTGTTTTTTCTTCACTTTCATCCCTCCTGTACACGTCCATGGTTAATTAACGGTGGTTTTTATTTGAATTTTTAATTGTGTGTTTAAAAATTGACTATGACTCTACTGTTTAGATATTTAATTATTTTGCAGCTTAAAAAATAGCGTTATAATATATGTCTGTTTAAAATAAACAGTGTAGGTGTACCCATCTTTATTTGCATATAAACAACATTATATATATTATAAACTTATATGTATGAATATGATTATTGAATAACTTGACGTGTTATAAACAACAACATAAATATTTATTATACTTTAATCTGTTTTCCTAACAACTCCATAACTTCACATACATTTAAATAGTTATTTACAATCTATTGATTCAAATTAAGCCAATCAAAAGCTTTGTAGCAAATTTAGTGCTCCGAAAAGCTTAATGATAAGAACTAATGGAAGGAACCCGTCCGTAACTTGACGAGCACATCAAAATAGTATTGTAAAACGCAACTCCAAGTTTAACCAACGGTTAGACTTCACGAACAGTTAAGTTACGAGGACTTTAGTGTTACATTGTAAGATTGGGCATAATATTACTTTATTATTTAATTCACTGACTTATTTAAATGTGGTTAGTTTAATTATATCTTATCAGTGTTGTTTTGTTTTTAATAATATAAACCTTGAATATTCCGTGTGATTTTTCAATCTTGTTTACTAAACAACTTTTTAATTTGGATTAGCTCGCGACACATCCAAACATCATAAGGGTAATTTTTCTAGAAATGATGCTGCAATTTTTTCTTTTCACTTTTCCATTGTCTGCTCACCCCAAATACTTGAAACCATAACGGTGAGTTCCTTTATCCAGTCCCTTTACTTTATCTATCCTTCTGGCCAACCTTTTCCCCATAGATCAAAACGTAAGGTGGTTTTCCTTCATTTTCCATGAAAATACCAGTGCACTTCCCCTAATAAATACACATTTGTCTACAGGCATCGCAACAAAACAACCAAACCCCTAACGGAAATCTTCCTCTAGCGTCCAGATACTAGATACCGGCCAACTCCTCGCCATCCTGCACTCTCACCCTCTCTAAAGCACGCCCTATAAACTTCCTCCTCCAGCCTCTCCTTCAAGACCTGCACATTACAACAAATGTTCGCACTATAGTCGCTGACGGCGACGGCGGTATAGCTTAGGGTTTGGATCCTAGCAGAGTTTACTGAGCGTGTTTATATTACGCTAAACCAATATTGCAAACAAATTAATTATTTACAATATATGAAAATTATTTAAGATTAACAATGAGTTTAATAATTTAAACAACAATACATTGGGTTTAATTAATTCGTTACCATGAATATGACAATGATACTGGAATTTTACAGTGCTTATGGTGTTGTTAAAGTCGAACTTTTAAAGAGTGTGATTTTTTATTGTAATATAAAGATACTAAACGTTATTAAACTCTCTCTCTAGCCCTGGTGATTATTTGAACTATTCACGAACAACAGAATCAGTCAAAACAGGTAAGCGCCATTTCAATACAAATTATGCCCTTTATCAGAGTAGCTATGAATGTAGGGGTAGCAATGTATGGAGAAGTAGCATTGAATGGAGGGGTAGCATTGAGGGGAGGGATATCATTGAATGGAGAGGTAGCATTGAATGGAGAGGTAGCATTGAATGGATAGGTAGCATTGAATGGATAGGTAGCATTGAATGGATAGTAGCATTGAATGGACAGGTAGCATTGAGGGGAGGGATATCATTGAATGGAGAGGTAGCATTAAATGGAGAGGTAGCATTTAATGGAGAGGTAGCATTGAGGGGAGGGATATAATTGAATGGAGAGGTAGCATTTAATGGAGAGGTAGCATTGAGGGGAGGGATATCATTGAATGGAGAGGTAGCATGAATGGTGGGATAGCTTTAAATGGAGTATCTATGTATGGAGAGGTAGCATTGAACACATTTTTAAAATTATAACATTGAGACTTGGAGTTATTGTACCAATGTAAAAAATATTATATTTTTTCGTTTACCGATAGGTTGATAAAAATAACAGTCTTATCAAGAAATGTAAGTTATTTTAATTCCCTTAGTGTCTAATTAACCACCTCTATGGTAAATAGTTCATAGGTCATAGGTACGTTCCACAGCTATTCCAGAAACTTCTGTAAGGCAGTGGGTCTGAAACGGGGCTAACTCTGCCTTGTGATAACAATTGAAGAACTGTATAAATAAAGACCTAGCGGCTCCGGTCTATAAAACTTATAATAAGTGGCTATAGGGTTTGTTGTCTTGATTACATGACGACATCTATATGAAAATGTTTGAACTATTCTCGCCAACATACGGCAACTACTCTTTTGGTATAGCTCGTTTAAGTGTCGTTTTACAGTGTACCATCGTTCCTAGCTACAAATACATAATGAATATTTAATACTCAAGGGCAAGTAACCATCTACTTACCCAAGCTGCCCCATTTTACTATCAACTTCGAGATTCGACCACCAGAAGGCGTTTCCATCGCCAGAACCTTGGATAATGATGGAGAATGCTCTAGCTTCTACAACCAGTCTTTAGATTATGGAGAATGATAGAGAATGCTCGAGCTTCCATGACCAGTATCTAGATTCCGGAGAATCTATTACTTCGTGAAACATTTTCGTCACGGTGCATATGAGCCATCATGTGTTCCTTATTTGGTTCCTAGACCCCCCTCCCCTATGTTGAGCTGCTATGCTATGTTCAAATATATTTTAATAATATTATTTTACGTCGTCTCGTTACAATTAATATATTTGAAAGTTTAGGATGTAAACAAGTTTTTTTGTTTAATGAATAATTCTTTTGAGATTGAGTTTGCTAGGTATAATTCGGAAAGTCTAAGATATAGTAAAGCTTGTATTTATATAATAATTATTCTTTCGTGTTTTTGGCTTGTTATGAGGAAATCAGAAGTAAATTTAAACGCCCTAGTTGTAGTGAAGAAAATTATTTTAAATCTTTCAAATTACTTGATGCGTATAACTTCCAAATATATTTAAAAGTTTGGAGGAGATTACATATGAATTATTGAGCGATTTAAAGCTCTACTTCGAAGGGAATTTTGCTAATGTATCATTTGTGAGTCTTAAGATATTCAAAATAAAGGACACTCGTTTTGCGTGCCTAATTGAAACTATTATTTTGTTCAGTGCTGGTAGAATTGGAAGTAATCAACATAGCGTGCTGTTTAAAGAAAGAGATAGTACCCATTAATCATGTACACTTTTCAATGATTTATTATATTTTGCCATCCCCACAGACAAATAATATATCCAGACACCCAACCTCCAGGTTAAAAGTTGCGCTCCTTTTGGTAGCTTGAGTCCTTCACCACTAGGATCTCTGCGGTTAGTTCTACTATCATCCAACAGTGACACAAGCGAGGCCCAGTGTTGAAGGACTCTAGCTGCCGAAAGTAGCGCAGCGAAACCCCCGTAAGGCTGAGAGCTTGTTTCTTACTTGTCTGTGGCCATGCCATACGATGTTATTACTATTGAGATTTACCCAAATTAATACTTATATTTTATTAAAAAATAAGTTTATATACCTAGAATGAGATCAAATTTTTCAAATTTACCAACTAATTCAAAGTGTAAACAGCGATTTTATAAAACAATAGTTTCTTTCGACAGTAATTTCTTGAAAATGAATATAATTGGGAGTGGTGGAGGTTACATAATAATGAGTTACATATCACGTACTCATTACAAGTCTTTGTTAAGGTGGTCAAATAATTAAGATTACGTTGGTTATGATATGCAGTGCAAATGGTAACATCTAGAACCGAGTTCAGAGTATTGACTGGTACAAGGCCGTAGCCAGCCAATA